>MU226414.1:503926-548597 GCA_018584345.1 Thuja plicata
CTCAACAAGTGTCTCTACCTTGTAATCGGAGGGGAGTTTGGCTCCTTGGTTGGCCAATTTGAGAAGGTATTTCTCCTTCTCTTCTTTCATTAGGACCACCATCATTCTCATGAAGTTTTTATTATTGTGAGCATCTAAGATATCCTCTTGGGTTATTTCTCTCTCTTCATCAGGAGGAGGGTCTTGAAAAGAGAATTTACCCTGGTTTTAGAGAGATCATCTCTGTTATGTTCACCTGATTGGTCATGATATACCATCTTGCTAGAATGCAAGTGTTCAAAGTGTAAAGACTCAGTATGAGAATGTTGAGTGTTTTTAGAATTTAGATCCTCTTGTAACAAAGGGTTTCGAACCTGACTAAAATCCACTGGAAATGACCATTTGATGTAAGGTCGAAGTACCAGAGAGGGAGGTCAAGATGATTCCTCACTAGATGTAGTTGAGAATGGTGTGGAAAGCACATATTCATCTTGATTGATTGAAGGGAATGTTTTTCCACTATGAGTTGTAACAGTCATAGACAAAGATTGTACAAGGGATGTGAACTAGGACCAAACTTGAAACTGTCTCAAAGTAAATGCACAGAAAGTGCCAAAAGGTGAAGTAACCTTGATGCAAATCATGGGAAATGAGGCTAGAACAGCCAAGAGATGAATATTGCAACACAAGGCATGATGACACAAATGAAATAGACCAAAAGATATGAGACAAGACCAGTATAAGCAAGAATCACGTAATTCTCAACCCAAGAAACCAAGTTGTAGACTGTGTGAAGATAGAGGGAAGATGAATAGATCTAGATTAGAGACCAGATTTAATAGAGGTATGCTGGACAGATGGGAAATTGCTCACTATTTTGACAAAAATCTTCAAACTCGTGCAAAGAAGTGCTTTCTCGCACGAAGATTCTCACAGATGCACGCGAAACTATGCAGTCTCGCACAAAAAAATGATGACAGACTGGTGAAAAAGTGACAGACTGGTGAATAGAATAATAGAAAGATTGCAAAATGTCATGCGATGATTGCCAGCATGTCAAGCAAACTTTCTCAGATACTGATGTGAAGATGGCAGAATGTCGTGTGAGACTTGGCAGTTTTGACAAATGAAAGTCTACAAAATTAGACAGCTAAGACCAGATTGTGTTTCCCGAGACAAGATAATGTTGTTTTCTAACAGAGAGTTTGAGTTACAGATCATTTTGGACATGTTCCAGTTTGAAAGTTTGTGGGATTTGATGTTCATTTTGATTATTTAAATGATACACCCACGCAAAACACATTAAGAAGAATGTTTGTAGTGCCAGAACAAACACATCACAATCCTAGGATAGCCAGGGTAGTATCTATTGAATCCCCACTTGAACTGAAGTTCTGCTATGCCTACTCTTAGCGGAAAACTTAGAAGCTTGGAGGCACATGATCCTCCTTACATGTGCACTCACTTCTCAGGCACACCAAGCTTCGAACCCCAAAGGAATTGCTTCCCAAAGGGTTGTTGTCTCTACTAAGAGCCGTAAAAGTGTGGGGCATCTTAGTTAATCTCTGACCTTCCGCACCAATAGATAGAGTGTTTTTTGGATACTATAAAAATTTTTTGTAGTAAGGACATCCGTTCAAGTGGTTGTGATTAAGTCATTTTCCCAATTAAGGGGGCTCTCGCAATCCTTTCAAAGCAAGGCTTTCACCTGAATGATGTCGGGACTTTAATGCACCACTAGGGTACTAGAGGATATTTTGGTTTCCATAATGAATTCACACCTGTCCATTATGAGATTAATCACAATGGCATTTTTTATATACCGGTTTGGCAGGGCTTGGCTTTAGCCTGTTACCGGTTGGGAATCCACTCTCACTGGCTCTGCTAAAGCTCTTGGGAGGTAGCCACTCTAGAAGAATCATATGAATTTCTCTTACACCCAAGATCCATAAAGGTGAGGGGAGAGGATACGTTCATATAGTTCTTGGAATTACAATCTAAAAAACACTTCAATCATGCAAGACAATGATTCATTTTAAGCACCAACCAAAGTGTATTCTAACTACTAAAAATAGACATGAGAGTTTTGTGAAAACACGTATGTCTTCAACAAGTGTCCTTTAGTAAATACGTCAGTAGTTTGTAATTTATTTCTTCTTTTTAGTGTCCTAAAACCACCATTAAGTTGTTTCAGAGATAAAACCAGAAAAACACAGTCAATAGCAAACAGAAACCATTAGTGGTCAGAAGTCAGCAAAAAATAGAGATATCAAAAAACTAAATTTTAAAGCTCACTAGAATCAAATGTTGTGTGAAGAAGTGTTACAATCCGCATGGAGAATCCCAGCGTATCATGTGGATAAATGCATATACTTACAAAAATTTGCACGGTTATGCAATAGATTTCGCACGAACTTTCATTATAGAGCTGTACGGACGAAAACCATAATTGATCAAAAAGTGTAAAAACTGAGGCCAAAAAGTAAAATTTCAAGCCCCACGGTGGGTGCCAGAAATGTATGTGATAAAATTGGCCTTGTTATTCAACCATACACTTCAACATAGTCCTTGTTCATCAGCCACATACAGAAGTGAATATGAGTTATTCATCCTGCATGCCTGTATGATTCGACCTATTGCCTTCTATCTAGATGGGGTTTCAAAATAGCTCTCAGAATGAGAGTCTCATAACCATAGATGGATCTAAGAATGAAGGATTTTTCTCCATGAGTGCAATGCAATGCAAGATTAATCTAAGAATTGAATGATGCAAGATTATTCTAAGACATGATTTCAATGTAATTAATCTAAGAAATTGACATTAATCTATTGCAAATGAAAGCTTTTAACTAGAAATGAGATGATAAAATGTAGCAACAATTTAGTATTCTAACAATGCATATTTTCTCCAGGGGTTTTGAATGAGGAATGAGAGTTCTTTTATAGACTCAGAGGTGATCAGAATAGAAAGTTTCCTTCTTGAAATAAAACAGATAGAAAAGTCAGTTTAAAATAGAAAGCTTTCTTCAAAAGAAAATAATAAATTGTTTTCCCTTTGCTTTAACTGTTTTCTTTCTTCGATTTTAACTGTTTTCTTTCTCTTTAAAGCACAGTTAATTCAAAATTTCCATTTCTGATCTGAAGAGAAGATTTAAATAAATAAATAAATTATGACCTCATAAATATGTTTTCCTCAATTATCTAAATATTTAAATTTAATTATTGAAATGAGGATATTTATTTAATAATTAAATATTATTTAATTCCTTTTTATGTGTTTTAGCTAAAAGGGGTGAATTTAATTTAATTAAAGTGCTAGGACTTTATAATTAAATTAATTCAATCATAGGGTTTGTTTAGCCAATAGATATTTAGGATTTAAATATAATGTATGATTAATGTAGATTTAGTATTTTTTGCATTTGACACTCAGGTCAAGTAGAGTCAGTCAAAACTCATAATTGCTTAGTACAATAGGACTTTGATGATTCAGAAGAATAAAAAATGCAACAAAATTGGTTAGGGTTGCAAGATGCCAATTTTTGGGTGTTACAACAAAAACACTGTTAGGTGTGACCTTGTTAGAGAATTTTAAAAAGATAGTTTGTCACATAGTATCTGGCATCTAATGCTACCATCCTTGATCAAACACTCACTTGGCCTGTTAATAGGTATCGCTCATATCCAATGCTACTTTGTATGATCAAAATTTTTGATACTCCTTGGGATGTATCTCAATTGTAAAAGAATTTTAAGTCCTTCTCGGTTAAGAGACTTGATGCTTCAATGGTTAAACTGAAACAATAAAGTGACCTGTTCACACATACAACTTCTATTGCAGATTTTTAGATCTATTGTAAGTGCATTACCTCTCTAATCAATATAATCAATTCAATACCTTTGCTCCACACTATTCTACCCTGTGATGCTGTCTCACTGTTCGTCGATGTTTGCAGAATATAGCTCTTTCCTTTGCTTTTTGATAAGGTCTAAATGAAGAATTTCTTCTCTTTTAGAATCTCTTCAACATCTATTCTCTTGTCACTTCCCCTCACCACTTTCGTAATGAATTAGGTTGTCTCTATATAGACATGATTTCACCATTTCTTGGCTTTCTTGATTCTTGGCATGATCCATAATTCTCGCCACTTAGATTTAAAGAAAAAATCTAGTTTAATCTCAAAGAGATCTTCTTGCCAACTGGACAAAGCAACTTTAAATCCTTTACTTATCTTCGGCTTTATCTTGTCGATTAAAACAATGATAAGCATCAGTTAAGTCTATTTTTAGCTCTTGACAGCTAAGCATTTTGTCATTTCTGAACTCTTTGTTCTGTCAGTCAATACTTCAGTTAGTCATCAGTGATAACTGACTGTTTCATTGGTGTGACTTCAGTTGTCTTCGGGATCTCCATCCTTGTCTTTTTGATCGTGCAATATTGTAATTCTGTCTGTCAGGTTACACTGTGCTTTGCTCATCAAGAAACACTGTGAATTTTCTCGTCGGGAAACATAGTGACTTTTATCATCGATAATATTGTGCATTTTCTCATCGGGTAACACTATGACTTTACTCTTTTACTTTGACCATCGGTGTATACTGTCACTTTGTGAATACTTGACTCTTATGCATTACTGATAGCATAGAATTTGATTCATTGGTTCTTTGAAGTCTTTTAGCAGTATGTCCATGACCATACAAATTATATCAAGTTGACATCAATGACAATACAATACATTAACTGATTTAATGTCTTGCATGATCATCAACTTAACATCTTCAAACATTCAAACAATTATAGTTCATCAATCTCTCCCTTTGGCATTGATGGAAACACACTACATTATCACACTATATTATCACTAATATAATATGAAATATAACAGTTAAGTTCATCAAACTACCAATTTTATGTACTATAATCGATACAAATATATGGTCCTCGGTAAGCTTCTCATAGCTTAGATTTGATTCTTGCAGCTTTCTCTCTGTCTTCAACCCCTTCACTGGATAGATGTAGAATCTTTTTTTCTCTGATGTGATGTGTTCATCTTCTATGTCAAACTCTCTCTTTTTTATTGTTCTCATCTTTTGATGTCTCTTGTGAGCAATTCTCTCCCTTTATACGTACTCTCCCTTTCTGATTACATCTCTCCCTCTGGATAATGTAATGGATATAATCTCTCCCTGATGTGATAATCTCTCCCTGATGTGATAATGGATATAATATCTCCCTTTGACAACAATTCTAAACAAATATTTTTGATAGTAATGTCAAACAATTATTTTCTATCCATAATATATTCCTTGAATTTCCCAATCCATCAGCAATATGACATCTCTGGTGCTCAGAGTAGATAAGTACCTTACTGTGTATAGATGTATCTTTGAAGTCCATCTCTCTACTTACATCAACATGAATGATATTCTGATAATATTTAGGTTGATGTAGCCTCCTAGTCATCTTACTCACCAGTAGACAAGGGTCTGACCCCTAGTCTCTTTCTCAAGTACTCAAATGTATCCTTGGGCAGTGGCTTGGTGAAGATATCAACTAATTGTTCCTTTGATTGCACATACTCAAGTATCACCTCCTTGGCTTGAATTCATTCTCTTAAATAATGATACTTGATGGCAATATGCTTTGTTTTAGCATGCATAACTGGATTCTTAGAAATGTTTATTGCACTTGTATTGTCACAGTAGATAATTATCAATTCAAGAATTTTCATATGCATACCTTCCAGTAAATGTTTGATCCATGCAATATTTGAGCAGTTTTTAGTAGAAACAACATACTCTGCTTCTACAGTAGACTGAGAGATGCATCCTTGCTTCTTGCTGATCCATGTGACAAGTTTGTCACCCATAAATAATGCTCCTCCAGTTGTGCTCTTCCAGTCATCAATATTTCCAGTCCAATCAACATTGGTAAAGACCTTAAGTTCAAATTTGACTTCTCTTCTATACCATAAGCCATATTCCTTGGTATTCTTTAGATATCTTAGGATTCTTTTCACAGCACTCATATGTGATTCTCTGGGATTAGCAGAAAATATTGCAACTATTCCTACTGTATGTGCAATATCTGGTCTAGTATGTACAACATACATGATTTTTCCAATCATTGATCTGTACAAAGTTTGATTTAGCTCTGTTGAATTGTCCTCATTTGTCAGCTTACATCCTATTTCCATCAGTGCTCCAACTAGTTTTGAATCTTCCATCTTGAATATTTTTAGCACTTGTTTGATGTATTTGGATTGTTTAATGAAAATACCTTCATCTTGTTGCATGATCTGCAGACCAAGAAAGAACTTGATCTCTCCAAACATAGACATCTCAAACTCTTTGCTCATTTCATTTGCAAATGATTTTCATAGCATATAATTTCCTCCAGATATGATGTCATCAACAAATATCTCAACAATCAAAATGTTAGCATTAATATCTTCCTTTAAATAAAGATTACTATTTTCACTAGTCCATACAAATCCAATACTTATGAGATAGGAATGAAGTCTTTCATACCAGGCTCGGGGTGCTTGTTTCAATCCATACAAGGCTTTGTACAGTCTACATACCATGTTCCTCTTGTCTGGATCAACAAACCCTTCTAGTTGTTCAATGTATACCTCTTCCTCAAGTATTACATTTAGGAATGTAGGCTTGACATCCATTTGGTATACCTTGAATCCTTTATATGCAGCATAAGCAAGTAATATTCTCACTCCTTCTTGCCTAGCAATGGGTGCAAAGGTTTCTCCATAGTCAATCCCTTCTTCTTGTGCATACCCCTTGCATACTAGTCTTGCTTTGTTTCTGGTGATTTCTCCATTCTCATTCAGTTTATTCCTAAATATCCATTTTGTACCGATGAAATTCTTGTCATCTGATCTTGGTACAAGTGTCCATGTCTTTTTTTTCTCTATCTTCTCAATCTCTTCATTCATAGCACTTATCCATTCATCATTATCAAGTGCATCATTGACAGATTTTGGCTCAAAGTCACAAATTAGACATCTTGTGTTTAGAGACTTACTTCTGGTTCTCATACCATCCTTCTTGTCTCCTATGATCTAGTTTTGTGGATGGTTCCTTCTGACATATCTGGAAAGTTCAAGTTCAGCTCTTTGTCTATCATCTTGATCATCATTCTGTCCTTCATTCTGTTCTCCATCACTTGGTACATCATCTTGAGCAATATCCTGATTGTCAGTATTTGCAGCTTGATGCTCAGGGTGCAATGATCTGTTTCTCAGGAGATCTACATTTTTGGTCAGGTAGAGTGTCAGGTTCTTCATTGTAAAAAACTTGTTGTAGTCCTTTGGTTGATTTGTGCTTTCCTTTTCATTCTTCTCTGCAAATTCATCTATTTTTACATTTGCACTTTCAAAAATTTTGTTAGAGGCTTTATTGAGACATTTATAAGCTTTTCTCTTGGTGGAATACCCTAGAAATATTCCTTCATCACTCTTGGAGTCAAGCTTTCCATTTTTATCATTTTTTAAGACATAACATCGACTGCCAAAAATTTTGAAGTAACTTACATTGGGTGTGTGACCATACCATAGCTCATAAGGTGTCTTCTTGGTGTGTGACAATAGTACTGAAAACTTCTCTCCATAAGATTTGGGTGATTCCTTTCTCTATCATCAGTGTCCTTGCACAATCAACAATGGATCTATTCCTCCTTTCAGCAATTCCATTTTTCTGTGGTGTTCTTGGTGCAGAGACCTATCTTTTGATTCCATGCTCATTACAAAAGTTAGTGAATTCATCTAAAATAAATTCCCCTTCTCTATTTGATCTTAAGCATTTCAATTCTTTACCACTTTGTTTTTCTACTATTTCTTTGTACCATTTAAACATCTTGAATGCTTTAGATTTATCTTTTAGAAACATTACTGTCATCATTCTAGAGTAATCATCAACAAAGAGAATAAAGTATTTATCACCATAATAACTCTTTATCCTCGTGGGTCCACATAAATCGGTATGGAATAATTCTAGAATGACATCAGATGTATGGGTTTTGCTTTTGAAAATAGACTTTGTCATCTTACCTTTTTGACAATTTTTACACATGATATTGTCAGGCTTAGTCATCGTCGGTAAGCCTCTTACATTTCTCTTTTTTCTTATCTTTATCATGTTGTCAAAGTTCACATGACACAATATTTTGTACCACAACCATATGTCTTCATTTCTAGCCATTAAGCAAGTGGAGTCAGTATCATTCAGATAAAATAAGTTACCTTTTGTCTGCTCACCGGTACCAATCAACTTTCTTGATTCATTGAAGATCTTTGCCTTCTTATTTTCAAATGCTACTCTGTGACCTAAATTACTCAATTGAGAAACACTCAATAGATTATAATTCAATCCTTTCACCCAATAAGCATTTTCATATTTTATCAGGTTATTCAACATTATTGTTCCTCTACCTTCAACTAGACAAGGTGTATCATTACCCATTATTACGGAACCACCATTATAGTATTCAAAAGTCTCAAATTTTTTTTTTCACGTGTCATATGGTGAGTGTAGCCACTATCTATGATCCAGACATCATTTTTACTAACTTTAGATATGAGAGCAGTTTCTACATACCTTTCTTCATCATCATTTGAATCATCTTTTACTGCCACAAACACCATCGCAATGTCCTCATCAGATTCGGTGTCATTATCTTCATATTTGCATTTAGCTAGGTAACTAGCCTTCTTTTTTTTATCCTTGTATTCTCGGGTATCTGTTCTTTCTGATTGTTGGTTGCTTCTATAATCACCTCTGTCAAACTTCTTTTCAAATGACCTGTCATTACTTCTGTCATCTTTTCTTCTGTTAGGACATCTTGTAGCAAAGTGTCCAATCTCTTTACAATTAAAACAAACAAGTGGTAATTTACCTTTGTATTTACCTTTTCCTCTCTTCATTCTTCTTTCCATAAGTGCTTCAATTTCATCAAGATCTTCTTCTTCACTTTCACTATCACTATCTTTTCTCATATTGTGTTTATGACTTGATTTACTTAATCTCAAAGAAGATTTGAATGAAAAATCTATATTTGGTAAGACACTATTATCAAAATTATTCATCTCAAATGAAATCAGTCTTTCAATCAAACTTTCTAGAGGAACATTGCTATTTGCTACTTCTCTCATTTCTTGTATGGAAGATACTCTAATAGCATAAGTAGGTAGTAAGATTCTTATAATTTTACTTACCACTGTATCTTCTTCTAGTACACCTCCAACTCCTCAGATAGCATTGACTACCTCTTTGATTCTTGTGCTATATTGTGTGATGTTTTCACCTTCTTTCATTTTGAGATCATCAAACTTTCCTCTAAGGCTTTCTACCTTGGCTCTCAGAACATTTTTATCACCACCATGTACAAGCATCAATTTATCCCACATCTGCTTTGCAATTTTGCAAGTTTTGACATCTTCAAACTCAACATCGAAGAGTGAGGAAGCAAGCTCTATCATCATGCAGTTGTGCCCATGCTTCTCTCTCATTTTTTCAACTATGGGTGCTCCTATGGGAAACACATATTCAGTATCTAAGTATTGAGTAACATAATTTCCAATACCTGATAAGTGGAGTCTTATTCTGCTTTTCCATGAAGCAAAATTGTCTTTGTTCAACTTGGGCACATCTCGTCTATTCATCTTGTGATCTTTAGCTTAGGTCTTGAAACCTTCCTCCTAAGCACACAAGCTCTGATACCAATTTTTAGTAATAACTGAGAGGGGGGGGGGTGAATCAGTGGCCTCAAAAATTAATCCTTAAATCAACCCTTAAAACTTATTACCACTTTTAAGCCTCTAGTTATACTCAGTCCTACAAGATGAATGCCTTGAAATACTTATATCAAATTACGACTTGTCAGAATGCTTTGTAAAACTTTCTTCTGTATGTTTACCGATAAGTAGTATTTCTATTTACAGAAACACAGTAAATAACTAGAGTATACCGATCAATCTAGAATAACTTATGTGAAATGCAAAACAGTAAAGTAATGAAACATAAACACATAACACATAAATTTTTAATGTGGAAACCCTGTTAAGGGAAAAGCCACTGGGACCGGTACCCCAAATTTTCACTCTTTTGAAGTGAGCTCGGTTAAGAGCCAACCCTATTAAAGGTTACAAACACACTATTAGGTGTGACATTGTTAGAGGATTTTAAAAGATAGTTTGTCACATAGTATCTGGCATCTAATGCTACCATCCTTGATCAAACACTCACTTGGACTATCAATAGGTATCGGGCATATCCAATGCTACTTTGTATGATCAAAATTTTTGATACTCCTTGGGATGTATCTCAATTGTAAAAGACTTTTAAGTCTTGCTGGATTAAGAGACTTGATGCTTCAATAGTTAAACTGAAAGAGTAAAGTGATCTGTTCACACATACAACTTCAATTGCAGATTTTTAGATCTATTGTAAGTGCATTACCTCTCTGATCAGTATAATCAATTCAATACCTTTGCTCCACACTGTTATGCTCTGTGATGCTATCTCACTGTTCATCGGTGATTGCAAAGTCTAGCTCTTTCCTCAGCTTGTTGATAAGGTCTGAATGAAGATTTTCTTCTCTTTTAGAATCTCTTCAACATCTATTCTCTTGTCACCTCCCCTCACCACTTTCATAATGAATTAGGTTATCTCTATATAGACATGATTTCACCGTTTCTTGGCTTTCTTGATTATTGGTGTGATCCATAATTCTTTCCACTTAGATTTAAAGCAAAACTCTAGTTTAATCTCAAAGAGATCTTCTTTCCAACTAGACAAAGCAACTTTAAATACTTTACTTATCTTCGGCTTTATCTTGTCGATTAAAAAAATGATAAGTATCAATTAAGACTATTTTTAGTTCTTGAAAGCTAAGCATTTTGTCATTTCCGAACTCTCTGTTGTGTCAGTCAATACTTCAGTTAGTCATCGGTGATAACTGACTATTCCGTCGGTGCGACTTTAGTTGTCTTCAGGATCTCCATCCTTGTCTTTTCCATCGGGCAACACTATAATTCTGTACGTTGGGTTACACTGTGCTTTGCTCGTCAGGAAACACTGTGACTTTTCTCATTGGGAAACACTGTGACTTTGCTTGTCGGTAATGCTGTGCATTTGCTTGTCGGGTAGCACTATGACTTTACTCTTTTACTCTGACTGTCAGTGTGCACTTCGTCGGTGTATACAGTCACTTTGTGAATACTTGACTCTTATGCATTACTAATAGCATAGCCTTTGATTCATTGGTTCTTTGAAGTCTTTTAGCAGTATGTCCATGACCATACAGATTATATCAAGTTGACGTCAATGACAATACAATACATTAACTGATTTAATGTCTTGCATGATCATTAACTTAACATCTTCAAACATTCAATCAATTATAGTTCATTAAATAATACTAACTTTACTCCTAATGATTCTTCATCTACTGATGATTCCATTACTTCTAAGACAAATCCTATTTGGTTTAGAAACTTACTTTATGAAAGTGATGATTACATTACTAGAATGGGTGGACTAAAACCTAGGAGAATTAATTATTGCAATTATGCTTTGATGTCTTCTATTATGCATAGTAATGTTCCTCAAACTTTTGAACAAGCTAAAATTCAACCTCATTGGAAAAATTTCATGAAGCAAGACTATGATGCTTTACTTTCTAACAACACTTGGGATTTAGTTACTTTACCTCATAGAAATAATTTGGTTTCATGCAAATGGTTATGCAAAACTAAGTTAAATGCAAATAATGAAGTTAGTAAGTTTAAATCTAGACTTGTTGCTATAGGTTTTTCTCAAATAGAAGGTTTAGATTATACTGAGACACTTGCTCTTATTGCTAAAATGCCTACAATTAAACATGTTCTTGCTTTATCTTCTAAAATGAATTGGCCTATTCACCAAATGGATTTTAAAAGTGTGTTTCTTAATGGTGACTTATATGAGGAAATTAATATGGCTCTCGATTTTATTAAATAAGGTAATGAACATTTAGTTTGAAAATTGAAGAAATCTATCTATGGATTAAAACAATCACCTAGGGAATGTTATTCAAAAATTAATTCTTTCTTTATTTCTCAAGGTTTCATAAGAAGTAAAAATCATCCCAATATTTACATTAAGCATAGTGAAGGAAACATTGTTATTATCATTTTATATGTTGATGATTTGATTCTTACTTCAAGCTCAAACTCTTTAATTTCTGATATTAAGTTTCAACTTAATAAAAAATTTCAAATGTCTGATTTAGGGATTTTACATTATTTCTTAGGAATGCAAATTTGGAAAACTCCTATGGGTATTTTTCTATCTCAAAGCAAATATGCTCATGATCTTTTAGAAAAAATTTAGATGAATGATGATGTTCATGTTTCCATTCCATGTGAATTAGGAACTCAGTTAATGGTTGATATGAATACTCCTTTAATTGATGCTACTTTGTATAGACAACTAGTAGGAAGTTTAAATTATCTAACTCTAACTAGACCTGATATTTCTGATAGCGTTAGACTACTTTCTAGGTTTATGTCTAAACCTCAACAAACTCATTTAAAAGTTTCAAAAATAATTCTAAGGTATATTAAAGGTACTATAGATGTTGGTTTGTTTTATGATTCAAATTCTAATTTTACTTTAAAAGGATTTATTGATTTAGATCTAGGTGGAGATCCCAATGATGGGAAATCTACTTGTGGGTATTGTTTTTTTGTTGGTTTTGGTGCTATTTATTGGAAAAGTAAAAAAAAAAATCTATTTATCTATGTTCTATTGACGCTTAATATAAAGGATGTGTTAGAATAAATGAGAGAGGGGGGGGGGGAGGAGTGAATCAGTGGCCTAAAAAATAATCCAATGAATCAGCTCAAAAAATTTAAACCACAAACATAAACCTCTAGTTATCTTCAGTCCCTCAAGATGTATGCCCTTGAATTATCTTATCAAATAACTACTTCCCGGAGTCCACTGTTAAACCTTATTCTTAAGCTTTACCAAATAGTAGTCTAGTCTTTACCCAAATACAGTAAATAACTTAGTGTTTATCGATCAATCTTGTTTTAGTAACTTGTAAATAAAAACATTAAAGTAATGAACCATAAACACATTTGACACATGAATTTTTAATGTGGAAACCCTGTTAAGGGAAAAACCACTTGGGACCGGTAACCCAAAATTTTCACTTGTCTAAAGTGAGCTCGGTGAAGAGCCAACCCTGTTAAAGGTTACAAACACAATGTTAAGTGTGACCTTGTTAGAGGATTTAATATAATATTTTGTTACTTGATATATGACATTTCACTATGCTATCTTCATGAGAAACTTTTTGATACTCCTTGGGATATATCTCAATATATAAAGGATAATTAAATCCCACTCCATTAAGAGATTTTCTGAATCAATGGTTAAACTAAAATAGTATATGATCTATTCATATATACAACTTAAACTTATAGATGTTCAGATCTATTATAAGCTCATAATACATTTTTGATCAATGTTTCCCTTTTGTTCCTTTTGCTCCACTTCTTTCTGCTCGATGATGCTGTGCTTCTCTGTTGCTCGGTGTTCACAGAAATCTTTAGCTCTGTCCTTTAGCTTGTTTGTTTAGGACTGTATGAAGTCTTCTTCACCATTATTCTCTTTAGCATCCTCTTCTATTCTTCTCCCCCAATTCATAATGAATTAGCTTATCTCTCTTATAGACATGATTTCACCATTTCTAAGTCCTTGTCTTCCTTGTTCTTAGCATGATCCGTAATTCTCTCCATTCTTGCTTTAAAGATTGCTTTAGTTTTATCTCATAGATTTCACCTTGATAATTGGAATAAAAATATCTTTAAAACTCTATCTTATCTTTGGCTTTTAACTTGTCAATGAAAACAATGTGATTAACCAGCTAACTCCATATTTAGCTCCTGCCAGCTAAGTCTTTTGTCATTTTTGAACTTCAATTCTTATTGGTGTTTAAGTCCTTGTTTGCTCGGTCTTGACCTCAATTTTCCTCAGGCATCTCTGTCCATCGGGCAACACTGTGACATTCAATTTTTCTTGGGTATCACATAGGTTCTTCTCTGTAATGCTTGCTTGGGCATCTTGCTTAGGTATCACTGTGACTCTTCTCTCGGGGTTCTCTATTCATCGGGGTGCACTGTCCGTCGGTGTTTGTTGTCACTTGCTGAATAGTGAACTTTTATGCATTACTGATAGCATAACCTTTATTTCTTTGGTTCTTTGAAGTCTTTAACAATATGTATATAACCATTTAGATTATATCAAGTTGACATTAATGAAAATACAATAAATTAATTGATTTAATGTCTTGCATTAACTTTTTGCAGCTCGATGATCATCAACTTAACATCTTCAAACATTCAATCAGTTATAGTTCATCAATCTCTCCCTTTGGCATTGATGGAAACATACTACATTATTACTAATACAATATGAAATATATTAGTTGTAGTTCATCAATCTACCAAAATTATTATTTCTATAGCCAATACAAATGTCTGGCTCTCGGTAAGCTCTTCTAGCTTAGATTTGATTCTTGCAGAGTACTTTCTTCATGATTCATTCCCTTGACTAGATAGATGTATCAACTTATGATTTTGTCTCTCCCTTTGTTGTAGAATCTTTTCTTAGCTATTTTATCTCCCTTTGACTGTTCCTCTCCTTGATGGATAATGCTATTCATATCTCTTTTTCCTTTGACAACAATAGATATACTCTTTCCCTTTGAGTCATCTCTCCCTTAAGATAATCATGATAGATATTTCATATGGATATATAATCTCTCTCCCTTTGACAACAATGCCAAACTATATCCTTCTTCCTTTTTATAATATACTCCTTGAATTTCCCTTTCCATCAACAGTATAATGACTCTAGTGTTTGATGCAAATTAGTACCTTTCTGTGTACTGATGTATCTTTGCAGTCTATCTCTTTTCTTGCATCAACATGAATGATCTTCTGATTACGTGTAGGATGATGTAGCCTCTTAGTCAGCTTAGTGACCAATAGACAAGGGTCGGACCCCTAGTCTCTTTCTCAGGTACTCAAATGTATCTTTAGGCAATGACTTTGTGAATATGTCTGCTAACTGTTCCTTGGATTGAACATATTCTAGTATCACCTTTTTTTCTTGCACTTGTTCCCTTAAGTAACGATACTTGATAGAAATATGCTTTGTCTTAGCATGCATGACAGGGTTCTTAGAAATGTTTATTGCACTGGTATTATCACAATAGATAATCAATGGTTCAAGAATTTTCATATTCATACCTTCCAGTAATTGTTTGATCCATGCAATGTTAGAAAAATTTGCAGCAAAAACCACATATTCTGCTTCTATAGTATATTGTGAGATGCATCCTTTCTTTTTACTTATCCATGTGACAAGTCTGTCACCCATGAAGAATGCTCCTTCTGTTGTGCTCTTTCTGTCATCTAAGTTTCCAGCCCAATAAGCATTTGTATAGACTTGAAGCTCAAATTTTCCTTCTCTTTTATACCATAAGCCATAGTCCTTAGTATTCTTTAGATATCTCAGAATTCTTTTGACAGTAGTCATTTGTGATTCCTTGGGATTAGTAGAGAATCTTGCAACTTTTCCAACTGCATGTGCTATATCTGGTCTAGTATGAACAACATACATGAGTTTTCCAATCATAGATCTATATAGGGTCTGATTTACCTTGGTTGAATTATCTTCCTTTGTCAGCTTGCATCTGGTTGTCATAGGTGTTCCAACTAGTTTGGAATCTTCCATCTTGAATATCTTGAGAACTTCCTTTATGTATTTGGATTGTGTGATATAGATGCCTGCATCCTGTTAAAGAATTTGTAGACCAAGAAAGAATTTGATCTCCCCATACATTGACATCTCAAACTCTTTGCTCATTTCATTAGAAAATGATTTTCATACATATCATTACCCCCAAATATGATATCATCAACAAATATTTCAGCAATCAAAATGTTATCATCAAAATCTTCTTTTAAATACAGATTATTGTTTTCAATTGTTCTTACAAATCAAATACTTATGAGATAGGAGTGAAGTCTTTCAAACTAGGCTCTCGGTGCTTGTTTCAATCCATACAAGGCTTTATGTAGTCTACAAACCATGTTTCTCTTGTTAGGATCAACAAACCCTTCTGGTTGTTTGATGTACACCTCTTCCTCTAGTATTCCATTTAGGAATGCATATTTGACATCCATTTGGTATACCTTGAATCCTTTGAATGCAACATAAGAAAGTAGAATTATGAATCCTTCTAGTCTAGCAACGGGTGCAAAGGCTTCTCCATAGTAAATACCTTATTCTTGTGCATACCCCTTGCATACTAATCTTGATTTGTTCCTTGTGACTTCTCCATTCTCATTCAGCTTGTTTCTGAATATCCATTTGGTACCAATGACATTCTTGTCATCTGGTCTAGGTACTATGTGTGTTAATTTGTGGACCTGTTACCTACAACACAACACTTCAATAGATCATTATATTAGTGAAAACTTATAAAAAGAAAGGGTTTGAAGCTAAACACTAAAACTGATCTATTTCTTCCTATCTAGGAGGAGTTTGAAGAATGTGATAATCATGCCCTCAGATTATGCACAAATCAATGACATTGACAACCTAAGAAAGGAATATTTGAATCAAAACTAATCTAAATGATCAAGAAGCATGCATATTACCTCTAAAAATAAAGATAATAATAATGCATAATATCAAATCTAAGATGCAATATTGATTCACAAGTAATCTAAACATCATAACAATGCTTTTAACTCTGAAAATTAAGGGCCATTTGAGCTCAAAAACTCATTCTATTTATAGAAGAAATGAGGAGAGAGAGGGGGGACAAAGGTTATTAATGGAGGTGTAAAAACCATTAATAAGGTGTAAGAGGAATTAATGCCAAAGGCATTAATGAGGCATGGGCTTGAGGAATCTTCATTAATGATGCATTAATGAGAGAAATTAAGAGGCATGGTGAGGGGTGTAAGTCCAAGCTTGAGAAAGTGGACTTATAGGGAGTCAAGCTTGAGAAAGTTGACTTTCTCAAGTGAGTTGAATTCCTAATCACAAAATTAGGAATGTCACAACATTAGGAAGTGGGTTAGGATAGGATTAAGATTAGGATTAGGCTTAGCATGTGGGGAATAGGTTGGGATGGGTTTGAACCCAAGGTTAAGGTGGTTAAGTTAGGTTAGGTTAGGGGTTAAAGGGAATATTAATGAAATGAATTATATTTAATATATTCACTCAAAAATAGGGAAATTAATTATTTAATCTTTTAATTGCTTTTTAATAATCAATAGGACTATAGCCAATTAATTAGATTAATTTAGGCTAGGGGATAGGATTTTGCAAGTGATGAGGTATAAATAGGATTTTATTTAATTCCTTTTAAATTAATTACTTTAGCCATGTTTGATTTGAATTGAATTGAATTGATTGGCTAAGGTGATTAATAAAATTTAGTGATTAAATCACTTAGGAGATTAAATTTGATTTGAATGAATTATGCCAGCGGATTGAAGAGTTGTCTGGACATAATTGGGGGTATGATCACACTTAGGGAAAATAGGGTCTATAGTCAGAGAAGACCAAATTAGGGTGGTTACATTTGCCCCTCTTTGAATAGATGTGCGAGTAGCACATTTGATTCAAAGAAAGTTTTTGATGTTGACTTCAGAAAGATTGAGAATTTCGCTCATGATCAAACAAAATGTCTGATGAGATCAGTCTCGCACTTGTTTGAACTAAACTGATAGAATTGACTTTCAACTTGATTGAACAAAGGTCAATAAGCAAAGATCTTAAAGATACCAATTGTGAACTTGGTTGTCGTCCAAAGATTGAAAATACTGATTCCTAACTTGGTTGTTGTCCAAAATTCAGTATGAAGCCGCTAGGAGCTTAATAAGAATCTAAGAAAAAAGTAAGCATGGGATATCCAGCTTGTGAGAACCGAAGCCTTCAATCCAACAGTTTTGACTTAGTCAAGGATTCGTCATGCCTTTAGTTTTTGGATAACAAAGTCATTTTAATGTTGTTTCGAGCAATAATTTGATTGATGATAGTGTGACTCTTAGGAATGAAATCGAAGGAAAGAAAAGAATAAAATCCCTCTGTGGAAATGATGTATCACTTGCATGGAGTGGGCAGGTCAAGAAAGAATGGATTAGAAGAAGTGAAGAAATGAAGGTGTGTTTTTAAGAAAACACACGTGTACCAAGTTAATTACGTGAAAAATGTGAGTTTTGAGTCCAATAAAATTGATGTCGAACCAAGAGTTGTGATGAAATATGCAATTTTGAGGATATAGAACCTGGAAAAATGAGTTTCAAAACATATGGAGTAATTCTACATTTTCAGGAGCTGTCGCAAAAAAATTACTGCATTGTGTAAAATGCCTTAGACACCTTCGATTTGGTTCTCGATTGATAAAAAAGAGAATAGAAATGGAGTTTTAGCTGCTTGGGAGGAGTTTCAGAACTCCTAAATAGCTCAAAAAGGCAAATATATAGGCCCAAATGTACTTTTTACCCATTCATTTTCACATTCATCCTTGGTAATTCAGAGAGCTCTATAGGGAAGATGGTGATCACTGTGCATAGGCATCATTTTGAGCTTAGTAATCAACATCAACATTTAGCTGACTACCCACCTCCGGTAAGTACCCAAAAATATACCTTTTAAAAATTCCACTGTTTAATTTCATATATTTTTGTGCAAGTTATAAGATTTTTAATTCTAAGTCACATCCCATGTCCTGCATTGCGTCCAGTTAATCCCGCGTTACTTTCGGTAATGACCAAAAATCCCACATCGTGTCCTGGATTTTTAGGATCACACCCTGCTACGTCATTTTTGGTTGTTTTTGCAATATTTTTGCACCCTATAAATCCAGGATCGCACGCAGCATCCCGTGTCACATCCTTTGAAAAGAGGGTCACATCCTGGATGCCCCATTGCATCCCAAAAATTAGGGATCACATCCTATAAAGAGGATCGCACCCTGTAAAAATAGGGTCATTTCTGGTTTCTGACTTAGTTAATTTCTTAATTTGACTGATTGGCTCCTGTTGACCATGAAAACACTTAGCTGATAGGTTGTCTGTTGAATTTTTTTAGATAGAGCACTGATTCTGAACTTTTCTATAATGAATATATTTTGAACAGTTTCCATTTGAGGTGGTTTCATTCTAGAGCCCACATCCTAGCCGAGTGCTTGCATTATTACTTTTGTTAGCTATGGACGAGTGAGAGTTAGTGGCTCATGTTGGTTTAGCTACTTTGGGGGATTTACCTGACATTAGGGTAAATCAAGGGTTGTTGACTGCTCTTGTTGAGAGATGGCATCTAGAGCACAACACCTTCCATCTCCCCACTAGAGAGATGGCCGTTACACCTAAGGATGTGTGGAAAATCCTGAGAGTACCTGTGATGGGCTAAGAGGTCCATTTTGATTCTACTTTAGTGACATCCATTGTGACTACCCGATGATTCTTTCAGGATGATAGTATTGCTCGCCGGTACCTGACATGGGGTTACATGTGTGATCACTACGAGAGTCTTCCTGTGTACATGGATGGTTTGATAAGAGGGGTCCTTATGCCTGACCGAGGATAGCACAGTTTTATGGTCGGCTGGGTTGACATGTTGGAGCATATGGTGGTTGGCAGATGATGATTTGCATGGGGTAGCTGCATACTGGCTCATATGTATAGAGAGATTCATGAGATAGTGTACCATCATACCTAGAGTATGACCGTTGGTATTTTAGTTCTTCAGATCTAGGCCTGGGAGCACATCCCAGTGACATGACCAATTTTAGATAGGCAGAGGGCACTAGAGTAACCCTATGTATATATGTATGGTGGATTCAGCAAGCCTATCTGGGAAAGGTGGAGTACTGGCACCATGTATTGGATGATTTTACTGCAGTGGTATGGCGACCATACCTTGATTGTGAGGGGTGGGCATCAGATAGGCAGCAGATGCCATATTTCTTTCAGAATAGGTACCTCATTGGCAGGACCAGGTATATCATCGAGAGCTTCTTAGTTACACGGGTGCTAAGGTAGTATGGCTGATTACAGGGCCAATGTCAGCACCTCACTATATATGTGTAGATACATGATATGACACCATTGTAGGGATGGCAGTTAGGATATGAGACTACGCAGAGGGCCATTGTAGATATGGTAGCCGTGCTATGGGATCTTCGGCCAGATGTAGCTGATGCAGGCTATTTAGCAGGTTATCTCGCAGAGATGAGATAGATCATGGTCCCTCGATTCACAGATCCAGCAAAGGCGGTTCCTTTGATTGAGGACCCATGAGATTATGATCATGCGGAAGATCATCCAGTCAAAGGCTAAGGAGGATCCTAGAGAGATGGAGGAGGCATAGGAAGAGATGGAGGTAAACATGGAGGGAGACAGCCACCCCCAAATAGAGGATAGGATCCTGGTGAAAATGATGATGCAGATGACAGGGGTGATGTAGCTATGGGTGGTATGGGAGAGGTGGCCAATGGTAGTGGAGAGGGTTGGCACACCTAGTTTAGATTTGTTTGTTTCTCCCAGGATATATCTCGGGCCTTTACTCATAGGGGAGTAGCAGAGACAACAGATGCAACAGCAACAGTAGTAGAGACCACATGACAAGTCACAGGATAGGCCCTCAGGGAAGGATTCTGGTAGGGGTTCTGGAAGGGATGGAGATCCTTAGTCACAGTGCAAGTGGGAGAGAGAGTAGCTCAGGGCATGTATTTCTACTTTAGAGGCTCTTCTTGCAGATAGAGAGAGACAGTTGGAGCAGGTGAGAGCGGATAGAGACACATAGGTGGAGCACCTGAGATCTGAGAGAGATACCCAGGCTCGCATTGCAGTTCACCAGGGCCAAAGAGCCACATATTATTATTCTTTGTATCATGTGACATTGATAGAGGGTTAGAGATCACTATCCTTTTCATGTGTTTCTCAACAGTCAGAGGGAGCTATGCCTCCTCCTCCTCCATTCATTCCACCTCCTCCTCCTCCAGATCAGGGAGAGGGGGGGAGTTAGACATGAGACATCTTTTTGTACTATTTTGTGAGATCATATTGTATATCTAGATCCTTCTAAGATCATTCTTTTGTATGATGACACTTATACATGTATATCTGATTCATTCTGATACTGTGATACTCTTTGTGTAGACTTGTGCCATATTGTTGATCTGTACCATGATTTGATATATATATCTAATGTAGTTGTTTCTAAGTCTGATATGTTTCATGAGTTCTCTTTGATTTGATAGATGCTGATGCACATGTGATTATGTTTATCTTGGTCTCATGATGAGTTATATTATAGATGATGACATCATTTAGGTGTTTGGTTTTATCACTGATATAAATGTGTTTCAAATGATACTATGCAAATGTATGTTTTAAAGTGTTTTACTTATGCAAGTAAAATGTATGGATGCACTTAGGATGTAAAATGAGATGCAATGCTTTGGATGCTTTGTTTTTGTATTTTCTCATTTCTCATATATGAATGTAGAATGTATGGTATGGATATGCAATGATATTGGTATCAGTAATATTTTGATGATGCAATTAACTTAGATGAATGAATTTAGAAATTATTTTCAGCAAAAAATCCCTTATACTATTTCTTTCGCTGGTAACAAGGAATCATGCAAAATCTAAAATGCATCTATATGTAGACTCTTAGGACTTGTCACTGATTTGTGGATTTTTGTAATATTTGTATCATCATCGAGCACTTTTTTGGAATGGATACCACCTGATAGTACAACAATCACTAATACCCACTGATATTATGAAAGTATGAATAGTATGTTTATTGGATGCAATGTCAGAAATAGACTTAGGCATCAAGGCATAGAAGCCAAGATAACAAATTAGTCACCTTCCTTTTACTATATCAAAATCTGTGTAAGGTAAGATATTGGACCCACAATGACCTTGAAAATTCATATCCTTGGGTACATTATGCTTCGTATACCTTAGTGAGAATATGAGTTAGAAAATAGACAAGGAAATTGTCTCAACCTCACTGTAGTTTACACATAACAAAGATCGAGATATATGCAGCTATCCACTCATGTTGGTAGCTCTTACCATAAACATCCAAGTTAGGTGAAATTTATAGGATCATTTGGAACAATCACCACACGTAGAAAACCAAGAAAATGTTATGCCCCCTTTCCTTGCAACTCTTTGTCTTTGCACAAATGTCATGGAGTAACTCAGAAGACATAAAAACCATAAATTGAGAATCAATCAAAGAAAAATTATAACTTCTTAGATGCCCCTAGGTAAAACACCATCGAAACATAAATGAGTGATAATCAAACCAAGATCAAACTATTTTTAAGTAGTATTGAGAAATTCTATTGATTCATTTTTCAAGCACAATAGAGATTCATCAATCAAAATGTGGAATTTAAGCAAGAGGTGTATTCCATGTCTATGTATAACTTTGTTCTTGTTTGCAATCCAATGTAGGTCTTAGGAACACCATTTATGTGAGTGCAATGTTTGTGCTATTCTTGTTTTGTGAAAGTGACAATTTTGTGCAAATAGAAATAAACATTAGGTCATAAAACAAACCATCCTAGGATGACCTAGTAGACGCAACCTAACATGCTAGCAAAGATGCCCCCAGTGTAGAATGATTTGTTCCCAAGACAAAAATGCAGACAAATCTGAAGCAAGGATAGGATATTTGTGAGGAAACAAAGTCAACTCATAGCACAAGTGTAATCATGAAGGCTTCGTATCAGCAATGTATTGATAGATAGAGTGCAGAATACAAGTGATGCTTGATTGCTAGGTTTTCACCACTTGGCAAAAATTTTCATTCTTTTTGCTACCAAGATGCCTGTTTTACCAGGTTTTCATCAAGGTACTTTTCTCTTTTTCTCTTTTTTATTTTTTGAATGTTTTTGTAGCATCAAGGCGCCTATTGCCAGGTTTTCACCAAGGATACCTTTCTTTAGGAATTTTTCCACTATTTTTGAATTTCTTCAGGATCAATTTTATGATGTTTTTGCTATTTTTTGAGATTTTCACTGTAAAGGCTCTACTAGCCAGACATCAAGCATAGAACCAATTCAAATGTAGAGTATTGATAAGATTCGGAAGGGCATCTCCCTCAGGTGTAGTGAGTTGATATGCTCTAGTCTCAAAAGTTGCAGTTATGACATAAGGTCCCAACCAATTAGGTTCAAAATTTTCTTTCTGTTCTCTGGTAGGCTGGTTTTTAGGGTTCTCTTTGAGAATGAGATCCCCAACTTGAAATTGTCATGGTTTGAACTTTTTGTTGTACCCCTTTGACATTCGTGCTTGGTACACCTTTAGATGATCAAATGCTTGTTGTCTGTACTCATCAAGTAAGTCTAAATAATTCACCCTATCAATGTGGTATTGTTCATCAGTAACAAGACCTTGTAAAGATACACGCAAAGATGAGATTTTAACCTCAATAGGTATTAATTATTTAGTGCCATAGACTAGGGCAAATGGTGTGGCTCCATTTGGTGTTCTGATGCTTGTTTTGTAGGCCCAAAGTGCTAGATTTAATTGTAAATGCCAGTCTCTGCCAGACTTACTCAAAGTTCTGTGTAGGACCTTGAGAATATTCTTATTAGATGCCTCAGCCTATCCATTACCTTGAGGATAATAGATTGAGGAACAATGTTGTGTAATGTGAAACTGTGTGCAAAGGTCGTCAATGTCTTGGTTTTTAAATTGGCCCCCATTGTCTATTACAATTGAAGAGGGTATCCCATATCTATAGATAATGTTCAAGATGAACATAGCCACCTATTTTCTAGTGGCTTTGGTTAGCAGTACGGCTTCGACCCACTTCATGAAATACTCAGTGGCCATAATGATGAACTTGTGTCCATTTGAAGAATTAGGATATATTTGTCCAACCAAGTCAAAGACGCATTGCTGAAATGGCCAATGTCTTATGAAAGGTATGAGTTCTCTGGCAGGAGCATGGATAAGATTTCCATATGTTTGGAATTTATGACATGTTTTTGAAAATTAAATAGCATCATTTTCCATTGTAGGCCAGTAATAGCCTACTCTAAGTAGTTTCTTAGCTAGTGAAAATTTGTTTGAGTATGATCCACATACACCTTCGTGGACTTATTTTAATGCGCGATCTAACTCTTCATGTTCTAAACACCTAAGAAGTGTACCATCGAGACCTCATCTATATAATTTATTAGTTATGGGGACATAACGTGATGATATCCTAATTAAGGCTCTTTTTTCATTCCTGGATAGATCATTGGGAATAGTTTGGTCAGTTAGGTAAGCAATGATATTAGCATACTGAGATTGGTTTGGGGTGTTTAAAGTGCAAATTACTTGGTATTTAGGGGTATCAAAGGCTAGATAGGGTGATTCTTCCACCGAGAAGTCATAGTGGAATTGATGCTCCTCCAGTTGTAACATGGATGCCAAGGTAGCCATAACATTTGTAACTTTATTCTCTGTCCTAGGTATCTGCCAGAATGTGATGAAGACAAAGTACTTCTTTAAGTCATCAACTAGTTGCTTGTAGGGCATCAACTTCTCATCTTTCATCTGATAATCTTCATTGACTTGATTGATAATGAGCTGGGAGTCACCATATATGTTTAACTCTACAATCTTCCATTCCATAGCAAGTTTAAGACCATTTACCAATGCTTCATATTCAGAAATGTTATTTGTACATGGAAACATCAATTTGTAGGACTTTGGTATCTTGTAGCCTTGAGGCGTTATGAACAAAACCCTTGCTCCAGAGTCATGTTGCATGAAAGAACCATCAAATTAAATCTTCCATGAATACTCAGTTAGATGCATAATTGTTTCATCAGGAAACTAATTTCTTAAAGGTTCATCATCTTGAAGTGATGAATCAGCTAATTCATCAGCAAGGACTTGTCCTTTAATAGCTCTCCTATCTACATACTCAATGTCAAATTCGCTCAGAATGAGGACCCACTTTGCTAAACGCCCTGTTAATGTTGTCTTGCTTAGGAGGTACTTCAAAGGATCTATCTTTGCAATGAGCTTTACTGTATGTGATAGCATATAATGTATCATTTTTTATGATGCAAAGACAACTGCTAAAAAATCTTTCTCAATAATGTTGTAATTGAGCTCATAAGACACTAGTGTTCTACTGATGTAGTAGATTGCTATTTCCTTTTTGGTTTCATCCTCTTGTGCTAGCAATACTCCCAGTGATGTGGCTATAGCTAAAATGTACAAGATTAAGGTCTTTCCATGGATGGGTGCCATAAGAATAGGAGGAGTAGCCAGGTGCTCTTTTAATTCTTTGAAATTATTTTTACAATGTTCATCCCATTTGCAAGTGATACCTTTATGTAGTAATTTTGTAAAGGGTTGTGCTCTATCTGCAAGTTGCAACATGAACCTCCTGATTGATTGGAGTCTCCCTTGTAATTTCCTCATTTGACTAATGTTGCGTGGAGGAGTCATTTCTAGTATAGCCTTGACTTTTGTTGGGTCTACCTCAATTCCTTTTGCTGAGACAATAAATCCTAGGAGCTTTCCCGATTGGACCCCAAAGGCACATTTATTTAGATTGAGCCTGAGTTGAAATTGCTCCATACGATCCAATATCTTCCTTAAGTCTTCAATATGAGTATTTCATTCTTTTGATTTAGCTAAGGTGTCATCCACGTAATCCTCCATGTTTTTATGCATCATATCATGGAATATAGTGGTCATTTCTCTTTGATATGTAGCACCTGCATTCTTTAACCCAAATGGTATGACATTCCAGCAAAAGGTTCCCCATGTGCATGTAAAGGTGGTCTTCTCTTGATCTTCAAGAGCAATTTTAATCTGGTTATAGCCTAAGAAACCATCCATTAATGAGTACATTTGGCAGCCTACTGTGAGATCTATGCTCATATCAATATTAGGTAGTGGAAAATCATCTTTAGGACATGCCTTTTTTAAGTCCTTGAAATCTGTACAGATCCTAATAGATTTATCTGATTTAGATACTGGGACCACATTAGAAATCCATCATGCGTAAGCAATGACTCTGATGAATCCAACTTTCAATATTTTTTCTAGCTCCTCTTTTACAAGTAATGCAACATGAGGATGCATTTTTCTGAGTTTTTGTTTCATGGGTTTGATCCCAGGTGCTATAGATAAATGGTACATTATCAATTCAGGATCCAGCCCAGGCATATTGGTGTAAGATCATGCAAAGTTAATCTTTTTCTCTTTCAGGAACTCAGTGAATTATACCTTTTCCTCTTCTGACAAATATTGGGCTAGGTGAATAATTTGAGGAACTTTAGCTATGCCCAAGTTAACTGGATGGAAGGTGTTGGTTCTATCAGGATTGAAGATCTTTCTTGAAAGTGCTCGGGGAGGATATCAATAATCTCATCTTTTGGTGCCTCTGAGAGGTTTTCACCATCAGATACATCTTTTTTTTTTACTATTTTAGAATCTGACACTGCCACAACGTGGTTTTCACCATCAGTTATTTTCTTCTTTTTATTTTTCAATTTGTGACTGAGAAACTTGATATCCTCCTGTGACATGTTCACGCTCCTTGCATTGGTGGAGGAAGGGTAAGGTTCACAAGAATTTAGGTAGCAAGCCAAAGTGTAGTCATTAGGGAAGTCTAGGATAGGAGAAGGATCTGAATGTGTCCAATCAATTAAGTCAGGGTTTATTAAAGATAAGGATTCACATTTTGGGAAGGACAACATTGCGTCAGCATCAAGACTATTAATTGACATGACATGTTCTGTTAGGTTAATCTCTTCGATGTTTAGATCAATAAGAGTTAGATCGTCATTAAAAGGGTCATTGTTAGTAATATGTGGACCAAACTCTAGTGAATCATCAGTGGAGTATTCTTCTTCTTCATCTCTTTGTAGGAGGATGCTCCTAGCTTGTCACCTCTGGATTTATTCTAGACCTAGGAGAACACCAGTCTCTTCATCAATGATTGGGGGAAGGAATACCTCCTCGTCTTCAAGAATATCAACATTGTTAGGAGCAGTATTAGAATGCTTTGTGTGTGTTGATGGAGCTACAAACATGTGAATCACATCTATTTCAATGTCCTTCATGGTGACAGATAGATCATCCCACTCATAATCATGTGAGTCGGTTACTTCGTCATCAGACCTCTTTAAGAATTCAGCAATGGTCACCTGATGTACCCTATTAGCCACTTGTAGATCAAAGTGTGGTACATCAAGGACATGTGAAACTATGACTAACTGTCCCTAGTTAGGATGTGAATCCTATTGTCGAGGTGTGTCTTCAATAGCTGTTGCTATGAATGGCACCTCTGGATTGTCTTCTGTTGTTTCTTCTACCTCTTGAATAGGAGTTTCTATTTACAAAGGCATGTGAATGTTCTGTGGTACCTCAAAGCTTGGCACATATCACTGTCTTTGATATTTAGGATTCTCTGTACCAACATTTAATAATCTCTCATAGGACCATTTTTCTAGTTTTGTTTCTTCTGTTTCATCACTCCCTTTGTCAGAAACTGGACTATCGCTTGAAGTAGGGTTTTCAGATTTATTATTGAAATTGAGTCCTATTTTATCTTTGGTGTTTCTAAATTCCATGTGTATAGGTTCAATAAGGCCTTTTCCTTTGTTGCATAAATGTCCTTTTCCTTTATATCCCATTTTTTTGAGGAGATCATATCCTTTGCCATACTTTTCCAGGGATATTTCCACATGTTTAACCTCAACTTCCTTTGGTTATCCCTTGTAAAGCCAGGCCAAGACTGCCTGTTCTTCTGTGTTATCTTCAGGAGAGGTGGATGCTTTGACCATGCCAGTTGCTTTGTGAATTTATGGTGTTGGAGATACAATAGGTGTGAATGATGAGGAAGGTTTTCCATAGGATCTTGGTGACACTGGAAGTTCTGTCAATGACGGGGTCATGTCCAGGTTGTATTCTCCCATACCTATTTCTTCAAGTTTTAGGGTTTGTCCAAAACTTTTCATCACCATGTCTTTGGTAGTCTCAGGTACAATTTCTTTTGGAACCTCCTTGTTGTGCGGGACCATACTACTTGCTTTAACATTGTTGCATGCATATTTGGCATCTGCAGGAATTGTCACTTCCACCCCATTATGTGGGAATTTGGTACATTGGTGGTAAGTAGATGGTACTGCTTGCATTTAATGGATCCAAGGTCTCCCTAACAGTATGTTGTAAGCCAAGGGTAGATCCAGAACTTGACAGATGATATTTCTTTCAACCGATCTGATTCTGATGGGTAGAACAATAAGACCTTTAGAGGATCTTTCTTCCTCGTCATAAGATTTGATAGTGATTTTTATTTTAGAATCAATGGTTTGTTCTAAAAGACCTAATTTCCTGATTAGATTAAGGGTACAAATATTCAACCCTGTGCCTCCATCTATTAATACATGTCTAACACGGGATTTATGAATTAGGACTTCAATATGAAGGGGTTGATTATGTGGATGTGTCAATGATTTATCATCTTCTTCAGAAAAAGAGAGGTAATGTGGTGCTAAGATGTGATTAACCATCACTTGGAATTTTTCTATATCAAGGTCCTTTGGCACATTTTCAGCATGTAGGGCTTGTTCAAGAATTTCCCTATGCACGGAGGAGATCTTAAGCATCTCAAAAATGGAAATTTGAGCAGAGGCTCGTTGCAATTGATCCACCAAGTTATACTTTGCTGCAGGAATAGTAACTATTTGTTTTGCTATTGTTGGCTTGGGAATAGTGACAATAGGTACCTTGGAAGTTGTTGCTAGTTTTGATGTGGAATTAGGTCCTTTGATCATGACTTGTGCTTGGCTTTGAGTCACCGCATTTGATTGGGAAGACGTGTCTTTGACACCCTTGATAGTGACTACAATAATTGATTCAGTTTTAATGTCTAGCATGTTGATCACATTATCATTATTGGAGTAGGTGTAGTTTACTTCATTGCCTTTTCCTTTAGATGCTTCTCCTTTCTCATAATTAGGGAATGGTTTGTTAAATGTCGTATGGTCTTCATTATTAGTGTGCCCTTCCACTTATCTTTCCTCCTTTAATAAGGTGTTGGATAACATGCTTGATTTTAAGACAATTATTAGTCTTGTGTCCTTTGTTCTTGTGAAAGACACAATAAGAATTGTCATCCCACCACCTTGGTTTGACTTCTGGCTCCCATGGTTTAGAATCAGGGATTGCGAGAACTTTGTTGTCTAATAGTGTCTTCAAAATAGTCTCAAGAGGTTCTCCCAAAGGAGTAAATGTTCTTTGAGGTTTGGAAGTCCATGGCCAACCCTTGCTATTCTCATTGTTTGCTTTAGGTATGGAGGTTGTTACCTTGGCATCTTTTCTTGCTTGCATGGTATTCATTAGATTGAACACCTCAAGTTTAGGATTAACATTAGATGCATCTACTACTCCATCGTTGACAACACTTTTGTTTGTCTTCCACCATTTAGGCTTGGAGTTGAATTTGGTAGATTTGTTTTCACTTTGAAGAGTGATTTCTCCCTTTTTAACCATGACTTCTTCGATACGGATGACATTCTTGATCATCCTATCAAAGCTAGGGGAATCTTGCATTTGCAATGCGTAGTTCAATTCTGGTATCAAGTTATTAATAAAGATTTCCATTTTTTGGATTCGGGAATAGCTCTTGAATACTATGCAAATATTTTCCTCCACCTTTGTAGAAAGTGTGTAAAGGATTCACCAGTTCTTTTCTTAGTCTTACACAGATCCATCATAGTCACATCATGTTGTATATTATAGGAGTAATGTTGGATAAACCATTGAATTAACTCCTCAAAAGTTTTCACCTTAGGTGTAAGCTTTGAGAACCACTCCATGGCATTTTCCCCTAGGCTTCTTGGAAATAGCCTCACGAGGTATGTAGGTTCATGCATGTATTCTATGCTTAGAGCACAAAATTCCCTCACATGGTCATGTGGGTCAGTCTCTCCCGTATACTTGTCGTATTTTGGCCTTGCCATGTTCGGAGGAAATGAAACCATAGTAATACTCTTGTCAAAAGGAAATGGACAAATGGAGTCCAAAAAGTATTTTGTCTTAGGTTTAGCCTTCTCCTGTTTGAGATTTTCAAGCTTAGTTTGTATTAAGGTTAGTTGCTTGGCGAGAATAGAGATAGGAGTTGACACCTCCTTTTCTTTTAGTTGTTCAACATCATAGTCCTTAGGTAATTTTACGCCAGTGGATGCTAGATGGAGAAAGTATTTCTCTTTATCTTCGCCCATTATCTTTTCCAATGTCTTTTGGAATTTCTTGCTCTGTTTGAGTTTATTGTATTCTTCTTCCGTGATTTCTCCCTCACTTTCTAAATCAAACAAAGGATGGTCAAAGTGTTGTTCTTCTTCACCATCACTATCTTCGTGCTTTTGGTTTTTATCATTGTCGTATTCCTCAAAAGCCACACTCCATTTGTGAGTGGGGTTTTCCATTTTTGGAGAGTCTAAATTGTATAGGGAACTGCAAGATGTTTCTCCTTGTTGAAAGTGTAGTGCTCTTAGAGGCACTTCTATTTCTTTAGAAGTGTACTTGTGTCTTGTGCTAACCATGAAGTTGTATCTCAACTTTATCAAAGTTTCCTGATAGTGTCAAGTAGAGTCTCAAATTGTTCAACTGAGTGTGTCTAGGTACAGGTATCGTTTGAGTTTTGGTGGAAGTAAATGATTCCAGCATCAAAGGGTTAGAATGTCGTGATAGTGAGATGGGAATCAAGTTGCTTTGAAAAGTTAATAGACCACACGTATTGAGACTAATTGTGAGAAACCAAAAGGACATGCAAGGTAGATGTTTGAAAAGATGTTTTGAAACAACAATAGGGAGACCAGAAAAAGAAATAAGGATAGGCTAAAGAGCCAAAAGGGTATCCAAATAAACTGACTTTCTCTGAGAGGCAACTATGCAAGTTCCCACTGTCCTAGATGCGACACTCTATATGCAAGCTTTTGGAAAACCAGATGCAAGCCTAAGCATACGAGATGCAACCTTTCTCCCTAAAAATGATGCAAGATTTACTAGATGTGATCTAGCATACGACATGCGAGTTTGCACACCAGATGTGAGCCATGATTGACCAAAAATGACTGTCTATTTTTTTGAAAATTTGGTGTCTGATTTGTCTCAAAGTTGGTACAAATTTGTCAGATAAAAGGTTGTTTTTGAGTCTTCCCAGTGAGTGAAAATGACAGTATGTAGCCAAAGGATTGAATTTTGTTTCTTGTTTAGATGATTTATCTTGTTAGTGAATTTTTAGATACGTCAAGAAGATTTGCATTGTTAGGGGTGAACAGACACATTCTTATGCCCTATTTTCTAGGTAGAGGATGAAAATCCTTACTCATTGACTTTGGTACACACTCAAATGCTAATCAGAATATAACCATCACCAAGCACACAATGACTCTAGTCATGATGCCATATTAGCCGACTCCAAATGCAAGTGAGGGCACGATATGACGAGTGTCTTGGGGCAATTAATTTTTGCCTTGCACAAGGATTATCACCCTTTCAGAGATGAATTGGGTAGTTTTTCCTACAAAGTTCATTTGTTTATGATGGGGCAATCCATTCAAAACTGTCTTCAATAGAATTGCACAAGGAAAAATTGAGACCTATAGCCCTATGAGTACTCAAATATGTGTAGTCTCGCAAGCAAGATTCAAGCAGCTTCGCTCTACAAATACCCAAGCATGTTCAAGGAATGATGTCAAAAATTTTAAGAACAAAACCGATTTCGTCTTCTGAGGCTTTGGACTATGAGGAAACAACTACTTATAGTGAGTTGGAAGGGTTGGCGTAAAACTTGTCCTCACTTGGGTCATTCCCGGGAGATTTTTCCTCAACTGGCAGGCCCTCTACTGTTAAATAAGCATACAAAAGATTGGTGAGCGCAGGATTTCTGATTCTTTGAAAGAAGAAGAGCATACTCTCCTAGTCCATGTGGTTTTCTCCCAAAACACTCCAATCAATGTTCATTCCCTCAAGCTATTTGAGCTCAATTTAGATATTCCTAGATTATGAAAACATAGTACTTTGAAAGAAAAGTTTGATTGTTCAGTTTCCTCAAAATTAGGTGATTTTCTTGTTCAATTACTATTTCCAAAAATTTAGACAATGAAGTTTTTCAATTATCCCACAAAATTTTAATTCTTTGTGTTGTTCAATTACTTTCCCAAAATGAATTTAAACAGTGAGTTTGCTTGTCTTGTTCAGTTACTCCTAATTCCTTTCAAATCATAAATTGACTTGTGAGTTTCTAATTTTTCTTAAAAGGAAAAGAGAATATTCCTCTGGTCAATTTAGTATAAGATTGGAAATTTTTTTTAGTTTTGAAAGCATAAAAAAAATAGAAGTGAAGATGGAGGATTGGCAACCTGTAAAACCACAAGTCAATATTCTTTTTCCAACTTCTTTGAACAAAAGAGTCTCTAACAGAGATCTAAAAACACAAGTTAGGCTGTGAAAAGATCAAAGACAACAAACATGTAAATGTTAATGGTTAGATTTTTCAATTTTCAATAACATAAACCAGATGCAACCCTAAATTTACCAGATGTGATCTGATATCCTAGATGTGATGAAATGCATACCAGATGCGAGCCTTTACCAGAAATATCCCAGGGTCTCTAGGATGCAAGCCTAGATTATGCGATGTGAGGGCGTATCTTGGATGCGAGCCTTAATCACCAAAAATGAGCCTGTACCTAAAAACCGTGAAGATAAATTAGTGAAAAATGGATGCAAAATGAGGCAAAGTCTGAAATTGAACCCCACGGTGGGCGCCAAAAATGTGTGTGTTAATTTGTGGACCTGTTACCCTCAGCACAACACTTCAATAGATCATTATATTAGTGAAACCTTATAAAAATCAAGGGTTTGAAGCTAAACACTAAAACCGATCTATTGCTTCCTATCTAGGATGATTTTGAAGAATGCAATAATCATGCCCTCAGATTATGCACAAATCAGTGACATATACAATATAAGAATGGAAGAATTGAATCAAAACTAATCTAAATGATCAAGAAGCATGGATATTAGCTCTAAAAATGAATATAATAACAATGCATAATATCAAATCTAAGATGCAATATTGATTCACAAGTAATCTAAATAGCATAACAATGCTTTTAACTCTAAAAATTAAGGGCCATTTGAGCTCAAAAACTCATTCTATTTATAGAAGAAATGAGGAGAGAGAGGGGGACAAAGGTCATTAATGGAGGTGTAAAAACCATTAATAAGGTGTAAGAGGCATTAATGCCAAAGTTATTAATGAGGCATGGGCTTGAGGAATCTCCATTAATGATGCATTAATGAGAGCAATTAAGAGGCATGGTGAGGGGTGTAAGTCTAAGCTTGAGAAAGTGGACTTAGAGGGAGTCAAGCTTGAGAAAGTTGACTTTCTCAAGTGGGTTGAATTCCTAATCACAAAATTAGGAATGTGACAACATTAGGAAGTGGGTTAGGATAGGATTAAGATTAGGATTAGGCTTAAAGGGGGAATAGGTTGGGATGGGTTTGAACCCAAGGTTAAGGTGGTTAAGATAGGCTAGGTTAGGGGTTAAGGGGAATATTAATGAAATGAATTATATTTACTATATTCACTCAAAAATAGGGAAATTAATTATTTAAGCTTTTAATTGCTTTTTAATAATCAATAGGACTATAGCCAATTAATTAGATTAATTTAGGCTAGGGGATAAGATTTTGCAAGTGACGAGGTATAAATAGGATTTTATTTAATTCCTTTTAAATTAATTACTTTAGACATGTTTGATTTGAATTGATTTGCTAAGGTGATTAATAAAATTTAGTGATTAAATCACTTAGGAGATTAAATTTGATTTGAATGAATTATGCCAGCCGATTGAAGAGTTGTCTGGACATAATTGGGGGTATGATCAACTTAGGGAAAATAGGGTCTATAATCAGAGTAGACCAAATTAGGGTGGTTACAGGTAATAATGTCCATGTTTTGTTCTTGTCAATCTGTTCTATCTCTTCATTCATAGCACTGACCCATTCTTCATTTTCAAGTGCAGTATTAATAGATTTAGGCTCAAAATAAAAAATTAAACATCTAGTGTTTAGTGACTTACTTCTTGTTCTCATTCCATCCTTCTTATATCCTATGATCTGATCCTATGGATGGTGTCTTCTGACATACTTGGAAAGTATTGGTTTAGCTCTTTTTTCATCATTCTGATCACTATGTTGACCTTCATATGGATCTCCATCGCTTGGAACATCATTTTGAGTAATTTCCTGATTTTTGGTGTTTGCAACATGATGCTCGGGTGCATTGTTTTGTTGTTCAGGAGCGATACACTATTGCTCAAGCAGAGTGTCAGGTTCTTCACTATAGACAAACCTATTGTAGTCTTCTGGTTCTTTTATGCTCTTCCTTGTCATTTTTCTCTGCAAATTCATCTACTTTGACATTTGCACTTTCAATTATCTTGTTAGAGGATTTGTTAAGACATTTATAAGCCTTTCTTTTTGTAGAATAACATAAAAATATTCCTTCTTCACCTTTGGATTCAAGATTTAAATTTCTATCATCTTTCAAAATATAACATTGACTTCCAAAAATTCTGAAGTAACTTACATTGGGTGTGTATCCATACCATAGCTCACAAGGTGTCTTATTGGTGTCTTTCTTTAATTGAACTCTATTCAATTTGTAGACAATAGTACTGACAACTTCTCTCCATAAGGTTTGAGTGATGCCTTTTTCAATCATCATTTTTCTTGCACAATCAATAATGGACCTGTTCCTTCTTTCAAAAATCCCATTTTGCTATGGTGTTCTTGGTGCAGAAACCTATCTTTGAATTCCACGCTCATTACAAAAGTTAGTGTATTCATCAGAAATAAATTCCCCTCCTCTATCTAATCTTAAGCATTTTAGTTCCTTACCACTTTGTTTTTCTACAATAGCTTTATACCATTTAAACATTTTGAATGCTTCTAATTTCTCTTTTAAGAACATAATTGTCATCATTCTAGAATAATCATCAACAAAGAGAATGAAGTACCTATCACCATAGTAACTCTTTGTTCTCATTGGTCCACATAGATCAATATGGATTAATTCTAGAATAGGATTAGATGTGTAGGTTTTTCTCTTGAAACTAGACTTTGTCATTTTACCTTTTTCACAATTCTTACACATGATATAGTTGGGCTTTGACATGCTCGGTAAGCCTCTTACTTTATTTTTATTACTTATCCTAATCATGTTGTCAAAATTCACATGACATAACCTTTTACGCCACAACCATATTTCTTTGTTTCTAGCTATTAAACAAGTGGTGTTGATATCATCAAGATAGAATAGGTTACCTTTTGCTTGTTCACCAGTTCCAATCAACCTTCCTGATTCATTAAAGATCTTTGCCTTTTTGTTCTCAAATGCAACTCAGTGACCTGTATTATTCAGGTTTGAAACACTCAATAGATTATAGTGAAGTCCTTTTACCCAGTATGCATTTTCACATCTGATCAGATTATTCAACATTATGTTTCCTTTACCTTCAACCAAACAAGGTGAGTCATTACCCATTCTTACTGATCTGCCATTATAATACTCAAAAGTTTCAAAATTTTCTTTATCTCTAGTCATGTGGTGAGTACAACCACTATCAATAATATAGACATCATTTTTACTAACCTTAGATATGAGTGCAGTCTCAACATACCTTTCCTCTTTGTTTGAATCATCCTTCATAGAAACAAATACCACCTCAATATCTTGGTCAGATTTGGTGTCAGTATTCTTAGATTTTTTCTCAGCTAGGTAACAAGCTTTCTTTCCTTTGTCCTTGTAGTCTTGGGTATCTCTTCTGTCAGATTTGGTTGCTTTGGTAATCTCTGTCAAACTTCTTTTCATATGATCTGTCACTGATTCTGTCTTCTTTTCTTTTGTTAGGAAATCTAGCAGCAAAGTGTCCAATCTCTTTACAATTAAAAAATACCAATGGTAATTTACCTTTGTATCTACATTTTCCTCTCTACAATCTTCTATCCATTAGTTCTTCAATCTCATCAAGCTCTTGGTCATCACTATCACTTTCACTATCATTTCTCATAGTGTGTTTATGACTTGACTAACTTATTTTCAAAGAAGATTTGAATTAAGAGTCAATAGATGGTAAGACACTATTGTCAAAGTTATTCATCTCAAATGAAATAAGTCTACCAAAAAAACTATCTAGAGTGACATTTTTATTTTCTACTGCTCTCATTTCTTGTATAGCAGATACTCTAATAGCATAAACATGCAGTAAGGTTCTTAGGATTTTGCTTACCACTGTTTCTTCTTCAAGTACACTTCCAACTCATTGGATAGCATTGACCATCTATTTTATTCTGTAGCTATACTGAGTGATATTTTCTCCTTCTTTCATTCTTAGGTCATTAAACCTTCTTCTTAGGCTTTCTACCTTAACTCTTAGCACATTAACATCTCCTCCATGTATTAACTTCAATTTGTCCCACATTTTCTTTGTATAGGTGCATTTTTTGACATCTTCAAATTCAGCACTGGAGAGTGAGGAAGCAAGTTCTATCATCATAGAATTGTGCTCATGTTTTTCTCTCAATTGATCAAGTGTGTGAAGTCTTGTAGGCAACACATATTCAGTATCCAAGTATTGAGTAACATCATTTCCAATACCTGATAGGTGGAGTCTTATCCTACTTTTCCATGATGCAATGTTGTCCTTGTTCAACTTAGGCACATCCTATTTTCTCATCTTTTGATCTTTAGCTTAGGTCTTGAAACCTTCCTTCTAAGCACACAAGCTCTGATACCAATTGTTAGAATAACTGAGAGTGGGGGGGGGGGGGGGGGGAANGGGGGTGAATTAGTGGCCTAAAAAATAATCCAATGAATCAAATGAAAAGATTTATACCACAAATAAAAACCTCTAGTTATCTTCAGTCCCTCAATATGTATGCCTTTAACTTATCTTATCAAATAATTACTACTCGGAGTCCATTGTTAAACCTTATTCTTAAGCTTTACCGAATAGCACTCTAGCATTTACCCAAATATAGTAAATAGCTTAGTGTTTACTGATCAATCCTATTTTAGTAACGTGTAAAGAAAAACATTAAAGTAATGAACCATAAACACATTTGACACATGGATTTTTAACGTGGAAACCATGTTAAGGGAAAAACCACTTGGGACCGGTAACCCAAAATTTTCACTCTTCTGAAGTGAGCTCGGTGAAGAGCCAACCCTGTTAAAGGTTACAAACACACTGTTAAGTGAGACCTTGTTAGAGGATTTAATATAATAGTTTGTCACTTGACATATGAAATTTCAATATGCTATCTTCATGAGAAACTTTTTGATACTCATTGGGATGTATCTCAATATATAAAGGATAATTAAATCCCACTCTGTTAAGAGATTTTCTGAATCAATGGTTAAACTGAAACAATATATGATCTGTTCATATATACAACTTAAACTTACAGATGTGCAGATCTATTGTAAGCTTATAATACCTTTTTGATCAATGTTTCCCTTTTGTTCCTTTTTATCCACTTCTTTCTACTTGGTGATGTTGTGCTTCTCTGTTGCTTGGTGTCCACAAAAATATTTAGCCTTGTTCTTCTGCTTGTTTGATCAGGATTGTATGAAGTCTTCTTCACCAGTATTATCTTTAACATCCTCTTCTATTCTTCTCCCCCAATTTATAATGAATTATATTTTCTCTCTTATAGACATGATTTCACTATTTCTAAGTCCTTCTCTTTCTTGTTCTTGGCATGATCCATAATTCTTTCCATTCTTTCTTTAAAGCTTGCTTTAGTTTTATCCCGCAGATTTCTCCTTGATAACTAGAATAAAAATATATTTAAAACTCTAGCATATCTTTGGCTTTTAACTTGTCGATGAAAGATCAACCAGTTAAATCCATATTTATCTCCTACCAGCTAAGTATTTTTTCATTTCTGAACTTCAGTTCTTAGCGGTGTTTAACTCCTTGTTTGCTTGGTCTTGACCTCAGTTGTAGTCGGGCATCTCTATCTGTTGGGGTTTTCTGGCCATCGGGAAACACTGTGAAATTCATTTTTTCTCGGGTATCACATAGGTTCTTCTCAGTAATTATTTCTTGGGAATCTTTCTCAGGTATCACTGTGACTCTTCTCTTGGGGTTCTCTATTCGTCAGCCTGCACTGTCCATTGGTGTTTGTTGTCACTTGGTGAATACTGAAATTTTATGCATTACTGATAGCATGACCTTTATTTCTTTGGTTCTTTGAAGTCTTTGAAAATATGTATATAACCAATCAGATTATATCAAGTTGACATTAATGAAAATACAATAAATTAACTGATTTAATGTCTTGCATTAACTTTCTGTAGCTCAGTGATCATCAACTTAACATCTTCAAACATTCAATTAGTTATAGTTCATCAGGATGCACTACTGATGCTAAAGACTCCTTATGGATTAGGTTACTTAAAGACTTGGGTCTACCTCAACAAGAGCCCACACCTTTATATCATGACAACTAAAGTGAAATTACCTTAGCAAAAAATCCAATTTTCCATGCAATAACACAACACATTTCTCTCCAACATCATTTCATTAGAGAAAAAGTTGAAGACAAACAAGTATCATGCATCTATTGCAAGGGAGAAGATCAAGTTGCAGATATTTTGACAAAGCCTCTTTCTAAAGAGAAATTTCAATATCATTATAAAAATTTAGGTTTGATACCCATTGATGTAAGCTCTCAAAGTAAAAATTAAGGGGAGTTTTAGAATAGTTAATCTTTCCTTGGTTGTATTTATTTATTTTTAGGATAAACCAAGGTATCCTATGTTTAGTGAGAAGATTCTTTGGAATCCCTACATGTATTTTTTCCTCTAGTCCAAGTGGGAGGACATGTCATTTCCTTTATTTCCTTTATTAAAGAATTTAGCTAATCCTCCTTAAGAGGATATTGACACTTTGCAAACACCTATTATGGATGTTGGAATTCATAGATTGGTGAGTTACTTAGTAACTCCTCTCCTCATCTCTATAAAAGAGATCCTCATCTCTCTCATTTCTACTCTATGAGTTATTGTAAATGAGCTCTCTCTCTCTCTCTCTCCATAATATCACAAGGGGTTTTTCTTTTCTTTTCCCATTTTAAAATCTTCTTGTATCCTTCTATTTTTTTTTTGGGTGATTTCTCCTAGTTCATGTTTTTCTCATGGTAACATTTTATTCTTCATCTATCTCTCTTGGATTATTTTTATTTCCTTTCTCTTGTTATTTTCCTTTCACATCATCTATGAGATCTTTGATTTTGTGTTTCAACTTCATGCAATCTAAAGTTTTATGTTCATTATGTCTATGATAGGCACATTAGTTGGTAAAGAATATAAAACCACATGAAGTTATTTGAGGCAACAAGATGAGATTATGTTCAAGGAGTTCTTCTAAGTTTGATTCATGAGATTGTCCTAAAGGAGTAAATGATCTATCCAATGGGAATTTAGATGCACTTGTGTTTACCAAAGAGATATGAGATTCAAGATCATGATGTTATAATTTTTTGTTGTCATGTGATGATGATTGTTGAGATAGGAATGATTCCTCTTTATTTGTTTGATAGTAGATAAGATCCTATTGAGGTTGTGAGATAGACTCTTGATCAAGCATTTGATGGTCATGAAGATGTTCTTGATCAAAGATAGGTCGGTCATGAAGTTGATCTTGATCCAAGATGGGATTGATATGAGATTTTTCTTGATCAAAGATAGGATTGGTGTGAAGTTGTGAAGTAGCCATTTTGTCTGAAGAAGAAGATATGGATGCATTGTGATCATAGAGAAAATTAAAGAGTTATCTTAATGAGGATTTTTTGGATGGTGTATCCTTTTTTCCCTTTAAGTCTTGAATTTCAGATTTCAAAGATTGAATTTGTTTTGATAGCGCTACAATAAGAATATCCTCTTTCTTGTTGTTAAGACCATAAGGTTTAGCCCTTTTTTAAGCCATTATAATATTGACTTGATGCACTTGCTTAGAATATTGGAGAGAAGGTAAGATATAGGAATTTCTCTTGTGAATATGATCGAATTATTGATGAGAACTCTTGGTTTGAACTGACATGAAAGATAAACGCAATCAAGAATTGAAGTGACAAGATTGATGGGTCAATTTCAAAGATCATCAAACGACCACGTGCCTTAGAGGTTGATAAGAGATATTTTTATGGATGATAGCTGAGCTAGGGACAAGGTGTCAAGATTGAGACTTTAATGTCTTGGTGGAATCGATGTCGACAAAGTGATTTGTATCCATTCTTGTTCAGGGAAGTAACTATTTACATATACCTACTTGTCTTTTATAGCTTCTATTTTCTATCATCTTTCTCTTATCAAAGTGTTATTATGTATTCATTCATTTTATATGTCTCATGGTTTAATGTTTTGAGATTCTCATTATCCTAGAATCATTTTCTTAAGGTTTCTTTTCACTAAGGGATTCTAGGAGTTTGATTTTATGACTTTCCTTCCTTAAGGACACAATGTAATTGCAGTTGATCTTGAATGTGCTTTTGATTAAGTTTAAAGTCTTATATGATGTTTTCATATAAATCTTAATGCAATTAAAGGTAATTCAACATATCTTACCATTTCATTATAAATCTCTAAATCCATATTGGTGATAGAAGAAATTAACTTACAATCATGACCTAAGAGATAATATTTTATGGGGAGAATTATATCTTTTATTTAATGACACCTTCAAATGTTTTAATGTTTTGAAAAGGATTGATCTTGATTTAATTAATCTTCCATGGATTTGAATATTTATCATTTTAATGGAAAGATGATATTGTTATCTATGATCATGATTTGAAGAATGCAATATGTTATAGTTTGATCAATAATGATAATGATAAAAGATGTTTCCTTTTCATACATGTGAATCTATGTGTTATGCCCTAATTCCTATAGAATAATTAGGGTTACCATTATTTTAATGGTGTGAAAAGAATATAAAGGAAAGTGGTTAGTAGGTATATGTCTCTTAGAAAATAAGTTATTCTTTATGAAACATGAAAGGGAATTTGAATAGATTTATTATGGAAAATGTTAAAAAAGGTATACTATATTTATACTATGTTACTTTTGAAAACGTTCATATTATTATGTATAATTTACAAGTATTTATATTTCTTATTCCCTTTCCATGATATTAGTATATGTTTAATGATTTCCTTGGTTAGATCATCACGAGCAAAAGTTATATTTCTTAAGTGCCTACTTAATATGTGAATTTCATGCCATTTGTTATAAGGAGAGATAAATTTTATGGTATGTTATTTATTATTATTGCTATCATTGATTAAAACAAAGTTTTTGACAAAGTAAAAGGGTTAGTAAAAGGAAATACTAAAGCTTTGTATAAAACAATGGACAAAAGATTACATTATAGATTTGGTTTATTTCTTTTTTCACTATGCTTGATTATCATCATTTGAATCTCATCTTCTATTTATGGCTATTGTCTATTTAAAGGAAATAATGTTAAATTTTTTTATTATAATTATCTATATTGCATGATTTTTAAATATTGCATGATGGTGACAAACATGATGCTAGAGATTATGCACCAAAAGATATGTTCATTATCAAACGCAAATGTAGATGGGGTCGACATACTTGTTTATCATTGATTTATTCTTATCTCATTTAATGTAGTTTCAAAATACAAAGGTTGAAATCAAATACACAGTCTGATCAACCGTATGGTTATACACTTACCATCTGCATACCTATAGTATGGCGATACAATGAAGTAGTAAGAACGTTATCTATACCTCATAGGGTGGTGAGTTTAGCGCAAAATCATGATGGAGAGAGGTGACAAAGAACAAAGGTGGTGAATGTGGCAGGCTCCATACTCCTCGATGTTGAAACAAGTAGTCACCTACAAACATGAAAACGGGAGCATAGAGGGATGATAGATACCGTTATACATAGGTAACAGACTGATTAAAATTGTAATAAAGAAACTGACAAATCTGTTAACTCATCGATGATTCATCAGACGAGTTAGCATATATTCCATCAAACATGCTTCATGCTGGTCACCACCTTCAACAACAAATACGACGGGCTTTGCACATTCCAAAAATTGTGAACACCATCCCCTATGCCACATGGTATCTATGTACAACAGTCTGCAAAGATGATTAAAACTTTTCCATCAACCTAGCTGCCACCTTCATTAGCAAGAATGACATGATCGATGTATCCAGCCATGTCCATCAACACCAGCAAGGGTTGATGAAGAAAACAAGCACCACGTCTCCAAACAACATGGATGCCTTCAATAAGACAGTGACTAAATCGCTGCCACCAACACATATAGTAGGGGTCAATGCAAACAAGATATCAAACACTATCTCCTACGCCAATGGTCACTGTATACTACAAGTCCTAGAGATATCCTCAAAGCCATGTCTCCACAACAAGATTCCAAATGCCATGAGGGAGTTTTTAAACAAAAAACTCGGTTTGATAGGTTGATCTGATTATCCAACTGAATGGTTGGTAGTTGTAGTCGATGGAGGGAATAGTTTTACTATTCTAGTCTTTGTAATAGTTAGAGAAAGTTAGTTATAGGTTAGTTTATAGGGAAAAGGTGTGATGATCCAATGCACCCTTTGGTTTTCATATTAATATGGATACACAAATTTAAGAAGATAGAACATAAGATGAGAATTGATACGTTGAAACTATGGGAACTTGGAGAATGATAGAATAAATTATAGTTGATTCAAACATTGAGTACGCTGGATTCAATATACTATTTCGTATCAAGCAGAGATAAGTCTGTGTTTCTTTCATTTTTGCAAATTGTTTTCATTATTTCTTTACAATCAGTCCTTCAGATAAACCAATAGGAAATTCCTTAGAGTGATAGTTTTGATTTGCATATATTTCTATTCAAGTTTATATTCTATATATTCATTCATTTTCTTTCTCATTTTCACATGGTTAAATCCTATTGATTAAGGCCTTGATGAATTGGTCTGTCATTTGAGGAATGATACTTAATTGAAATATATATAAGCTTTTTAGTTATACGTGCATTTCATAATGCCTTTAAGGTGATAAGTTTTTTTTTCAAAGCTGTCTCTGAATTTGAGCGTAGGATTGAAGAGATATCGACTCTATTGCCCATTATTAGATTAAAGCATTGGTCTCTCTTGTTAACTGAATTGTGGTATAAGGTTTCATTGTTTCAAGTTTTGAACTACTATATTGTTTCATCTTATCTAGTTCATATCTCAATTATATCAAGCAATTTTTAATAACATTATATTTGATAACACATATTTTTAGTTTTGTGATCTAATTAACACCTTGAGAAGTAGGATTTGAAGTTATCAGTTATCTGCTATAAAAAAACCTCTAGAAGAATTTGAAGACAGGTTTAAGGTACATGCCCACCAGCCTTGGTTCTACGGAGCTAGAATTGCAGGAGGTTGTTGAAACCTCGTTCATTGGAAAATCGCTTGTATTTCTCATCATTGGATAAGCAAAATCCATAGGAAATCCAATCTGTCGATTTGAGCACCAACAGATTGGTGACTCTACCGGGGAACGAGTTGCAAGTAAACTTTACAAGTTTTTTGTTTTTAGACCAACATAGAGATTCATTAAATTAAGACATTGTGGTGAGTTACATAATTCAGATTTTATTTAGAGTTGATATTTTAATTCAGATTTTAATCTTTTCTTCTTTATTAAAGCATCTTAATAATCATTATTACTTAGATTTTGAAAATTTGAGATTTTACATTTTCAAGTATAAAGAAGTGGATATATGAGTAATATCATTAAAAGCTTTTAAATCTGATATAATAGAGCTTATAACTTTTATTATAGTTTTCATTGTTTAAAATTTATATATTTAAACTCAAGCTTCTATTCATATTTTTGTAGCATATACTCTACTGAGGAAGAACCCAAATCAGTTAATTTCATTTCCTTCTAAGAAGAGCGTGGCGACTCTATGAATTTAAAGAAGTGATAAACTTGGTTACATAATTTTTTTATTAATAGTTTTCATGTGGGGAAGAAGATCCTTTCATCCAGATCAACTTGAATTAGACTTAAAGCTAAGGAAAGGCAGGACTCCAAGTGTAAAGATGCCTTATGTACCTCGTATGATATATCCCAATAAGGATGATAAAGAATATGCTTGTGAAAAATTCCCTAATTCAAGACATCATAGTCATGAGAGTAGTAGTGAAAATTGTAATCCTTTTTTTTCAAAGTAATAGAAGAGGACATGAGTCTCAACATGATCCAAATTAGGAAATGACTGAAAAGGAGAAAATAATTAACAAATGGGATGAAATATTTTGTGAGATGGCTGGGGTAGGATTAGAGAATGAAGAAATGGTTAGGGCTCTCAAAAGGCAACTAGAAGAGATACTAAGGAAAATAGGAATAACAAGAGATACAATTAGATCACCAAGAGATAAAGAAACTCCTAAGGATGATAGAAATGAAGTTT
>MU226414.1:557850-598596 GCA_018584345.1 Thuja plicata
TAGTAAAATTTATCATATCACTATAAAATTTATATTTTTGAAATCTAGACAGTAAGATCTCTAATGGGTTTTAATTTCATCAAAAAATTTGATTAGGAAGACCCTCAAAAAATTACGGCAAGACAGATCTGGTGTTCAAATGCCTTAACCATTATTTTAGAGGTCCAAGCATAGGCTTGGTCCCACCAAACCTGTCCCAAACCGAAATCCAATGCAAATGGTGGTTTGGTAAATTTGAATTTTAAAAAATGGGCACACGTTTGAAAACGTGTACCCGTTTCTTAAATGTAATAAATCGACATAAAAAAAAAAATTTAAAATTAAAAAAAAAAAAAAAAAAAAATTTAAAAAACGGGTACCCGTTTTGAAAAAAAATGGGTACCCATTTTTTGAATTTTGGATCGGGTGTCCGAGCCTAAGACGGGTGCCCGTTTTTTTCAAAACAGGTGCCCGTTTCTAGTGGTAGTTTTCAAGCCCACAAGACTTCCACGAAATTGGCACTCAACTTCTTGCACTTACCCTAGAATAAAGTATAGTTGATTCAAACATTGAGTACGCTGGATTCAATATACTATTTCGTATCAAGCAGAGATAAGTTTGTGTTTCTTTTATTTTTGCAAATTATTTTCGTTATTTCTTTACAATCAGTCCTTCAGATAAACCAATAGGAAATTCCTTAGAGTGATAGTTTTGATTTGCATATATTTCTATTCAAGTTTATATTCTATATATTCAATCATTTTCTTTCTTATTTTTGCATGGTTAAATCCTATTGATTAAGCCCTTGATCAATTGGTCTATCATTTGAGGAATGATACTTAATTGAAATATATATAAGCTTTTTAGTTATACGTGCATTTCATAACGCCTTTAAGGTGATAAGTTTTGTTTTCACAACTGTCTCTGAAGTTGAACGTAGGATTTAAGAGATATCGACTCTATTGCCCGTTATTAGATTAAAGCACTGGTCTCTCTTGTTAACTGAATTGTGGTATAAGGTTTCATTGTTTCAAGTTTTGAACTACTATATTCTTTCATCTTATCCAGTTCATATCTCAATTATATCAAGCAATTTTTAATAACATTATATTTGATAACACATATTTTCAGTTTTGTGATCTAATTAACACCTTGAGAAGTAGGAGTTGAAGTTATCAGTTATCCGCTATAAAAAACCTCTAGAGGACTTTGAAGACAAGTTTAAGGTACAGGCCCACCAGCCTTGGTTCTACGGAGCTAGAATTGCAAGAGGTTGTTGAAACCTCATTCGTTGGAAAATCCCTAGTATTTCTCATCATTGGATAAGAGAAATCCATAGGAAATCCAATCTGTCAATTTGAGCACCAACATGTCTACTGAGTGATACTTGTGTCTGAGTTGATTGAGATTTATTTTGGATGAGATAGATCATGACAAGTAAAAACATTCAATAACCTAGGATGAAATAAAAAGATAGGTTGAGTCATTATGTCAAGTATATATGAACGTTGTGATAAGCTATGATAAGTGATTCGATCCACACACATGAAAATAAAGATGACTGTAAGGATATCAAAGATCAAAGTCAAATACTGGATTTTAATGTAGACTCATATGAAAATTCCTATTGTGTCAGATGAAAATTACCATAGAATGATACAACTTGTTGCTTTTAGGTTGTTTTTTCATACGATAATTCTCACTGGACAAAATGACACAACAAGACAAGGACAATTTGCCACTTGATTTCTATGAAATATTTGGACAATTTCGCTAAATTTTGATGTGATAGTTTAGTGTCTAGAAGTGCCTTATGTTGTTTTGGTGTCAATTAAAGGAGATTCAAACACATCAAACATAAAGAAGGGAAATTCAAACACACTTTCTAGCCCTATTGTCAATTGGATTAGAGAGAAAACCCTCACTCACTGACTTAGGTGCACACCCAATAGCTAATTAGAATATGGCCACCACCAGCCACGTAGTGGGTTTAGTGATGTTGTATTAGCCGAATCCAAACACTAATGGGGGAACGATATGGCGAGTGTCTTGGGGGAGTTACTATCTCCCTTGCACTTGGATTATCCCACATTTGGAGGTGAATTAGGTGGTTTCTAAAATAAATGTTCTAGTAAGGGCATACATTCATAACCATCTCCCATAGTCTTGTAAGGAAATATTGAGGCCTATAGCCTTATGAGTACCTATAATGAGTGTATTCTTGTAAGAAATATTGAATCCTATTGACTCTAAAAATAGCCAAGCATGTCTAAGGATCAAAAAGTGATCAAAAGACAAGCATGATTAAGTCTTCCGAGACTTTAATCTCAAGGAAGTTTATTTATTATAGTGAGGTGGAAGAGTATGCTTCTACCTTGTCCTCACTTGGGTCATTCCCAGGAGCTCTTTACCTCAACTAACTAGCCCTCTAAAGATAAATCATGAAGAAAAATGGATAGAAAAGAGAAGGTTTGGATATCTTATTCTCCCTCAAAGAGGAGAAGAGCATAATCTCCTATTTCCCTTTGTTTTTACCAAACACTCCAAAATTATCCCAAAAGATTTATTTCCTAGGAAAAGTCAAACATGTCTAGGTTTCTAATCTTTCTCAAAAGGAAAGAGAGCATAATCCCCTAATGCTTAACTTAACCCACACAAGAAACCACCTAATTAGACTATGTGCCTAAATAAACATTAAGAATCACGATCATTTGGTTGATGTGAACTTAGGCAACCTACCACAACCTACACTCAATAAACCATTAACTTAGTGGTCAATAATCATCAAATTTAACTCCAATATTGTGAAAAAATCCCAAAACCAACTTATTACTTTCTAGATGAAGCGATTTTGATTCTTAATAAATGCTCATCAGATTGGCACAAGAATTAGTGACTGGACTGTTCCAACTGGAAGATTTCAAAATGAGAAATGATGCATGAACTTGCATTCTTTGCTCTCAAGAAATGGAAATGATATGAAAAATGCAACTAAGATAATGTATGAACACTAGTATGAGATGAATCTAACAAAATATAGAAAAGACTAAGAAATGAAACTAAGATTAAGCCATTTAAGAATAATGCAAATGTTATTCTAGTATGAAAATGCTCTTCTACAATGACAATACTCTAGAATCAAAATGACATTATAATGTTACTCCAATAATGCATCCTCCCCTCAACAAAGGAGAACTAACCCTTTTTAAAGAAACCTCCTAAAAAATGGATGGCTGAGATTAATGGGTGGAAAGGGAGTGGCTAGGATTAAAATGTTAGGTAGGGTTCTGGTGGGAGTGAAGGAGATTAAGGGGCAAAAGAGGCGAGTGGATGAGATTCAATCCAAGATAAGTTGATCCAAGTGATTGAATTTTGATTGGTCAAAAGTGTGTTTGTTGAGGGAGAATGAGGAAAAATTTGGTAAATCCTCTTTTAATCAATGATTAAATGTGCACACCCATGTGTGAATGGGTAAACCTAATATAAGTACAATAACCTTTATTTAAGTCTGCAATGTATAGTGATTAAATAAACTTTCAATATTGATTTAGGATTAAGTTGATAATTTGATTTAGGAACTTGGTTTAATTATGAAAAGGGGGATTACTAGGGTTTTGATTGCATAATTAAGGTCTAGCAGTGAAGGCCTTTATATTTTAGGAATTTTAAGGTCAATTAACCAAATTAGGGTTGTAGGTTGACTAGACCAATTTTGGGTGATTATAGGTACAAAACACTCCATTCATCTGAATCATAAACACTAATGGAGCATTGGTCAACCCAAAGGGTACAACCACTCATAATGCCCATATTAGGTATAAAAATTTGTCGAATGAATGTCATCCTCATGAATACAAAGATAATGATACCTTAACTTGAATTCTATCTTCAATAACACTCCAGCTCCCTTCAACTAATCAAATAAATCACCAATCATTATCAAGGGATATCAGTTCTTCACCATCACCTAATTAAACTATCAATAGTTAATGTACAAATGAAGATATTTTCCCTTCTTAACTAGTTCCTAAGATTCTGGATCTGATGATTCTGGGGGATTTCCATCCCATTAGCCTATGTAAAATAGTTTACAAGATTCTCTCCAAGATTCTAGCCAATAGGATTAAACTCTTTTATGTAAAATAATTAATCTTAACCAAAAGGGTTTTGTTCTGGGTCGACAAATTCTGGATGTTGTGATTACCTCCCATGAAATTATTCATTCTATGGAAAAAAAAAAACCCTGGGATGGCGCTGAAGTTGGATATCTCTAAGGCATACGACAAAGTCTTTTGGGACTTCTTGTATGAGGTGTTGAGAAAATTTGGTTTCCATGAAAGATTTATAAAATTCATAAGGATGACAGTGGAAATGGTGGACTATTCTATGCTGGTTATTGGCTCACCCTGGTGGTCATTTACACTAGAGCGGGGGCTCAGACAAGGGGACCCTCTCTCCCTGTACTTGTTCCTGATGGTGGTGGAGGTGCTTCTTTAGAACCTCTTGAACCTGAAGAATGTTGGAACCATAATTGGTGTTAAGCCTACTTCCACTCTACTCTCAGAGGTTATCCAACAGTTTGTGGATGACACTTTCCTCTTTGGAAAGTCTAGTATTAGAGAAACTAGGGAATGAAAAACACTATCGAATGACTATGCGGTGGCTTTAGGAAAAAAAATTAACTACTGTAAGAGAAAAAATTATTTCTTTAGTACAGATCATAGAATGCAACTTAGAAGATTTTATATTGTCTTGGTTGTAAGGGGGCTGAGCTATCAGATACCTACCTGAGTCTCCCTCTCATGGTTAAGGAGGTCTCAAACCAATTCTGGAACACTATCCTAGAGAAAATGTAGAATATATTTGCAAGATGGAAGGAGAAGTGCTCACTAACGCGGGGAAGTTGCAATTATTGTTGGCAGCTCTCCAAGGTATACATGTCTAATTCCTCTCTCTCTCTATTCAAAATTACTAACAGAATGACATTAAATCTTGAGAGGATTCAGAGGAACTTTTTATGGATGGGGGTGGAGGAAAAGGCTAAATGGAGATTGGTTAGATGGGATACGATTTGTCAACCTAAGGTCAAAGGTGGTCTAGGAGTGAGGAAACTGAAAGATTTAAATAAGGCCTTAATTACCAAGGTTGGTTGGAAACTATTCAAGGGTTCCAGAGACTGGTGCATAATTATGAAGGCTAAGTAATTTAACTCCTCTCAATTCCCTTTAGGCCAGGGCTTACTGGCTGGTTCTAAGATTTGGAACTTTATTACTAAGTGTAAGGGTATCCTAAAAGCTGGGATGAAATAGATTTTGGGAAATGCTAATCATATTATATTCTAGGAGGATTGGTGGATAGGTGATAAACCCCTTGCTATGGACAGGTATTTCCATAGCAGAGATCACCTTGAAACTTTCTTTGGGAGTGAAGTGAAGGACTATGTATCTCATGAATGGAAATGGAAAAAGTTGATGAAAGCTTATAATGACCAAGATCAGGTTCCCCATTGTGTTCTAGAAATTTAGAAGTTATTGGAAGGTGTCAAAATCCCTCTCTCTTAGATAGAAGACAAAGTTTTCTGGTTCCATAACATGTCAGGGGAAATCACGATCAAATCAGTGTACTTAGTTAGTTCAAAGAAAGTGGTGAATGAGAAAATGTGGGGAAGTGTTTGGAACTCACAGTTGATCCTAAAATAACTTTTTTCTGGTGGACAATTTTTCATGGCAAGATCCTCAATCTGGACAACCTCTAGAAGATGGGAATACATTTGGTCAACCATTGTGTGATGTGTAAAAATCAGGAAGAGACCATAAATCATCTCTTAATCCATTGTCCTTATGTGGTTAATGTGTGGTATAGAATTATGAGCAAAATACAGTTCAAGTGGGTGTTCATGGAGAATGTCAACAAATTTGTCACTAATTAGGGACACCTTTCTGTTCATATGCTCATTATTTTACTCTAGAAAATGTTACCTCTGCATGTGTGTTGGAGCCTTTGGAAGGAAAGGAATAATAGGGTATTTTGGGGGGAGGAAAGTGATATTGAAGGTACGGTGAGAACTGTTGTTAATCTGCTGAGGGAGAACCTTGAGACTTGCCATTGGAAATTTCCTAACTTCCCCTCTAGGGATGAGGATTGTAGATTGGCTCAGGAATGGAATCTATCTAAATCCTTTATTGATTTTGATAACTCAAAGGTGTTGGCAAGGAGGAATACCCACTGGCCCCCTCGACTGACACATTCTTCAAGCTCAATTTTGATGGGGCTGCTTGCAGTGGGACTGCTGTGGGAGGAGGTATTATTAGAGATCATCGTGGGAGAATGCATATTTCTTATGTGGTTAACCTTGGGCTGGTTACCAATAATGTGGTGGAGATATTTGCCTTATTATGGGGTCTTAAAGTTGTTATTACTGTGGGAATCGGGAATTTGATTATCAAGGGTGACTCAAAAATTGTGATTGAGATGGTCAAAGGTAACTATAAGGCTAGTTGGAGTATGTCTAGTCTGCTGCAAGATATTTGGATGTTTCTCCCAAGGCTTGAGGAATTCAAATTACATCACATTTATAGAGAAGGGAATGCGTTGGTGGCCATTGGATTAACTATACATGGGATCAAGTGCTAGAGAAACTTAAAATCACTAACGATGCGTACCAATATGCTTGTTGAGAGGGAAAGTAATAATAAATTTTAATGATGAGGTACATTGTTGACAAATCTTATTGGTGAAGAAAGGCAGCTAGCAGAATCATGAGGAACAACAAGAATTAAAATTTCAAATGTAAAGAAGGAAACAAACTTAATCATGGTAACTTGCTGATAAGAAGTGTTATTATTACCATATATGGTGATTGTACAGGGAATTTTAAGAGCAAAGATAGCATGGGGATTTCTACAAGATATGTGACTAGAGAAAAGATAGCCAGGGTTTATGATCATTTTATTCCCAAGATTTTCAATCATATTATTTTATGGGTCTTTATTGTAACTAATATGCCTCCTCATGTGAATAGTACTTTCTTTAGGTCGAATTACTAGCTTTTCATTAAGGAGATTAGAATTACCACTATTCTGGGTATGCTGATTTGTTGCAATGATTTTTTGAGCTGGGAAAGGTTCTGGACTATGTTTTGCATTAGGAGTTTAGCTATGATGTCTCTGGAGCCTCAGGAAGAAGTGCAACTTTCAAAGAATAGCATTGAGATGGGAGGGGATATGGTCAAAGTGGAACCGCCTAAAATTGAGGATAAGTTTCTCAAAAACCCTCGTGCTGTAATGTACCTTAAAGAAGGTGTGTTTTACCCTTACATGGAAGCCATGGAGGGAAGCAATGAAATAATGTCAATGAAACTTATTGATTCTTGGGAAGATCATAAGGTCACCATTAATGGTATCACCTTCAAGATAAATGAAGAAGTGATAGCTCAAGCCATAGGTTTATCCTTGGAGGGTAGAAATTGGAGGAAGGTTACCAAGGGAAGGGATGCCACTAGCATTAATAGATTCTTCAAAAAAGTGAAGGTGACTATTCATTTCTATGGTGGTTTCAAGTGTGATGAGATGCCCGAACCATGGAATGAGGTATGCTTAATACTTATGAAATATGTCACCCTTGAAGGTCATTTTGGGACCTACTATAATTATCATTTCCTATTGTTAAATTATTTTGGTTATAATGAAGAGATTTCCATCATGTTCTTTCTGTTGCATTCGTTGGAAGTTTTGGTTATGGATGTGAGGGGAAGAAAAAAACCAAGCAGAATTATTGTATCCTCCACCAAGGGCTCATACTTTGGTTGTATAAATTTCACTGAGCCCTATGTCCTCCAAGAATTGTTACCTTGCAAGAATTGAATACCATCCCTGCCAATAACCCTAAAGAGAAAGTTGCATCCCCGTCTCACCCTACTTCATCCTCTAAAACACCTACTCCTACGTGAAAACATACTAAGGATAATCGCCAAGGTCATGCTGGAAGGTGGGGGAAGTTCAAATCAACATTGACTCTGCAGAAGAAGAGGAGGATAATGACAATAGGAGGAGGTCCCACATAATTGCTTCCAACTCTTGTGTCAAGAATAAGGTGGTTAGGAAAAAGGTATCTTGAGGTGGATGAGGAAGAGGTGGGGTCTTAGGAGGAAGAAGGGAGGAAAAAAGGGAAAAGTGAAGAAAAAAAGAAGGGGAAAAAGATAAAAATTAAGGAGGAGGACAACTACAACAAGGAGAAGGGAAAAGCTACCTTGAATAGTGAGGGAGGTGAAAGAAGCTAGGAATCCACATAGGTGTCTACTAGTTTCAAACTTCCCACTGTGGAATTTTAGAGAATGAAAGTGTCGGGAGGAAACAAAATTGAGTCTCATCTTACTGCTACTTTGCTTTTGGGCATGCCGGAGGAGGCTTGTGCTAAGAAGGACACTGAGGGGAATAAATTTGGTGCCTCAAAGGATAGAAATGAGGACCTTAAGGTAGACATGCATCAAATGAAGGATGATCTTCTGTGACTTCAAGGTAAGATCCAAGACCTTGGTGCTAAAGAGGATTTACATGTGTTGAAAGGTGAGATCAAGGAGCTTGGCAAGAGTTTTAATAGGGTGGAAGACTTTGCGATTAAAGTGATGCACTCAAAGGCCATGACTCTCCACCTTCTACACTAGGATATCCTAAAGACCTTGAAGAAGGAGAAGGACGATGAGAAATTTTTCCATTTTCTGGCAGAGGAATGGTTGAAGTTGTTGCTCAATGAAGGAGGGAAAAACCCCAAATGACTTTTCTTTGTTTTTAATGTTGTTCTTAAACTTTACTTGTTGGTGGTCGGCCTTTAAGGGCCTATTTTTTAATATATTTATTGACTCTGTTATCCATAAGACTGGTATTGGTATATGGTTTTATGCTAATTATTGGGTTATTTGGAACAATGCTATTAACTTAGCTGGGGTTGTTCTTGTTGGTGATCATAGATTGGTTACCAAGTTTGTTGTGAAGTTGGGAACTATGGTCACTCATTTTTTGTTTTTGATTTTAAAGAAGGGCATTGACTAAGGGTGTCTTGGTGCTGGTAATGTGTTGTTAGTTTGACACTTCTCAAGCTAACTATGTCTGTTGTAATGTTTCAAGCCCCTCATTTTGCTTGTTTTTTAATAATAAAAAAAATATGATTAGTTCTCCCAAAAGGGAAATAGTGGGATAAATATGGCCCTAGGCCAAAAAAATCCTCTAGCTACAACTAAATCTCACTCAACTTGTGAGTGGTCATATGATATAGTGCTCAAGAAATAGGCTCAACTCCAAGAATGAGATCAATGCAAAAAATATGTCGCACTTAGGCAACATGCCTGGGATCTCACTTGGGAACACATCCGCAAACTCATGGAGAAGTGAATGGTTTTCAAGGGAAAATTCTCAACTTCGATCCCCTTCAAGGTTACTAACAAAGACAACAAATAACTGACAACCTTGTCACATACTCTACATCAATTTGGTGGTTGAGATCATGAAAAATAAAATAGATCTCTAGACCCCTACTAACTCAACTCACCCACTAGTATCATCCAGACACTATACCAACCTGCACCAACAATCTATAAAAGCCTAGTGGGAAGCTAACCAATCCATACACAAAACTACTCCATAGGATCCTAAGGGTAGGATATGAAGATCAATTGTGGAGGTGAAGGTTCCTAAATCCGATACATAACTACAAATAAGGGAGTCTGTGACCATCTTAGATCCTATGGATAACTCAACTTTCCAACTATCAACATACCTTGTTACCACTAGCCCACATAGTTCCACTTGAAAGGGGGATATAAAAGAATCTGAAGCACTAGAATCAAATAAAATGGAAGTAGACATACCACATAACACACATGTAGCCTCAAAAATGATGTCTTGGTGCTCATCTTGATATTTATAAATTATTGCGAATACTCTATGGGATCTATTTGCATCCCCAATGGCAGACTTAGAAGTAGCTTCCCTGTAAATCAACGTTGAAACTATCCTCTAAGATTAATGCATGCCTATGTGATTTTGTTGGCCACAAGAGAAACAACCCCCATTACCATAGCCATGACTTGCAGAAGGTTATCCAGACTAAAATAAAATGCCCCTATTGGAGCTCTACTAACCACATTGTGGTAGTTCCTCAATGTTTGACCATGGGACCTGTCCCTAGAACATGAACCACAATAATATCTTGACTAGAAACTACTTGAGTCCTATCTATGGAAGGGACTCTAGGAGAACCTCTATCTATATCGTTGTTGGTGTTTTGTCCTAGGAGGTATAGAATTTTCTTTAGAAGATCTCAAGGGCTATGTATCTATACCTTGTGTACCTAATACAGAAGGTAGTGCACTACTAACTTGTACTCCAGACTTGCCTTGAAGGCCCCTAACAATATTCCTCAACCAATCTTTCCTTCTCCACAATGATCTCAAGATTCTCGGTTTCAAAATCTTGAACGTCACCACTAATATGGTCATTAATACCAAGCACAAAGTGTTGTACTAACATAGGCTCATTTTTTTTGATACTAGCATACTATTTTATCTCAAAGTACCTTGTCTCATACTAGTCCATTGTCATGGACATATGTCACAGATAATGAAACTCATCCAAACATTTTTAGCAATAATGTTAAGAAAGGAAACATGCATGGAATTGTTCTACGAAAATATCCCATGAGATCAAAGTGACATCTAAATGGACCTTCTACTCCTTTATGCAACACCAAGTGGACCCAAAATCTCTAAGGTGCATGATGGTGCACCAAGCTCTAGCGTTTCTCACATACAGGTGCATAAAAAAGTAATGATCTATATGAATAAATTAAACCTCAATTTCTATACCATTATTAGACTTGTGAAAAGTGGGTGGATGCAATTGAAGAGGCTCTCTCATGTATCTTTCTAAAATTACACCCTCGTCTAATCCTATTTGATCTCTCTTATGTTCTAATCTAGAGCCAGTTGGGGTATGAGAATGCGCACACTTGCTCCTATTATCTGATGACATGTAACTGATTGAATATTTGAAGATGTTAAGTAGATCACTGAAATATAGAAGGATAATGCAAGACATTAAATTAGTTAATGAATTGTATTGTCATTGATGTCAACTTGATATAATCTAATCAATTATAATCAAAGTGTCAAAGACTTCAGAGAATCAAAGAGAAAAAGAGTATGCTTTCAGTAATGCATAAAAGACAAGCATTCACAATATGACTTCAAACACCGATGGCTAGTGGAACACTGATGGATAGAGATCACCGAAAGTCAAGTCATAGTGATGCCCGAGAAAGAACACCGATGGGCATTATCAACGAGCAAAATCACAACCATAACCGACGGCCAGAAACATAGTGTAAACCAATAAAGAAGCCCGAGGAGAACTAGAGTGTTGACTGAATCTATCAAAGAGTTAAACACCGAAATTAACTTGAGTTCAGAAATGACAAAATATCTACCTGGCAGAGCTAACTATAGAGTTAAATGGTAGTTATCTTTGTTTTCATTGACAAGATAAAGCTAGAGATAAGTAAGGGATTTAAAGCTTGTTTTTCCCAGTTGGTAAGAAGATCTCAGTGAGATAAAAAAGGAGTTTTTCTTTAAATCTAATTGGTGAGAATTGTGGGTCATGCCAAGATCAAGAAAATGAAGAACCTAACAATGGTGATATCATGTCTATAAAGAGACAACTCAATTCATTGCGAATTGGTGTGGTGGGTGAATGAATGAAAAGAGGATGCTGAAGAGAAATTGATGAAGAGAAACTTCATACAGTCCTGATCAACAAGCTGAGGAAAGAGCTAAAGTTTTCTGCGGACACCGAGAAATAGAGCACAACATCACTAAGCAGAATCAAAGTGGAGAAAAGGTATAAACTGAGATATATTGATCAGAATAGTTTTATGAGATTACAATAGGTCTGAAAATATGCAAGTATAAGTTTTATATGTGAACATATCATACTGTTTTAGTTTAACCATTGATTCAGAAAGTCTCTTAACCGAGTGGGATTCAAAGATCCTTTCTATATTGAGATACATCCCAAGGAGTATCAAAAAGTTTGATCATGGAGATAGCATGAGATGCCATATACCTATTGACAAGCCAAGTGAGTGTTTGATCAAGGAAGGTAGCATAAATATGCCCGATATCAAGTGACATACTAAAATTTTAAATCCTCTTACAAGGTCACACTTAATAGTGTGTTTGTAACCTTTAACAGGGTTGGCTCTTCACCGAGCTCACTTCAGAAGAGTAAAAATTTTAGGTTACCGATCCCAAGTGGTTTTTCCCTTAACAAGGTTTCCATGTTAAAAATTCATGTGTTAATGTGTTTATGAGTCATTACTTTAGTATTTTTCATTACACATAACTTAATTGGATTGATCGGTATACTCTAGATAATTTACTGTCTTTCGGTAAATTAACATACTGCTATTCGGTAAACATACAATAGAAGGTTTACGAAGCATTCTAAGCAGTAGTAATTTGATAAAAGTATTTGGAGGAATTCATCTTAAGGGAATGAAGATAACCAGAGGCTTAATATTGTGGTACTAAGTTTTTGGGTTGATTATTGAAATATTTTTGAGGCCACTGATTCACCCCCCTTCTCAGTTATTACTAACAATTGGTATCAGAGCTTGTGTGCTTAGAAAGGGAGTTTAACATCTCAAGAAAAAGATCAAAAGATGAACAAACGAGATGTGCCCAAGTTGAATAAAGACAACTTTTCATCATGGAAAAGCAGGATGTAATACCCACCTCTGAGTTTGCTTTTTAGTTTCGGTTGCCAAACTCTTTTAGGCCTTTTTATGTATGTGTGGTTTATTTCAGATGGTTTTGAGGATATTTATGTATCACATTTCAGTATGTTATTGATTCATTGCTTAGTGTATTATATCTCCTAATTGCATATGATCAATGGTTATTTCATGATGCTTATGTATATGTTAGGATGTCATTTCGATTATGGTTGTCTAACAATACTGACCCTAGATTTATATGCACATGGATCATTTATATGTTTTGCATTACTATTTGACGTGCTTGATATGGTATGGGACAGAGTCGTAGTTACTTGATTTGGCGAGATCCACAGGTTAAACTAGTCTCAACCATTGTTTGCTATATTATATGCATGTATGCTCATCTTTGTGATGACAGGTTTGTAGGTACCAGGCTATGTCTTCCCTGAATTGGAAGGAGTGAGCGTGCCCTATCGCAATATCTCAATGGTAAGAGAGGGGAGATAGTATTCAGGTTCAAATCGATACCCTAAACCCTTATTTTGTCCTATTGATGGATAAAGAATCTGATTGACTACCCTAGTGTTTGAATCCATCAAGTGACGTGGATTCATGAGCCTGTTTGTGTGTGTTTGTGGTTCTATTTTAGTTGATGGTCTGTTTCAGTTGATTATCTTTTTAGATGGTTTTTAGATGGATTAATGATGCTTTTAGCTTGTTTTATTTAATGAATTTTCATGGTAAATATTAATGTTAATTATTGCACCTATAATATGGTTAAAACATTGATATATGAAATATATGGCGATTTAATAATTAAATATTAATTGAATGCCTATATTTAATTAATTGATTTAATTATTAAGTCTTGATTTAAATAATTAAGATTTAATAAATATTAAATTTAATTAATTATAATTAATTGTGTATAGTTGAATTATTGAATATCACTTTAAGTTGCATGGTTAATTGATTTATTTAATTGAAAAATTATCTCATGCATTTTCAATTTAACACTTTGCTTTGATATTATAAAATTGAGTTTTTGCATGCTTTAAGTGAAATTAAAAATAAAGGAATTATTTTAATTAATAATTAAATAATTTATATTCCCTTTAGGGTTTTCACTTTTTTAAAACCTAATTGCTTGGATTATCTATATCTTTGGATTGGAAGCCTTTTTGAAAGTTGTTCAATCAGGGAGAAGGATAAATCAGGTGATTGGAGTTTTGAGAGAGTTTGCTTGGATTTGTGGATTCTTCTTGCTTGGATTTGTGAAATTGTGTTTCTCATCAGTTATTGAGGTAGGGTCTTCATCTTTTGAATTCTAGCTTTCAGATCCCCGTCTTCCATGCTTCCAAAAGCCTTCTATGCATCCGAAAGCTAGGACCCTTTGTGTGATCTTCCTTGTTTGGGTATTTGGTAGTTTCATTGATTTAGAATTGAGAAATATGATCTTGGTTTCAATTTGTATTTTTCTCCATGTTTGCTTATCAATCTGTGATTGTGAGCATAAGGGTTTCATTTTTGGGTGTTGAATACCAATTGGGCATAAGGGTTTTCGTATGAAATAATTCTGTTTGAGAATTGCCCTTAGGGTTTCATTTTTAGGGAAAATTCCTCTTTGAATGAAAATTTGATAAATGTTGTTGATTTTGCTTGAAACCTTCAGTTCTGTATCTCCTTGTCATGGAAAGATGAAATTCATACCTTCACCATGTCCTTGCCCAAACCCCTGATCAAATCTGCAAGAAAACAAGGAAACAAGGTTAATTTGCATGCTAGAAAACAAGAAAACTCTTCTTGAGAAAATAAATAATTATAAAAAAATAAATCTTTCTTATTTTTATCATTTGCATGTTCAAGGAAAAGAAAGAGAAAAAATCTCTCTTTGTTGTATTTAGATCTTTTGTTAAAAAATGCCTATAATATTGGAAAGGATAGCTTGAATCAATTTAATATGAAAATTAAATTTGATTCTATGTAGGAAATTAAATTTAAAAAAAATGATAAGCTACTAGAAAAATATATTATTGACCAGTAAAAATAAATAAATAAATAAAAATATGAATTTTATTTATGAATGCCTTTATTATTAGCTTTTAACAAAAAATATTGAAAATAAAATTAAATAAAGAAAACTTTAAACAAGTTTCTTTTAACAAAGAAAATTTAAAACAAAAAAAATAGTGGAGCTGTTGGAAATTCACTAGTAAAAAAACAGTGAATTTTAAAGTTAAATTGTTTTAAAAATAAAAAATAAAATTAACAAAAAAATAAAATAAAATATTAAAAAAATAAAATTGTGGGTGGGGCATATCACCCACCCACTTCCTTTTTTTATGGCGGAGGGTTAGTGTGGAGCGCACCCCCTCCCCATGCCTTACGCAAGTATATGTTAAACAAGAGGGGAGGTAGGACCACGTGCCCCTCCCTTTGTTGCTTTATTTTATTTTTTTTAATCCTCACATGAGGATGGGGTGGGGTAATTTCCCCTCCCTAACTTAAAGATGTTTTCTTTATAAAAATTAAAGTTTCTTGTTTAATTTTTATTTATTAAGTTTTAGTTTAAAATTAATTTGTTTTTTTAGTTGTTATTTAATATTTGTTTGTTATTTAATTGTTTTATGTTAGTTAGTTAATAATAATAATATTATTATTTTTAAATAATGGATATTATTAATATAGAGTTTTGTTGGTATTAATTCATTTATTTTTATATGTTTTAGTATGGGTGATTTATTTAGATTATGTATAAATAGTGTTAATATTGGAATAATAATATTAACAATTAAATATACATTTGTATAATCTTGCATGTTGTAATTATATTGTACTTTTAGTAATTTATTTAAATAGATTAATTTATATACATTAATTTTATAAATTAGTCTATGGGAGCTTTAATTTGCATTTTTTTCTTGGGAATTGAATTATATTTTGTTAGTAATTTTATAGATAAACGAATTTGCATAACCAGGGTTATAAATTTGTTTATCGCCATGTTATTACTATGTTCTTTGTTTAGCTCCTTTGGAAATGTGTTTTTATCATGCTATGACGTGCTAATTTAGATGTTATTGGAATGATATGTGTATTCCTTTCCGTTTGAACCTTATCAGGTTGGGAGTCTGTTAGGGTTTTGGGACTTGATTCATCATGGTGTCTTGCATGGATTTCCAGTTCATGTGTCTTATTATGTTATGTTGGTTCATTTCTTTTTTGAACCTAGTTTCTTTTGAACTCAGGATATGTGATCCTTTGAGATTGTCTCATACTGTTATAGTTAGTTGAGAACCAGTAGTTCCTATATGGGTAGGAACCAGTTTATGAGTTCATGAGATTATTTATGACCTTGAGCTTAGGGGATGGTTAGTTAGGTGCATCTAAGGGGAGTGGCTTACAATAGGATCTTGGGGCCCAAAGAGGCTAGTCCAGGGTGACCTATCGTTAGTTGATTAATAAGTAATAACTTAATAATAAAACTTGGGGTTAACATTAAATACAAGATTAGTTAGCATGTTGAGAGTCCGGGGTCCAGAGTGACCAGTCCAGGGTAAACTCAACTAGATGACGCTTGAGGCCCCGGGGTCCATAGAGACCAGTCCTGGGTAACTCAAGTATATGACCATGTGATGACACTCCCATAGAATGTATCCTAAGTCTCCTCCATAGGTCTTGCTTTACCTTTTATAGTTTTGATTTGACATTTGGCTTTCTTGGTTTTAGTGGTTGGTTCATGTGGTTTTTGTGGTGGTGTTATGTATGTCCTTTATCTTTGGATGATGTATCTTGTTTGATCTTGGAGTTCCAGTTGTCTTGATCTTTCCATCCTTATACATTTACTTTAGTCTTTCTCATTGTGATTAGAAAGCTTCTAGGATCTTCCTATGTATTTCTTTATGATGGCTTATATGCCTTTGATGTCTTCATGTTGTATACCCGTGTGAGTGGGCTTGATGTTATCTCCTCAGCACGGTGGGAGTGGACCTTTGGTTCCACGCGGTCGGGTGGTAGTGATTCTTATTACCATTGAGATTTTGATGGATCTTCTTCATGCTTGGATGATCCTAGTTGCAGATATATCTTCTGATTCTTTTGGAGACTTGTACAACTTCATGAGTTGTATATTTGTAACCATATGTGTATATTGGTTGACATCCTTTCAAGGATGTATTGTATTATTTTATTACATGTACTATTGCATACCCTGCGACTTGTGCAGTGGATGTTGATTGGGTTGTATACCTTGGGTATCAGATGTATATGTGATCTTATTATATGAGATGTATATTATTGGATTCACTTGCTGTATCCTTCATGTTAGTTCTTTATAGTTGTTTTCATAGATTATTTTTTTTAAGTAATTCTACGTCAAGGAACCCTTGAGAATTGTATCTTTATATGAGTTGTACTTATGTGTATGTCATGTACTTCATTGCATTGCTTCTGTATTGTTTTCATTGTTGTTTGTAAACATTTAAAAAAAAAATGATCCTGTTAACTTAGTGTCATGTTTAGGTTAGTTCTCCTGGGTTCCCTGGCAGCGGCATTACACAGAATAAGACTCCACCTATCAGGTATTGGAAATGATATTATTCAATACTTAGATACTGAATATGTGTTGCCTACATGACCTCACACTCTTGAACTATTAAGAGTGAAGCATGAGCATAACTGCATGATGATAGAACTTGCATCATCACTCTTCGATGCTGAGTTTGAAGATGTCAAAACCTGGACCTCTGCAAAGAAAATGTGGGATAAGTTGAAGCTAGTACATGGAGGAGATGCCAATGTACTAAGAGCAAGGGAAGAAATCCTAAGAGGGAGGTTTGATGACCTAAGGATGAAAGAAGGAGAAAACATTACTCAGTATAGCTACAAAATCAAAGAGGTATTAAATGCTATCCGAGGAGTTGGAGGTGTACTTGAAGAGGAGACAGTGGTAAGTAAAATCTTAAGAACCTTACTGTCTGTATATGCTATTAAAATTTCAGCTAATCAAGAAATGAGAGCAGTTGCAAACAATACAGTTACTCTAGATAGTTTGATTGGTAGACTAATTTCATTTGAGATGAACAACTTTGATAATAGTGTCTTACCATCTATAGAATCTACATTCAAATCTTCTCTAAAGATAAGTAACTCAAGTCCTAGACATGCTATTCGAAATGATAGTGACAGTGATAATGAGGATCAAGGACTTGATGAAATTGAAGCACTGATGACAAGAATATTGCAGAGAGGCAAAGGCAGATACAAAGGTAAATTACCACTTGTATGTTTTAATTATAAAGAGCTTGGACACTTTGTTGCAAGATGTCCAAACCAAAGAAAAGATGACAGAGGAAATTACAGATCATATGAGAAGAAGTTTGATAAAGGTGATAATAGAAATTACCAAAGCAACCGACAATCTGACAAGAGAGATACCCGAGACTACAAGGACAAAGGGAAGAAAGCTTGTTACCTAGCTGAGAACAGAGCTGATGACACCAAAACCAAATCATAAGAAGACATCAAGATGGTATTTGTAGCCATGAAGGATGATTCAGATGAAGATGAAGAAAGGTATGTAGAAACTGCACTTATATCTAAAGCTAGTAAAAATGATGTCTAGATCATAGATAATGGCTTCACTCACCATATGACCGGTGACAAACAAAATTTTGAGACTTTTGAATACTATAATGGTGCTTCAGTGAGAATGGGAAATAATACACCTTGTCTAGTTGAAGGTAAAGAAACCATAATGTTGAATAACTTGATAAAATGTGAAAATGCCTACTGGATAAAAGGACTGAATCATAATTTGTTAAGTGTTTCACAGCTGAACAATTCAAGTCATAGAGTAGCATTTGAAAATAAGAAGGAAAAGATCTACAATGAATTAGGAAGATTGATTGGTACTGGTGAGCAGACAAAAGGTAACCTTTTCTATCTTGATGACACTAACACCACTTGTTTAATGGCTAGAAATGAAGACATATGGTTATGGCACAAAAGATTGTGTCATGTGAACTTTGACAACATGATAAAGATAAGAAACAAAAGGAATGTCAGAGGCTTACCAAGTATGACTAAGCCTGAACATATCATGTGCAAGAATTGTCAAAAAGGTAAGATGACAAAGCCTAGTTTCAAGAGTAAAACCCATACATCTACTGCAATTCTAGAATTAATCCATATAGATCTATGTGGACCCATGAGGACAAAGAGCTACTATGGAGATATGTATTTTATTGTCTTTGTTGATGATGTTTCTAGAATGATGACAGTCATATTTTTAAAAGATAAATTAGAAGCATTTAAGATGTTTAAATGGTATAAAGCAATGGTAGAAAAACAAAGTGAAAAGAAATTGAAATGCTTAAGGTCGGATAGAGGAGGGGAATTTACTTCTGATGAATTCACTGACTATTGCAATGAGCATGGAATTAAAAGACAGGTTTCTATACCAAGAACACCACAACAAAATAGAATTTCTGAAAGGAGAAACATATCAATTGTTGATTGTGCGAGAACATTGATGATTGAGAAAAGAATCACTCAAACATTCTAGAGGGAAGCTGTTAGTACTGCTATCTACACATTAAACAAAGTACAATTGAGAAAGGACACAAAGAAGACACTCTATGATCTTTGGTATGGTCATACACCCAATGTAAGTTACTTCAAAATATTTGGTAGTCAATGCTATATTTTGAAGGATGGTAGAAATGGAAAACTTTACTCCAAAAGTGATGAAGGTATCCTTCTAGGGTACTCAACCAAAAGAAAGGCCTATAAATGTCTAAACAAGTCATCTAAAAAAATCATTGAAAGTGCAAATGTGAAAATAGATGAATTTGTAGAAAAGATTGATAAGGAAAGAAAAAAGGAACCAAAGGACTATAACATGTTTATTTATACAGAACCTGGCACTCTACCCAAGCAACAGTGTGTTGCTCCCGAGCATCAAAACATTGCACCTGAGCATCAGGCTACAATTACCGACAATCAGGATAATCCTCAAGATGATGTTCTGAACAATGGAGATGAGAATGAAGGTGAAGAAGATGATCAGAATGATGAACATAGAGCGGAAACAAAACTTTCCAAGTATGTCAGAAGACATCATCCCCTGAATCAAATCATAGGAGACACAAAGGCTGAAAGAAGAACAAGAAGTAAGTCACTTAACACCAGATGTTTACTTTGTGATTTTGAGCCTAAATCTGTTAACAATGCACTTGAAAATGAAGAATGGGTCAGTGCTATGAATGAAGAAATAGAACAGATTGAGAAGAACAATACATGGACACTAGTACTGAGACCAGATGACAAGAATGTCATTGGTACCAAATGTATATTCAGAAACAAGCTAAATGAGAATGGAAAAGTCACTAGAAACAAAGCAAGATTAGTATGTACGGGATATGCACAAGAAGGTATTGATTATGGAGAAACCTTTGCTCCCATTGCAAGACTAGAAAGAGTTAGAATCTTACTTGCTTATGCTGCATTTAAATGATTCAAGGTATACCAAATGGATGTCAAATCTGCATTCCTAAATGTAATATTAGAAGAAGAAGTATACATTGAACAACCATAAGGGTTTGTTGATCCAGACAAGAGAAACATGGTATGTAGAATACATAAAGCCTTGTATGGATTGAAACAAGCACCGAGAGCCTGGTATGAAAGAATTCACTCATATCTCATTAGCATAAAATTTGTTAAAACCAGTGAAAATAACAATCTGTACTTAAATGAAGATACCGATGGTAATATTCTAATTGCTAAAATTTTTGTTGATGATATCATTTTGGGGGGAAATGAATTATTATGAAAATCCTTTTCTAATGAAATGTGCAAGGAATTTGAAATGTCTATGTTTGGAGAGATAAAATTCTTTCTTGGTCTACAGATTCTTCAACAAGATGCAAGCATATACAACACTCAGTCCAAATACATCAAGGAAGTGTTGAAGATATTCAAGATGGAAGATTCCAAACTAGTTAGAACACCTATGGCTACCGGATGTAAGCTGACAAAAGAAGGCAAATCCAGTGAGATAACTCAGACCTTATATAGATCAATGATTGGAAAACTAATGTATGTTGTTCACACCAGACCAGATATAGTACACGTAGTTGGAATAGTTACAAGTTTCTCTGCTAATCCCAAAGAATCACATATGACTGCTGTCAAGAGAATTCTGAGATATTTGAAGAACACCGAGGACTACGGATTATGGTACAAAATAGAATTAAATTTTTAGCTACAAGTCTATATAGATGCTAATTGGGCTGGAAACATTGATGACTAAAAGAGCACAACTGGAGGAGCATTCTTCATGGGTGACAGACTTGTCACATGGATTAGTAAGAAGAAAGGATGCATCTCTCAGTCTACTGCAAAAGCATAATATGTAGATGTTGCTGCAAATTGCTCCAATATTGCATGGATCAAACAATTGCTAGAAGGTATGAATATGAAGATCATTGAACCAGTAATTATCTACTCTGATAATACCAGTGCAATAAACATTTCTAAGAATCCAGTCATGCATGCTAAGACTAAGCATATTTCTACCAAGTATCACTATCTAAGAGAACAAGTGAAAGCAAAGGAAGTGACACTAGAATATGTTCAATCAAATGAACATTTAGCTGATATATTCACCAAACCATTACCGAATGATACATTTGAGTACCTAAGACAAAGACTAGGGGTCCAGCCCTTGTCTATCGGTCAGTAAACTGATTAGGAGGATGCATCAACCTATACCAAATCTAAAGATTAGTCATGTTGATGCAAACACTAAGATGGAAAACAACAAATATATCTGTACATAGAAAGATACATATCTACACTAAAAACCAAGAACATTGTATTGTTGATGGTTAGGGAAATTCAAGGAATATATTATACAAAGGGATGGACATGATATAGATGATAAAACACTGAGAAGTATTTTTGTTTGGCATTTTTGTCAAAGGGAGAGAATGATTTCATTATCACACAAAGGGAGAGATATCATATAAAAGGAGAGATGATCATAAAGGGAGAGATATGATAAAGGGAGAGATTATATCACTATCCATGAAGAGAAGTTCCTGAGAATAAGAAGGAAGAGTTAATCAATATTCTAAGGGAGAGAAATTGATTACATATGAAATATACATCTAAGGGAGAGAAGTAACAAAGGGAGAGAGTTAACAAAAAAAGAGAAAGATTGTTGTCAACAGAAAAAGAGATTATCAAGAAGAGGAACAGTCAAGGTAGAGCACATATCAAAACAAAGATATCAGATGATACATCTATCCAGAGAAGGGATTTAAGATTGAAGACAACCACTATGCATGAAACAAATCTAAGCTAATTTTGAACTTACCGAGAGCCAAATATTTTTAATAGTTACATTAGGAAAGCTTGATGAAACTGTATATTTCATATTGTATTAGTGATAGTATAGTATGATAATGTAGTATGTTTCCATCAATGCTAAAGGGAGAGATTGATGAAATGTAACTGATTGAATGTTTGAAGATGTTAAGTAGATCACCGAAATACAGAAGGATAATGCAAGACATTAAATCAGTTAATGGATTGTATTTTCATTGATGTCAACTTGATATAATCTAATTGGTTATAATCAAAGTGTCAAATACTTTTGAGAATCAAAGAGAAAAATATTATGATTTCAGTAATGCATAAAAGACAAGCATTCACAATATGACTTCAAACACTGACGGTTAGTGGAACACCGACGAATAGAGATCACCGAAAGTCAAGTCATAGTGATGCCCAAGCAAGAACACAGATGAGCATTACTGATGAGAAGAATCACAAGCATAACCGATGGCCAGAAACATAGTGTAAACCGACGGAGAAGCCCGAGGAGAAATGGAGTGTTGATCAAAGCTATCAAATAGTTAAACACCAAAATTAACTTGAGTTTAGAAATGACAAAATATCTAGGTGGCAGAGCTAAATATAGAGTTAACTGGTAGTTATCTTTGTTTTCATTGACAAGATAAAGCCAGAGATAAGTAAGGGATTTAAAGCTTATTTTGTCTAGTTGGCAAGAAGATCTCAGTGAGATAAAACATGAGTTTTGATTTAAATCTAATTGGTGAGAATTGTGGATCATGCCAAGATCAAGAAAATCAAGAACCTAACAATGGTGATATCATGTCTATAAATTGGTGTGGTGGGTGAATGAATGAAAAGGGGATGCTGAAGAGAAACTGATGAAGAGCAACTTCATACAGTCCTGATCAACAAGTTGAGGAAAGAGCTAAAGTTTTCTGCGGACACCAAGCAACTAAGCATAACATCACCGAGCAGAATCAAAGTGGAGAAAAGGTATAAACCGAGATATATTGATCAAAATAATATTATGAGATTACAATAGATCTGAAAATCTACAAGTATAAGTTATATATGTGAACAAATCATACAGTTTCAGTTTAACCATTGATTCAGAAAGTCTCTTAACCGAGCGGGATTTAAATATCCTTTCTATATTGAGATACATCCCAAGGAGTATCAAAAAGTTTGATCATGAAGATAGAATGAGATGCCAGATACCTATTGATAGGCAAGTGAGTGTTTGATTAAGAAAGGTAGCATACAGATGCCCGATATCAAGTGACAGACTAAACTTTTAAATCCTCTAACAAGGTCACACCTAACAGTGTGTTTGTAACCTTTAATAGGGTTGGCTCTTCATTGAGCTCACATCAGAAGAGTGAAAATTTTGGGTTACCAGTCCCAAGTGGGTTTTCCCTTAATAGCGTTTCCATGTTAAAAATCCACGTGTCAATGTTTTTATGAGTAATTACTTTAGTGTTTTGGATTACACATAACTTAACTGGATTGATCGGTATACTCTAGATAATTTACTGTCTTTCAGTAAAATAACAGACTGCTATTCGATAAACATACAATAGAAGGTTTTACAAAGCATTCCGGGCAGTAGTAGGACTGAAGATAACTAGAGGCTTAATATTGTGGTACTAAGTTTTTGGGTTGATTATTGAAATATTTTTGAGGCCACTGATTCACCCCCCCTCTCAGTTATTACTAACATTATCCTCATGAGTATGGTCTGATTTTTTTGACTCCCCATGTGTTGAGATGCCTCCATATGAGGTCCCAATTATGTAATAAACTCTTGAAGTAAATGAGCAATGTACAGTTCCATGTTGCCATCATTCTAGCAACTCCTTTGATCATCATGTTGTTTCATCTTTATGATGATTCTATTCATATCTAGGATTTCATCATGTGCCTATATGAGGACCTGTATTATGCCCCCAATTCCTATTCCTAGGAGGCATCCTTCACAAAAAGGTATGAATTAGGATCATCGTAAACATATCTATGAGCCAAACTCAAACAAGAAGGAACAACTATAAGAAACAAGATAAATTGAAAGAACCACACACCAAACATAATGGATACATAAACACCAAATCCCCTAGTGTATGAACTAGAATTTGATAGAATATGTAAAGCCTTGCCAAGAAACACTTGAAGTTAAGGGTAAAATGTGCATGAAAATATTTTTTAAATTTTAATTCAATAACATGACACATGCATAACAAGGATTACCAAGCAACCAATATGAGCATACATACAACAATCATTACACAAGTGTGTACAAGTGGAACTCTTCACACACTTCCAATGGTTCCAAGATAGCCTAAAATATGTAACTAACATAGAATTCACACATTCCTCAAGTTTTCTCTCAAGAGTTCAAACAATGTTCAAAAAGCTCTCCAACGAACCATGCCAATCAATGACACACAATTACCAATAGAGGAGGCTAAGTCAATCCTCAAAACCAATGAAACAAAGATTCATTTTATGAACCAATGGAAAAGTGTCCCTATGAATATGATACATATACTTTGAATAAGTTAAAAAAATCATAAGGATAAAAGGGTATCGAAGAATATAATTGTCATTTACCCAAAACCATGCCAACACCTTTCTATTATGAATGCACAAAAATATATTACAAATGTGCATGAACAACAAGAAAATGTACATAAATAAAGGTAAATGTGAAATGGTAGCAAACATATGGACATAAAAACCTCAAATGGGGGGAAACACATAAAAAACATCACCGACACCAACGTATAATGAAAACTCAACTAGCTCCACACCAAGGAGTACTATATATAGAATATCAAGATCAAATTCACTCAATTGCATCAATCTAATTCATATATAAGAATGCATCATCATGTATGCATTGAGTCTATCAATCCTATCAACCACTTGTACGAGGGTCCCCAGTAGTGGTTCATCATGCTCTACCATCCTATATTGTGAGCAGTCAATTAGTGTACAATTTTTGGATTTAGTTAGCACCCACCTTAGTTTATTTTCATAGTAGGGTTTCATATGGCACTTAATGGACACCTAAATTCAACTATTGTTCCTCTATCATTTTAATCTCATTCAAAATCAAGGTAAACCCTTATTTCTAAGTGTGATCCTCTAATTTATATCTAATCACATAATTTATTTCACCACCTAGGCCCTATATTATTATTTGTGGTCTTCATATTCTGTCATGATCTCTGAACTAGTTATAACTTATAATCTGGTATCCCTTAATTGTTCAGGACCCGCGGTACCAATCTGAGCTATGATTAGATGGAACATAACACCCAAGGTATTGTGTTCCTGGGAACATAATTCCCAAATTTATTTGTTTCCCTGAGGATCAGGCCTAAATTGGATTTGGGGTCTCATTTCAAAGGTTTAGTGGGATATTTAGATCTACTATTGGCCTACTTGTGTTTTAACCACTGAGATGTTGAAAGAGGTATATCAACACCTATCTCTCCTCATTTTGGAATCCATTCATCCTTTATCAATAAATTCAACAAGAAATCATTGTCATCAAGAGAAAGCATTTGTATTCAAGCAATCAAGGCAAGAATCCAAGTTCTAGACTTCTTCTCAAGAATTCAAGGTGTTCTTTTCTATGGATCAAGATTCTTTCCCTTATTAAAGGCCAAGTAAAGGAGTCTTCTAGCAAGGAAAGAGATACACCCACATCAACATCTTCTTTATTCTTCTCAATCAAACATTATGGTGAATTACAACATCCATCACATAAGGTTTTGTCTTTCATGATTTCCTTTTTTTTTTTTTATTAAGTTAAAGCTATGCATCAACATATTTGATTACATTCAAAGAAATGTTTCCATTATCAAGGTAAGATAGATTCTATTTTTTAGATCTAGCCTCTACTATATGACTACACGATTTCAATTCTTTCATTTTATTTCAAGGTTGATTCTAGATAGGGGTTTGATTGAGGCAAAGCTCTCTATCCAACCTTCTTCCTTCTTTTCCTATATACATGAAAAAGTAGTGCAACTATCAGGACTTTATCTGGAAAGAATAGGTTCTATCAGGAAGTCTAAAACTAAAACATGGCAAAAAATCTAGGAAAAAAATGTCCCGGCCTTTTTTCCTAGTAGAACAACTTCAGATTTGTGGTACATGTCTATACAATTTCTGACTTTCCATTTCTTGTCATTGAAGGTTCATGTATGTTTTTGATAGTCTGTGTTTTCCTTAAACTACTTAATTTAGCTTATTTTATCCATTTATCTTGTATCATTAGATTAATTCCATAAAATCATTTCATTATAATTCTTAATCATAATAGTGAAGGATCATTGCGCTCACTTTGTGGTTAAGTCCTACTCGATCCTATTGGGTCATCTTCCTTTCGATTGTGCAAGGAAAAGAAAGGGGGTATCATCTAATCCCTCTTCCCATTTATTATTATACATTTTGGTGAACTTGACGCTTGACATTTCCACTTTTTATTTTTTGTTAGATCTTCTTTTTATATTTAGAGCTAATTTGAACAACTTTCATGGAATTTTCTAAGCTAGATTGGTGTTTGATAACATATGTTGTTACATTTCTCTTTGCTTATCTTCATCAATCACATTGAGTGAATTTAAAATTGTTTTTACTCCTTCATGGTATATTTTCATATGGTATTATGAGGATTTCAAATATTTTTCTTCCTTATGACATGTTTTAAGTCTTTCATCAATATTCCATGTACTTTTCTCATTCATTTTTTCACAAAATGCATAGAATATATAGATTGGATAAGGGAATTTATTGATGAACCTAAAGATGATATTATCAAAAATCACCCTAATCCTCCTCCTATTGTGCCTATTGATCATGAATATATAGATCTAGCTCCTAATGATCCCATCCTAGTGATACCTAGATCCTCTCCTCCTCAACCCACCTTAATGGACAGTCTTAGGAAAGCTAGTTTATCCACTTCTTTAGATGGCCTTAAAAAATCTTCCTTTTATCAAATAATTATTCATAATCCTAATGTTAAGTACTTTCTTAATGATTTATCTCCAAGGATAATATTAAGTAGACATGAAGTTCTTAAAAAACCTTCTTCTTCTTCTCCACCTAAAGAAAATGAGAATAGTGATAGGAATCCTTAGATTTCCCTTCATATTCCTCTTTATAACACACACTTTTATAAAGCTTAAGATGAATCTCCTTCACCCTCTATATTAAAATCCAATTATAATGTGGGTTATGAAATTACTGCTCAACAAGGTTATAGTTGTTAGTATAGAATCTTATTTCCTACATGGATTAATTATATTTTCCTTTATTCCTTACTTGTATTTGGATATTGGACATATATTGGATATGATAGGATAGCATAATAGGGATTTTCCTTGATGTTGTTATGCCTCTAAGCATTTATATCAAGTTTGTCTAATATTGTTATTCTGCTTGTTTATTTCCATTTATTTGTCTAATATTTTTAATTGGATTTTGGGTTATATCTATTTTAACAGATTCTAACATGGCATCAAAGAAATTTTTTAAAGTTTAGATTACATAGAGGTCTTGTAAAATCTTGTTGTTATTTCTCTTGTGTTTCATACGATCTGGAGAACAAAAAGAACTATGAAGATCCATTAAGTCTCTTTGTGCATATATGTTGTGTTTTCTTGATTTGATGATTGTAGTGTTTTGAAGCATTTAGAGAGAAATTATGACCACTTCATCACATCCACAAGGCTCGAGAAAGTCAAGATTGGCTTTCGTTTCATCCAATTTGGAGATCATTTGCAGAAGTTGAAAAACATGAGTCTTGCTCAGATCTAGAAGACAAGTTGAAAAAGGAGCATTTTCAGACTAAAATGACACCACCATCACATTTGGAAGGCCTTGCAAATGAATTTTGATATAAAATTAGCCCTATTTTGGTGCGAGGAGAATTTGTGCCAAAATTTCTTTTTCCCAAACAGGTCGTTTGGCCCTCTACATGCAACCCGATGTAGTTTGCAAGATTATAAAAAGAAATTATTATTTTTTTACGTTATTCCTCAAATTTTATTTTTCACAGTTTTTTATATTATTACATGTTCTGGCAAAATTCTTAAGGTATCGATCCTCTATATTCCATTTTGGACAGGCATCCTGTAATCATTCCCATCGGCCTTGCTTTTGTTATTGTACCTAGGCTCGACATATAAATAGCATTTGTGTTTCTACTCCACCACAAATGTGGGACTAAAGTCTCTTTTCTTTTCTCTTCCAACTTGGCCCCGAGTTGACCTGCAGTGAGCTCCCTGAGATTACTCCACGTCGTGCCCTCAGAGCAGCCCCTGGTCTGAACTCACCGAATCAAGATCACCTCCTCCATGCTGTGTCTTTTGTGGCCTACCAAAGCTCCCTCCACAAAAGACAGTTGAGCTCCCAACCTGGCCTACCTCCTCTTATCCCAATCTCCCAAGTCAGCAGATCTACGTCAAGCTCATTCACCTCGCCTGACCACAATGCTAACCGCGTCGACCGTTGACCGCCGACGCAGCCACCAAATGTGTCGATAGCGCTGCCGCAAACTACTGACCATCAGAATGTTTCCCACTAGCTCCACCTTCACTCAACTAGTGCACTACCAATGTGCCACCTACGCTAGTGGCTCTTCCTACTAGCCACCAAGAGCTCCTCCTCTATTCCTTAAAGGAATTTTTTTTCAAACAAGCGTAATTTTCGCCCACGGTGTCAAAATTTTTCAAATGAAATATTGACGGAAAGATGAAGACAATCTCTTCACCTTAAAGGAGGTTTGGATCAGATATTTTCTCATCTTACCCATTTTTTTTTAGATTGAAGTCTGGTAGTGTTTTTTTCTTCATTTGGCCATAACTTTCACCCCGATGCTCCATTTTTCAAAAATAAGATATCGTTGGAAAGCTGGTGAAGAGAAATACAAAAAATTTGGGTTTATTTTTTCTAGATTTTATCTCTTGTTCATTTTTTAATAAAAATTGTAATTTCTTCCATTGTGGGTCTATTGAAGATTGTAACTCAGAAAAGAGCTTTGTAAATGCACTAAATTATAAAGTGCCAATCTTGTAACACATTGGGGGGTGATTTTTCTCGATCTAGTAAAGGGGGTGGTCTCATGTGGTCTCGTACACTCTCTTACTATGTGATATATCTCTCTTTCATTCCACACAACAATCTTATTTTCTGCATTAAAATGGATCAATCAACAATTCCATTAATCACACCCTATAACTACTATGAGTGGAAGTCCAAAATGACAATCTATCTTAAGAAGTTTGGGTTATATAGAGTACCAATGGGTGTCAAAAATGAACCAAAATTGCTTGTGGAAAATCCTAAATGGTTCAACAAATGTGATGAAGCATATGGTACTTTGTGCATGGTTGTATTTCCTAATCTTCTCTTTCATGTTGAATCTGCCACAACTCCAAATAATGTATGGACAACATTAGAAGGATTTTTTGGTAAACAAGATGAATTAAGGGGACATCAATTAGAGAATGAATTGATAGGATTAAACCCATGTAACTTTGAAACTATTCAAGATTTCTTCACAAAGTTGAAGGCTTTAAGATTGTAATTCAAAGCGTGTGGGATTGATAAGAAAGATTCACAACTAATTATAAGTGTTCTTTCTAAACTTGGTAAAAAATACTTAGTCTTTGTTTCTACATTTCATGCCACTAAAGGTGCCTTAGGAACCAACTCTAAAATGCCTTCTCTTGATGAGTTTGAAAATTAACTCACAAAAGAACAAGACAAGTTGATTCACATGGGCACAATGAAGCCCTCTAAGTCTCATGCCTTGGCTGCAAATCAGGGTACAAGAGAATAAAAAGGGCCTTCCAAGAAATAAAAGAAACAAAAGTACCAAGGAGAAAAGAAGAAAGAAAATAAATTTGATTCCCCAAGAGAAAAAAATGAGGCATCTTCTTCAAAAAGTGATAAGCCCAAGAAGGAGAAAACAATGTGTTCCTATTGTAAGAAACTTGGCTAGGATGAACACAATTGTATGAAGAAGAAAATTGATCACTTGTCTCATCTTCTTGAAGAGAAAAAAATCAAGGTGCATGATTCTATAAAGTCAAGTTCATCTCAAGATTCTACAAAGGACATAAATAAAGGGAAAGGAAAGGGTAAGGCTCTAGTTTTTGTTGCCTCACAACCATATTCCTGGATAATTGATTCGGGTGCTTCACACCACATGGCTTCATCAAAAGAAATTTTTTCCTCCTTGGAGTCATGTTCCATTCCATCTATTCTTTTGGGTGATGAAACTCCTACTGAAGTGCATGGGAGAGGGTATGTTAACATGAGAAAAGGAATATTTCATGACATCCTTTGTGTTCCATCTTCGTCAACTAATCTCCTATCTGTTTATCAAATCACTCATACAGGCTCTAGAAAGAGAGTTGAGTTTACTCCAGACACACTGGTAATTAGTGAGATCAACAATGGGTCTAAAATTTCAGTGGGAAAGGTTGATCATTAGTCTAGACTATATCACTTCTCTCATTTTGTTCCTAATTCTCCTTCACTTGCATTAATTACTAACTTAGATGAAGTAAGTCATTTGTGGCATCAACGGTTTGGCCACTTGAACTACCACAACCTACAACATCTTAGTCAACAAGAAATGGTTACAAGATTTCCTTCTATTCAATTCTATAATGGAGTATGTCAAGGATGCATTCTTGGCAAGCATCCTGAAGAAAATTTTGATAAAGGCAAAGCATGGAGAGCCACACAACTCTTGGAGTTAGTATATAGTGCTTTGGAAGGACCATTTCCACATCCTTCTTTTAGAAAATCCAAATATGTCTTAACCTCCATTGATGATCTCTCTTGGTATACTTTTGTATATTTTTTCAAACAAAATTTTGAAGTCTTTGAGTACTTTCAAGAATTCAAAGCTTTTGTAGAAAAACAAACGAGGAAAACTATCAAATTTCTATGTACCGATAATGGGGGGAATATGTCAATCAAAGATTTGAGCAATTTTGCATCTCAGAAGGAATTCATCTTCAAAACATGATTCCATACACTCCACAACAAAATGGAGTTGTAGAAAGAAAGAATCAGACCTTCAAGGAAATGGCCAACTGTATGATCCACTCCAAATCATTGGCAACTCTGTATTGGGTAGAGGCCATAAATTGTGCTAGTTATATATAGAATCAGGTTCCTCATTGATTTGCAAAGGAAGTCACTTCTTTTCAATCTTGGACCAATTGAAAACCCATAGTAAAACACTTTCAAGTGTTTGGGTCTTCTGCATGGGCCCACATTCCAATAGAGAAATACAAGGTTATGGATCCTTAGAGTAGGTCTTGCATATTTGTTGGATATTTAGGTAGTGTTAAAGGCTACAGGCTTTTCCATAATACAACACATGAGTTGTTCATTAAGAGGAGTGTTTTTTTTTAGGAAGATCCCTCCAGTTCTTCTTCTACCACTTCTCAAGCCTTCATTCCTATGGAGACATTGTGACAATAGGATGATAGTTCTTCCAAGGATTTTAATCCTCGTAATCATAATGAGGATTCTTCCTCTTTCGATGATAATGATGATAATCAATCTACCTACTCTCTTAGTCATCATTCAAAGGGTGATGACCATCCTCTACATTCTCTACATTCTCCAGCCACTGGGCCTCTTTGGGCTCATCAAAAATTGGAGTCAACAGGTGATTGAGTTGGTGATCCTTCAGATACAAGAAGAACATGGTCATAGTTTGAGCAAGCTCCACATCTCTTCATTGCTACAACTTCTGATCCATAATTCTTTTGGGAAGCTTTAGGTATCCCTGAGTGGGATGCTATTATGTAAGTGGAGTTTAGTTTCTTAGAGAGGAACCATACTTGAGATTTAGTCCCTCTTCCTAAGGGAAGGAAACTTGTTCGGTGCAAGTGGATCTATCAAACAAAATTTGTTTTAGATGGGTTGGTTGATAACTACAAGGCTTGCCTAGTTGCCAAAGGATTCTCCTAGGTTCTTGGGATTGATTACTCTAAGACCTTTGTGCTAGTTGCCAAAATGAATTCCATCTGACTTGTCCTTTCCATTATTGCATCCCATCGCCTAGAAGTTTATCATATGGATGTGAGTAGTGCTTTTCTTCACGGTGACCTTCATAAGGAGATATATATGGAGAAACCATAGGGAGTCATCCAATATTCTTCACTTTTTTTCCACCTACAGAAGTCTCTCTATGGCCTTAAACAAGCCCCTTGAGCCTAGTATGCCAATATGGACTCATTCCTTCTGTCAGTTGGGTTCGCTCGGTGCCATTCTAACCTGAATGTCTATATTTTTTAGCAAGATGATATTATCACTTTCCTTTCCTCTATGTTGATGACTTTTTAATCATGAAGAGCCACTCATCCTACATCATGGAAGTCAAAACTGTCCTTCATGATCGCTTCTTGATGTCTAACTTAGGCCTTCTCTGCTACTTCTCAGGGATTGAGATCACCCAGTCAACTTCTGGTATCTTCATTGGACAACCTAAGTATGATCTTGATATTCTCTCTAGATGTCACATGCCCAATTGTAAGTCTGCACCAACTCTATTTCTATTAAGAGTCAAACTTGAGGCTTCATGTTCTTCACCCTTGGTCGATGCTACCTTGTATAGTCAATTGGTTGGTAGCCTCATATATTTGACTCACACAAGACCTTATATTTCATATGTTATGGGCATAGTCTCTAGATTCATGTAGGAGCCCCATGAGCTGCATTAGAAAACAGCTAAGAGGATTCTTCATTATATCTAGGGTACTCACAGTTAGGGGATCCATTATACAACAGGTGTGGATATTGAATTGATAGGATACACAAACTCAGATTGGGCAGGCGATTCTCAAGATCGCAAGTCTACTTTGGGGTATTTCTTCTCTCTTGGTTCAAGTCCAATTTCTCATTCAAGCAAGAAGGAGGCTGGTATTTCTCTTTCATCCACTGAGGCTGAGTATCGAGAAGAAGTTAATGCTGCTACTAAGGCTATTTGGATTTAGAACATCCTCACGAAGTTTGGCATTCCTTTCTGAAATCCCATATTCCTCTTTTGTGATAATCAAAGTGCCATTCATATTTCTTGTAATCTGGTCCATCACCAACAAACTAAGCACATTGAGATTCACATGCACTACCTTCGGGAGTTGATTCATGAGTAGGTCCTTAATCTTCAGTATTGTCAGACATCTGATCAAACTGCTGACATCTTCACCAAAACCTTTACTGAGATCAAGTTCATTCATCTATGTACTTTTCTTGGGGTGCGATAGGTGTCTACTTCTACTAGATATTTTTAGCTTCTTTTACTCTCTTTTGGAGATGAGCTTTTTCCCACTAGGTTTTCTCCTTTTCTCTAGTTATGAGAGGTTGATTTTTAGTTGTACATGGGTACCTAACATGGCCTTGTTTCTCGGACCCATAAATATTTTCTACTACATCCACCTAAGTTGTGGTTAAGGGGGTGGTTAATGTAGGATTTTATTTCCTAGACGGGTTAATTATATTTTCCTTTATTCCTAGGATTTCCTCCACATGTTTTTAATCTTACTTAGGTGAGAATGCAGGTGTCTCCATTTACTAAATATAGGTTCCTCCACCTACCAAATGTAGGTGGCTCCATTTACTAAATCTAGGTGCATCCACCTACCATATGTAGTTGCCTCCACCTCTCCTTTGCCTATATAAACAAGATTCCTTACCTGTATTTGGATATTGTAGATATATTGGATATGCTAGGATAGAATAATATAGATTTTCCTTAATGTTGTTATGCCCCTGAGCATTTACATAAATTTTGTCTAATATTGTTATTCTACTTGTTTATTTCCATTTACTTGTCTAATACTTTCAATTAGATTTTGGGTTATATCTATTTTAACAAATTCTAACAGTAGTGGACAATGTCTTGGTATTAATGAAAAAGGTATTAAAATCCCCATAGATCCTCCTACACAAGTTACTAGATGTGGTCTAGGATTTATACCTCAAGCCACCACTTTTTCTTCTCCAAATTATTCTTCATCATAACATAAACCTCCTTTAGAGATTCATTTACCAACACCATATGTGCCTACACCTTCTTTTGATGATCGTTTGCCTTTGGCTAATAGAATCTTTTGGAGAATTTGATATTGTTGGTGTAGTTAATTAATCCTAATTACACTTTAGTTAAGATTACTTAGGATAATGCATTTCATGGTAGTTTTCCATTGAGACACCTAGGAGTTTGCATTTCATTTTAGCACATGGTGTAGGAGAAATTTCACTTTATGTGTGAGATCCACCTTTAGTGCTCTTATCACATTATCATCCTCTCATTATTGCACATGTTTGCACATACTTCATTGCACAATGCAGGATGATCCATCTTTGGTGGACATTTAATTCCACCTTGTCTAGTTGATAGGTTATCATTTGCTTCACTCCTAGTTATCATGCATTGCCTATATATTCAGGCACATCTACATTATACTTAATTGATTTTGTATCTATTTCATTATTGATCAATATTGAATTAGTCATTTGATCATATCATATTTGTCTCTCATGTATTGTGAATTGAGTTTATAGATCTTGGCATTTTCATTCTTTGCCTTAGGAAAATTCTTACATGGTATCATAGTCATAGAAGGTTTCATTGCATAGCCATTGGAGAGTATTTTTCTTTAATTTTGGAGGGAAATGAGTCACATCCGCATAGAATCATCTTGTGGGAGTGTCTAGAGAAAGATCTGACCTCATCATTACGTCCGGGTGGTCATTCTAGTGAATTTTGACTTGAAATTTGCCTATATTGAGAAAAAGTCAAATTTGAGGCAAATATTTTTTGGAAAATCAGACCCGTATGAATATGATCTGCAGACGATACAGATTTTAAAAAATTATTTTAGGATTTGAGTTCTTTTTCCTATCTTTTGTCAAATTTCATCAATTATTGGGCATATTTTTCCTCCAAAATATTTTTGGACACATCGGCCTTTTGTCAGAACTAGTGGCTATAGGCTATCACAGTTGGCACTAATCTTACAGTCATTGAATTAAGCAGCTAGTCTGGACACTTTTTCTCGGCCAGACCTTGTCCACATCCTCGATATTGGCTCTCCACACGTACCTGATATCATTTGCTTTATTGTTATACACTGTGGGATTTAAAATCATCTTATATTCATAATAGGATGCATGTGGGATAATACCCACAACACCCGACCACACCTGCCCAGGCTCTTCGAGCAAGCAGCTCAGCTCACTGAGCTCACAGCCGAACCTGATTTGTTAGTGTCAAAAAAGTCACTCTGCCATCTCAGCTCACAGTGTGGTGCTACACCACTCCACCACCATCATCAACTGTATAGATAAGTCATCTCGCCACATCAGCCCAACAAGTGCAGTGGTTTAAATTTGACAGTCGTTTGGACATCGTAGCTGGCATTTTTCTTTTGTATCTACAACTGTTTGGCCGCCAATTTTAATCTCATGCTAGTGTCACCTTTTTATGATGTACAATTTGGTGGTTGTTTAACAATCAAAACTAGGTCTTTCTGAACTACTACAACGCTTGTTTGACCATCAAATTTAGGCTTAGAATTATATTGACATCATTAATTTTTGAAAATTTTGACCCCCGACTCACCATTTGCAATTCTGATTTGGCAGTCCAACTTTGAAGGCTCATAACTTGGTCAAACGGACTCCAAATTGATTGCAATTTTTTTATTTTTTTTTGGGTAGAATCTCTTGAATTTTTCACTGGTGCTATTATTTTATGGCTTTGGTCCACAGATTTTGTATAAATTGCATTTTTATGTTAGTGTACCTATCTAATCCTTGGTTTTGCAACTTCAAAGGCTTCATTTGGACTCATACGAATACATTTTCATGTACAATTTTTTTTGAAAGTGGGTGATTTTTTGTCTACTTTCCATATTTGGTATCAGTTTGCTAAAATTTTGAGTGGACATAGTACTTTCAAAATTTGGTCTATTTTGACCTATTTTGGCACTCGTAATTGATTGGATCCTTGAGTGATCTTTTGTCTTATCTTCTTTAGTCTTCTATAGCTTATTATTCTCAATTATAAACATCAAAATTAGAAGTCCACTTTGGTCCATTTTGGAAAGTGGCAATTGTACACACACTAAATATAAAGTGGTAAAAGTATCATTTCTTTTTTTTTTGTGGGGGGGGGGGGGGGTTCTTNTCTTTGATTGAGTGATTTGGGGGGTGTCTTGTGTGATTTTTCCTCCTTATCTCTTTCTATCTTTTCATTTTGCATCATAGTTTCTCCTAGATTTCCACTTTTAAATCCACATAATTATACATCATGGAAAATTAAAGCATGGAGTAAGATGATGGAAAAAGGTTTAATTCAATATGTTGATGGAGCCATAGTTGCACCAACTGATCCTAATGCTCAATTAGAATGGGTGAATGAAAATAATATAGCTCTTGGAACTTTGAGAAATTATGTAATAGATGACCTTATCTTCCATATTGAAAATTGTAACACAGTGAAGGAAGCATGGGATACATTTGTTAGTTTGTATGGTCAATTTGATTAATAAATGGGATACAAGCTTGCTAATGATCTCATGAATTTGGATCCCAAAATTTTTGATACAATCCAAGATTACATCACAAAGCCACATGAGCTAAGAGCAAAGATTAAGGATTGTGGAATTGAAAAGAAGGATGTAGGGTTGATCTATAATTTGTTGGCTAAGCTTCCATCTGAGTATGCATCTTTTGTTTCTAGCTTCTACACCCATAAGTTTACTTTAGGTGCTTCATAAACCATGCCTTCTTTTGATTCCTTCACTTAGATGTTGATGGTAGAGAAATAAAAGTTGATAAGCATGGGGATTCTCAAGTCTTCAAAGTCTAAGGCATTGGCAGTTAATCAAGGGAACCAAAGTCAAAGTTATCATAAGAAGAAAAATTGGAAGCCCAAGTCTCAACCAGAAAGTGAATAATCAACCTCCACACAACAAGGCACTTATACATCATCTACAAAGGGGGGATATTCAAAGAAGGAGAAGTGGTTTTGTGCATATTGCAAAAAGGATGGACATGAAGAACACTTTTGTTAAAAGAAGGATATTGATGAATTGAAGAATCTTATTATAAAGAACATGATCAATTATCCTTCTAGGATGTCTACCTCAACTTCTTCTTCACCAATACAAAAATAAACAAAAGGTTCACACATTTGTCACACAAAAAGGACAGGATTTTTGTGCTTCTTCAACTCCTAATTCAGGGGGATGGCTTCTAGATTCAGGGGCTTCTCATCGTATGGCTTCTTCACAGTCCATGTTTTCATCATTTGAGTCTTGCAAAGGCCCACCTATTTTTATGGGAAATAACACTTACATGAATGTAATTGGGAAAGGAAGTATTGATGTTGGGCAGGGACACTTCAATGACATGTTGTGTGTTCCACACTTGAGCAATAACCTTCTTTCTATCTATCAAATCACAAATGGTGCTACAAAGAAGATTGTGGAATTTACACCTAATTCAATTTTCATCAAGGACTTGGAGAGCGGAGTGGTTATTTCTACTGGTATGGTGAATCACTCTTCTTAGTTGTACTCCTTTTCAGATTTTGGTCCTCTTGATGATAGTGATTCTTCAGCATATGATCTCACTTCTAGTGATGATTTGGATTTTGAGGAGAGTTTTGGCTACTTGACTTTGGGTATCTCACACATGAGAAAGTTATTGAGTCTTATATTCCTTCTCCTCTTATTGAGACTACTTCTACTCTTTCTCTTGGAGATTCTTGCATTCATACATCCATGTGTTCTTGTGATTCAGTGCAACAAGATATTCATTATCTTCCAGAGAGAGCTTCATGGGATGACTTCTTGACAGACATTGTAGGTTTGTTTCTAGAGTCCTACATTTAATATCTGGGAGACTCTATTGATGACATTCATCTTCTCTTTAATGAGGATGATCCTTCTTCAGTTGTTGTAATGGAACACTCTAACCCTCATCTTCATTCTCCACTTGATCATTCTTTTGAGCTTGACATGATTGTGGATAATTTGATACATCAGTTGGAGGAGGTTGCTTTATCTTCAGAGGAAACACTTGAGTCTTTGAACCATTTTCTACATTCATCCTCAATTTATATCAATTTGTCTTTTCCAGCAGAGTGGCTTAGTACACATGATTTGGAAGAGGCACCTTTCAGCATTTCCATGGGGACACTTGAGCAAGTTTTAGAGATTCCATAAATTTTGAGGTTTCTACCTATAGATTGGGGAGGCTTCATTGATGCACCTTTGGTTTTGATTATTCCTAAGGGGAGGAACATTATTCTACACTCATGGAGAAATTTCTACATCAATCCTGGAGCATCTACCATTAGTGTACATTCTACATTTAGACGGGGTTACTTGGTCTCTCTTCCACTTCTTCTCTCTTATGGGGGGGATTTTTCCTCACATTGGTTTTTGTCCTTCTCATACTTCTTTGAGAGTTCTATTATTTTTTTCATCTCTCTTTTCTGGGGATGGTTTTTTCCCATGAGGTTTTCCCTCTTTCTCCACTTTATGAGAGATTGCATTGCTTTTGCACTTTCATATTGTACACGGGTACCTAAAATGGCCTACTAGCTGGGACCCATCATGCATTGTCATCTAGCATTGTGAGTTTAAATGAATTCCCCTAAGTTTCACTTAAGGGAGGGGTGTTGGTGTAATTAATTAATCCTAATTACACTTTACTTAAGCTTACTTAGGATAATTGTTTCATAGTAGTTTGTAATTGAGACACCTAGGAGTTTTCATTTCATTTTAGCACATGGTGTAGGAGAAATTTCACTTTATGTGTGAGATCCACCTTTAGTGCTCTTATCACATTATCATCCTCTCATTGTTGCACATGTTTACACATACTTCATTGATGACATGTAACTGATTGAATGTTTGATAATGTTAAGTTGAAGATGATGCAAGACATTAAATCAGTTAATGGTTTGTATTGTCATTGATGTCAACTTGATATCATCTGTATGGTCATGCACCTATTTCCAAAGACTTTAGAGAATCAATAGAACAATGATTATTCTTTCAGCAATGCATAAAAGTCAAGTATTCACTAAGTGACAGACAACACTGACAGAGTCACACCACCGGTAAAGACAGAGATAAAGTCACAGTGATGCCCGACGAGCAGAAGACAGTGTTGCCAGACAAATCAGAATCACAGGATGCCCGGTGAGCTGAAAATAGAGTTGCCCGATGAGAAAGATCCAATGATGCTTGAAGGATGGAGATTCTAAAGCTAACTGAAGTCACACTGATGGAACTGGTAGTTGTCACCGATGATGAATTGTAGAATTGACCGATAGAACAGAGAGATCAGGAAATGACATAATATCTAGCTGGAAGAGCTTAAGGATAGACTTAACTAATTGTTTTATTTTTTTTATTCAACCACAATTAAGAAATTTATTTATACAATTGGCAAGAAGATAACTACAAGATAAATTAGGAGTTAAAGCTGTAAATCAAATTGGCTCGATTGTTTTTCATGCCAAGAATCAAGAATTAAAGAATATCATGTCTATATAAGAGACAAGCACAATTCATTTCCACATGCACTCAGATACATGGGGGAGTGAATTGAAGGAAGATGTTGAAGAGAAACTGGTGAAGGATAAACTTCATACAGTCCTGATCAATCAAGCTAAGGGAGAGCCAAAGAATTCTGTAGACATCGACAAACAGACAAGCACAACATCACAAAGAAGAAAGAGGGAAGCACAAAGGAATTGAATTGATACATTGATTAGAGAGGTATTGTATGTAAATAGATCTGAATATCTACAATTCAAAGTTGCATTAGAAATAGGTCATTGTGTTTCAGTTTAACCATTAAAGCATTAAGTCTCTTAACAGAGCAGGACTTAGCCATCTTCTATAATTGAGCTATATCCTAACAAATTACCAAAAAGGTTGATTCATGATAGTAGTAGCAGTCTTACCTAAAGCCTATTGACAGTCTAAGAAGGAGGCTGATTCAAGGATGGTAGTAAGATTAGCATAAAGCCTGTTGACAGTCAAAAGACTGATTCAAGGATGGTAGCGTAGATGCCAGATACTAAGTGACAACCTATGTATAAAAATCCTATAATAAGGTCACACTTAACCGTGTGTTTGTAACGTTTAACAGGGTTGGCTCCTAACATGACTCAATTCAGAAGAGTGAAAATTTGGGGTATCGGTCCCAGTGGTTTTTTTTTCCTTAATAGGGTTTCCACATTAAAATCCATGTGTTATGTGTGTATGGTTTATTACTTTATTGTTTTACATTTCACATATGCATTTCTGGATTGATTGGTATACTCTGCATATTTACTGAGTATCGGCAAATGAGTTTTACTGCTTATCAGAAATCAAGGAGAATAAGGACAGACAAGGTAAACCGATAGATAGTAAATTATTTCAAGTATTTCAAGGCATACATCTTGTAGGGACTTAATAATCTGAGGTGTATAAATTGGTGGATTAAAGTTTAAAGGATAAATTTTTGAGGCCACTGATTCACCCCCCCCCCTCTCAATTATTACTAACAATTGGTATCAGAGCT
>MU226414.1:604661-637973 GCA_018584345.1 Thuja plicata
ATTTCTGGATTGATTGGTATACTCTGCATATTTACTGAGTATCGGTAAATGAGTTTTACTGCTTATCGGTAATCAAGGAGAATAAGGACAGACAAGGTAAACTGACAGACAGTAAATTATTTCAAGTATTTCAAGGCATACATATTGTAAGGACTTAATAATCTGAGGTGTATAAATTGGTGGATTAAAGTTTAAAGGATAAATTTTTGAGGCCACTAATTCACCCCCCACCTCTCAGTTATTACTAACATTCATTGCACAATAGAGGATGATCCACCTTTGGTGGACATGTGATTCCACCTTGTCTATTTGATAGGTTATCATTTGCTTCACTCCTAGTTATCATACATTGCCTATATATTCAGCCACATCTACATTGTACTTAATTGATTTTGTATCTATTTCATTATTGATCAATATTGAATCATTCAGTTGATCATATCATATTTTCCTCTCTTTTGTTGTCAATTGAGCTTCTAGATCTTGGCATTTTGATTCTTTTCCTTAGAAAAATTCTTACAAATATGATCCTAAGATTTGCTTTACTTTTAGAAAATTTCCGAAGATGCAAAGATCTATTAATGGTAAATTTTTATGTCTTTTTAATCATAGAAATAAAACATTCTCTTTCTCATTGTATTGAATTTAGATAATTTGTTCAAGATTTAGTGGATAGATCTCTACTTTTCTTAACAAAGGATCTTATGCTTTTTCTTGATATAAAAAATACACATTAGCATCTCGCTTTTCTCTTATTTTGTTCTTCATCATATAATTTTAATAACTTACATAATTTGGGGTATTTTTTTGTTTTACATGGTGTTTTTTTTAAAGTAGCATAATAAGTCATTTCCCTTGTCCCTCCGCTTGGGGGGAAATGTCTCTCTCTATCTTTTTAATCTCTCCTTCTAGGGGATCCATTATCTCTTTGTTCATTGAATCTTGTATACTATCATTTTATTCCAAGTATGGACTTGTTGAGGATCTTTCTCTTTAGGAGATCGATATCCTTCTTCACAACCTCCTCCTTTATTGGAAGTGTATATCTATTATAACTAGTTTTTTCCACTAAGCTTGTATAATGCAACATCATTTTCTCCTTCTCCTTTCTTGATATCTATTAGACTCTCTTTCAGGGTTTGTATTATTTATGGTACATTCTTTGTCACATGAGATTATTTTTTTCATGCAAGGACTCTCTCTCTCTCTCTCTCTCTCTCTCTCTCTCTCTCTCTCTCTCTCTCTCTCTCNGCTCTCTCTCTCTCTCTCTCTCTCTCTCTCTCTCTCTCTCTCTCTCTCTCTCTCTCTCTCTCTCTCTCTCTCTCTCTCTCTCTCTCTATGAACATGTGATTGTCTCATACTCCCACTAAAATGGGGGCTAAATGTAATATCCTAAATTATAAGCACTCAATTAGTGTACAATTTCTAGATTTATTTACCGTCCACCTTAGTCTATTTTTATAGTAGGACTTCATATTAAACTTAATGGACACCTAATTTCAAATATGGGTCCTCTATCATTTTAATTTTATTCAAAATATAGGTAATCCCTTATTTCTAAGTGTGCTCCTTTATTTTCCCTCCAATCACATAATGTATTTCACTACCTAGGCCCTATATTACCATTTTATTGGCCTTCATATTCCATTCCAATCTTTGAACTAGTTATAATTTGTAATCTCGCATCTCCTATTTTTTCAGGACCCGTGGTCTCGATATGAGCTCTGATTGGTTGGAACATAATGCTTAGAGTATTGTGTTCATGGGAACATAATGCCCAAGGTGTTCTATTCAATGATGATCAGGCCCAAATTGGATATGGGCAACCATTTCAAAGGTTTAGTGGGCTATTTATATCTACAGTTAGCTTTCTTGTGTTTTAACCCCTAAGATTTTGTGACAGTGATATATAAAAACCCTATCTCTCTTAATTTTGGCATGCATGCATCTATTATCAAGAAATCCAACAAGTGTTCATTATCATCAAGAGAAAGCATTTATATTTAATAAATCAAGGCAAGCATCCAAGATCTAGACTTATTCTCAAGCATTCAAGGTTTCCTATATGGATCAAGCATTTTTCCCTCATTTAAGGCCAAGTAAAGGAGTGTTCTACCAAGGAAGGAAATACACCCACATCTAAATATTATTTCTTCTTCTTAATCAAGAATTATGGAAAATTACAACATCCATCACATAAGGTTTTGTCTTTCATGATTTCCTTTTTGAGCTTTTGTGTTAGTCAATACTATTTCATCTACATATTTGATCACATTCAAAGAAGGATTTGCATTATCAAGGTATGATACACTCTATTTTTTAGATCTAGCCTCTTCTTTATGATAGCACACTTTCATTTATTTCATTTTTTTTCAAGGTTGATTCCAGATAGGTGTTTGACTTAGGAAAACCCTTCTATCCAAATTTATTCCTTGTTTTTCTGTGTGTAGGAACAAATAGCATGATTGTGTAGACTTGATCTGGTAAGTATAGGTTCTGTTAGGAAGTCTGCAACTAAAATCATGCAAAAACCCTAGGAATAAATTGCCCCAACCTTTTTGTTCCTAGGAAGAAAATGACCAAGGAGTTTTGTTCTTGATAGAACAACTTTAGTTTCTAGGTACATGTCTGTAGAGTTTATGGCTTTCCATTTTCATTCATTTCAGGTTCCTGCCTATTTCTAACAGTTTGTATTTTTCCAAAACTACTTTATTTAGCTTATTTTAGTCATTTATCTTGTATCATTAGATTAATTCCCTAAAGCTATTTCATTCTCATTCTTAATCATAATAGCGAAGGATTATTGCACTTACTTAGCACTTAAGACCTTTTGTTCCTAGGAACAAATTAACCAGGGAGTTTTGTTCCTGATATCTAACAACTTTATTTTCAAGGTCCATGTCTATATAGTTTATGGCTTTCTATTTCTAGTCATTGGCGGTTCTTGTCTATTTCTAATAGTTTGTATTTTTCTAAAACTGCTTGATTTAGCTTATTTTAGATATTTATCTTGTATCATTAAATTAATTCCCCAAAACTATTTCATTCTCATTCTTAATAATAACAACAATAATCCTTCATTGTTATGATTAAGAATCCTTTGATGCATGCCAAAATGTATCAAATCAATAATATGGTACTCTAGGCCATGAAAATAATACATATGATAGTAACCATGAAAAGATGCATCATAACGATATGTCAAAAATTATCCATAATGTAGTCTATATGATCATGAATGCCACTAGCTACTAGCAACAATTGCCTCATCATTATCATCACCACCGCAATCATACTCAACATGATCATTGCCGTTATCATCATCATCAACAACAACTTTGGTTTCTTATGTATCTTCATCATTATCATCCTCCTCTGTTGTGTGATCTAGACCATAACCAACATATTATGGATCTGTATCTTAATGATCATACTCATCTTTCATAAGAACCGAGTTCTGCCCAACAAAAAAATTGTTTTAATGAAAATTTATTATTTACTTAATGCAGAAAATATTTTTCTATTATATATCTTGTATTACCACATATGAAACAAAACCATAATAATATTACATGAATCAACAAATAATTTGGACTAAATAAAATAATAAAAAAGTAGTTCTTAGCAAACAAATATGAAGTTGCTCTATTCTGCCTTGGCTGTAGGAACAGTCACAGAACAAAGTTCCAATGGCTATAGGAACATTCACAGAACAAAATTCCAATGGTTGCAGGAACATTCAAAGAATAGAGTTCCAATGGCTGTAGGAATAGTCACAGAAAAAAAATATTTTTGAGCCACAAAAATGTAGGTAATTTTTGTTGTTATCCTGTGTCATGTCTTATGTAGACTTATCTCTCAAGAGTAGACAACAAAAAAACCATTCCAATTACCAAATCTGAGCTCTTACATTAGGTATCTCCTATGAGATTAGAAGCAAGGTATTTAGTTCATAGCTATTTTAGTTGATAGGATTCCTCTGCAGAGTAATTTTTATCATATATTCTCTGACTGACTGTCATTTTTATTATCAAAGTAACTCCATACTAGAATCTAGTTTTATACTTTGGGCATGTGCCTTCCACTTCTAGATTCTTTATTTTAGCTAGTTTGAACAATACGACACAATACTTGCTGAAGGTTTTGTAAATGGGGTTGCAAGAAAAATGGGCTTAACCTTAGAGGAAATTCCATTGTTAAGTGTGCATGAGATGGATTAGTATTGGGACTTGTTTTTCCCACGGCTATGGTCCTTTATTTATTTCTTAATTTATCAAGTGCCATGGTCTTATTAGTTTGTGGGATAGCTTCTCTTTAAGTCATTCTAATTTAGAGATATTTTAAATTTTCAAAATTATTAGCCGTTTACATTAGTTCCTACGTTGTGTGTAACACTCTGCCAAGGAACCCAAGAGAGATCAACCTAGAACATGATACTAAGTTTGCTGAATAATTTTCTTTTCTAAAGTTTACATAAAGAGACATATATTAATGCAAAAGCAAATGCCATTTTTGCACATGTCATACACTCACATAGATAACAAGACTCAAGGGTTCCATGACATTGAATTACATAAAGTAAAACACAACAAGACAACATAACAAAAGATTCCATTTAGATAGATATAAAAAATACAACTTACAAAACCATAGTTACAAACCTCATGGATAACCATGAATACCAACATAAAATCACATCCACTGCACATGTCACAGGGTATGTAGTAATTACTCTAAACCACATAATATACAATATCCAGATTAGGTATCACATGTGATACTCTAATACAATATTTACAATAATGAAAGATAAGTACATAATCACTAATGAAGGAACATAAAGAGCTCATCTGCATAAGAACCATCAAGCACTAGAATCCAGGATGTCAAATCTCAATGGGTAAAGAATCAATACCACCCATCCGTGTGGAACCACAAAGGTCCACCCCACTGTGCTAAGAAGATAACAACAGACCCCACTCGGATATCCAAAACCAATAAGGAAGTAACTGCTAAGCAAGGGATCCTAATAGCTCTCTAATCCAGGTGTACTATAGATCATGAAAGACAAGACTCACTAATCCAGAGGCAATTGACATACATAGGATAACTAGACTATGCATAGGAAGGTGTCATCATGTACATCTAACCCTTAAGTTTTGTCCTAGAAATCCAAATGGATTCTGACACTCAAGTGACTAAACATGACCATCAATGACCTCTCAAACTGACAAGGCCACTAACTATGCCAGAACCTATACCTCACAAGGGGGAAAGCATCATCTCATCCTCCATCTTAGTCTTTACTAGCACTCAATCATGGGTGAGGAAAAATACATCTTATTAGTTCATTTTAAGATCTCTCAGTTATACATTAAGTTATCACTTATTAAGTTTACTTCCAATAAGCAATCCCAGTAGTCACTTGTGGACACAAAATTGATTGCAAGCCACCCCCTACTACACATCTAGGTAACCTACCCTAGGATCATAGATCCTACATAGATCTAGCATAGGTCAAAACCAAAGTATACCTAATCCAGTATCCCACACATAACAGGAACAGACACAAAGAGGTACACATTCAGATAATATAATCTAAGGTTTTACATGGTCAGTTTAGGGTAATCACACGAAGCACACATGCCACATCATAAACATAAATGAAAAACACCCCCCAGCCTCTGTATACATTCTAGGAAATCTAAAACCCCCAGATACCCTTAACATAGAGAAATAACCAATCAGGAAAGGAACATTGCTTACACTATGCAGGAAACATTAAAAATCCATCATACATAAAAATCAAAATGATATAAACAGTTCACAATAGTAGTACAGTATTTGTCTAAAATATTATGATTAAATTAATCACAAATTGATTGTATGTTCCTTCCTTATTAGTTTTAAAAACCATAATAATTTCCCTATATTATCTTTCAACTAAAGAGTGATTAAATTGAACCAATTTAAAGAAATAATCCATTACTAGAATAAAATAACCCCTAGAAATAGTCCTCATTCAAGAACACTATTTACACTAAATTTAAATAACCTTAATTAAATTAAATTTAAATAATACTAAATAAATTACATTTAAATAGTATTAAATAAACTAACTTAAATAACATTGAAGAAACTAAATTAAAATATTACTTAATTAGCGAAAATTTAATAAAAAACCATTTATCAAAATTTAATTAAATAATATTAATCTTTCTAACAACCAAACAAAACATATTATAAATTAATTAAAAATTTATATTAAATGAATATAAATTAAACTATATTAAAAAAACCAAAATTTAAATTAAAAAAAATTAAACAACTTTACAAAGTTGTTGTGGGGGGGGGGGGGGGGGGGGGGGGGGGGGGCNGGGGGGGGGGGGGGGGGTGCGGGTCCCCCGTGGCCCCCCCTTCCTACTTTAAAGGAAGTCATCGGCGTGTCGTAGTAGTCGGTTGGCTTGGCGGTCGTGCAGTGCACAGCCCGCCAGTAGCCATGCTGCGTGTTGGTAAATAAATTGTTCTTTTGAATTTAACTCTAAAATAACCAAAATACTTAAGAATAATTGAATACGACAGTTGGAAAATTGTTATTGAAAAACCAATTTCCCTCTGAATTTGAAGGTACAACTCCCTTATATGAATGATTTTCAGTGAATCTTGATCTTTCCTAATCTAACAGAGGTATGTTCTTGACCCGAGAACAGAAGAGGTAAACCAAGCTAAACCCAGACGAGAAATAGCTTAGGTGGGGTGAATTCAACTTTAAATCTAGCCAACTCTGAGATTTTATCAATCAGATTAACTCCCAAAACTAGTAATGCATGAACTTCTACTGAAAAATGCGGATGCAAAACTAAAAATTAATGATGAAATGCTAAGGAATCAATCTATTTCACAAAAATGTTTCCCAACTCAGGATAACAACAGATCTTCCCCTAAATTAACTGTATCAAATCATAATACAGAAATCTAGTTCGAATACAGATTGCATATCTAACTTCAAAGAAACATTCAAATTCAATAGAAAGACAAATGAAATGCAATGGAACAGTTAAAGAAATGGTATTCAGACACACACAATTGACTCAGCAAAATGCTATCTTTCACACCAAAATTTATCCGACCCTTGTATTGATTTTGGAAATAATACATATAGAGTCCCAGACTGGGCTGTTACAAAAAAAGGGGTAATTGAAACGGTTCAACTTCCCCAACCAGAAATGATAACCAAAGGTTTATCTGTTACAACATCAATCAAAATTTGGTACAAACAGAGAATCTATTCCAGCTTTCATTTCATTCCCTTTGCCTAATTTAGCCCTATAAGCAGTGACGACTGTGATGACTCTAATGAGCTCCTCATGTCTGTTAATGTGGACTTTGCTGTATCAGATGAGCCACCTGGAATGATCCTTAGCCAGACTCTTAATTGCATTAGTCTAGTCCTTCAATTCTTCCATGGCTTTATAAATACATCCACTCAACTGCTGGAGTTCTGGCACTTTGTCCAAATGAGTGGAAGATTTCTCTGACAACTTGTCCACGTAATTAGAAAATGATTTCTGCATATTGGCCAATCCTATCATTTCTTTTCCTTGCCCACTCGTCTGTGATTCTGTGTGCAAACCTTGAAGAATCTTAAAGTCTTTGTTTTGTTCTTCCTTGACCTTAACATCTACTTGCTGCAACCCTATCTCAGCTTTGATGATCATCTCAATTTTGAACTCTAGGATTTGAAGCCACTCGATTAGGGCCTCATCTCCCTTTTGTAGAATCTTGGATTTCAATGCCTCTTTGGTCTTCATCTTTACTGCTACATGGAGCATCACTATGCACTCCTAACACTTCACTCTCTCAGATGTGAGAGTTTGCAAATTATTCTCAATGTTGTTCCTTTTCGTCTCTAATCTCAAGAGAGCATTACCCAACTGCTCGACAACTACCAATCCCTTAGATTTGAGCCTCTCAATCTATCCCTTTCTGATCTGCATGAAGTGACTATCCTCCTGCAACTTTGCTATTATGGCTTGATTCACCACAGTGTTGGGATCGAATGTGGTCTGTGTACTAGGAATAATAGCGACTGGAGTAACCAATTGCCGGATAAAATTAGTCAGCTCACTGACTTCAGCCTTAAGTTGTACCTTTTCCATTTTAAGTTCTTCCAGCTCTTCTTCAATTACTACGTGAGTGGATTTCCACCAATCCACTTTGGTATCATGTCGGGCTAAGCCCATATCAAATGAGTGTAGCTTGAAATCCGAAGGGGTTGAATATTCAACACGGCCCTTGTTTATGGGCTTTACTACCTCCATAGTGAAATTCCCAGTCTTTGGGTCTCTGCCCAATGTCGACAGTGTCTTTAGTTTCTTGGTCTTTACTGTAGCGGCGCTGGGTTGCATGGCTTGAGCTAGACTATCTTTGCTGGGAGCCCCTTCTTCCAATCTCTTTCTTTTGCACTCCAGAGTGTTCTCTATCCATGATTTGGCACTGGTGACCTTAGTGGCAGAGACCAACTTCTCTATAAATAGTTTCCTAATGACTGGAGGAGTAGGCTTTGGCCTTGAAGCAAATTGATTTACCGAGGTAGGAGAAGAGGACACCAATTTGGCTACTAAAGCAACCTTCTGCTTTTTCTTGGCCTCTTCTTCTGATTCTATGGTTGAAGGAGTATCTTCACCCACTTCTAATATGATAGGGTACCCTCACCTTGGAGAGTCATGGATTGAAGTGCCAACTGGTACATCTACAGTGACTGATTTTGCAGGCTGCTCTGGTTCTGCATCTTTGGTAGGTTCCTCTGTTGTTCCACTATTTGGAAGCGGACCTTCTCCAAAAGTCTTCTTTGGTTGAACTTCTTTTTCAGGAGGTTCATCACCTCCCCTAGCTGGTTGAGACGAACTCTTGGTCATAGTTGGGAGTACCACCGAAGAAGTTGTTGCAATGCTGGAAGTATCCTTTTCCAGGGTTCTTTGAGTAGGAGGCTTCCTTTCCGACCTCTTCCTTCTTACCGTCTGTTCAACCCACTGCTTTTTCCTCTTATAAATACCACTCATTAGATTCTGCAAGTCACCAACAGCTTGATCTAGCATGGGCTCAGAATTGATGGAGAGCGGTTTGATCTTCTTGAGATAGGTATTATCATACATGTGTTGGCCGTCATCTAGTAGCCCCTCAAATGCAAGATTGACCTTGAAATTTTTAATTTTTTCAATGGTTAATCTGGAATAAAATATGTCTTTGCTCACCAGATCATCTCTACAATTGGCCTAGTAGTCTTCAATTTCATCTACATGGTGGATAGATCAACTAATTTGCAGGTAATCACAAGCACAATTAACTGGATCATATTGTAGCCTCAGAACATCATAGGTATCCAATGAAAACCTCTTGGAGAATGCCTTTAGAACATTCTTCACCTCAGACTGGGATGCACAACTGTAGGCTTGGATAGTCATGGGGAATTCATAGCCTTTCTTCCTAGCATCAACACAGATCATATTCAATTATAGCGCTTGCCTCATCACCTCCACTAGCACGATCATATCCATAGTATATCTGGGCAGCTTCGAAGGGAAGTCATCAAAACCTGCAAGACAAAGGTATGAGAAATCTCCAAATTGAATAAAATAGCATCTGAATTGGCTGATAAAAGCCATGACTTCAGGAGAGAATCTCCTTTCTAGACAACCTTGTAGTTCCCTGCACAATCTCATTGTAAATAGATCATTAATCCAAAGATATTCTACATAATTGTTGTGCAATTGCAAAGAGGGGGAAAAATTCATAACTCTTAACATCATCAAGAAATTCCTCTAATCTAGGAAGCCCTAGCCAAATTTGGATTGTTGCCAAAATATACAAAAGGAATGAAGACATATAAAATTCATTCTTGTGCTTAGCTCTATCTAGGGCCTCCAAGAGGTTCTCACTTACCATAAGGGCCCAATCAATGAAGTTATGTTGGGAACAAATTAGCTGAACCAGGAAGAAGTGATGGTCAACAAAATTGAGTGCCTCACTCTCACCTTTGATTCTCTTATGGGCCATTAAGAAATGTCTTTTCACTTTAGTAACTGCAATGGTAACTTTCCTGAGGAAGCAGAAAATTACTTTTCCACTTCTCCTTTGGGCAGAAAAATGCTTTTGGAGTGCTCTCTATTCGAAAAACCGCCAAAGGGGAAATTTGTTCTATCGGGGTGCTAAAATGGGATGTTTTGATTTCATCTGCCTTCTTTATATCTCAGATTCTTTTTGAGATAGATTCTTCCTCTAAATTCCTTCATTTTAATGGCTTGGTGGAAAATGTACTCTGTGGGTCAAAACTCGCCTGTTGGAGTAGTGGAGAAGCCATTTTCTTCTTTTCTACTAGCAGACTTATTTCTTAGATTTCTTTATATTTAATCATTCCTCTTGGCTTGTAGAGGTGTAGTTCTGACATAGCAATCCTTCTAAGCCTAAGGTATCTAGTTTAGAACTGCACTTCCTGCTGAGACATCACTTAGTAGTCATCGGTGGAAAATGCACCCTGCTGATGCTTTTCTGCCGGTGGAGAAGCCCGAACTCAATTTTTTGCCAATGCTGCAAAATGAAGAATTATGGCTAAATACTTTAGTTGCATGTAAAACTGATGTTAAAAATATTTGAACCATGGCCTTTACTGGATTGGGAACTTAACCTACCCAAGGAAAACATGATCTCAAATATAGATTTCCTCCGGCTCACAAAAGAGAAGTCAAATTGGGGAAATCTGATAACGGTCTCCTATCCTAAGGGGATAGCTAGACTTAGACTCAGGACTCACATGAAGCTTTTAGGACCATTACTACACATCAAACATCCACTTTTGTCTAGGGGTATGTGAACCAAAGGTGGGGCAATAGCTGGCTCTATCTAGGGACTTGGACATTCACATGTCCAAGCAAGGAACTCAAGTCTCTAGTTTCACAAAGCTCAATAAAGGTGGCTCACAACAAAACTAAAGCAAGACACGGAAAGGAAAGTGGAAAGGAAACCTAATTGGGAAAACAAAAATAGGAACTAAACGTAACTATGGTACAATATAGGGGTTACCTATTTTCAATTCAGATCTGATAGAGTTTCAAATCCTGACCATTATACATCAGGGGTAGTGCTTCACCATCTGGATATGCCAATTTAAACGAATTCTTCTCAAAAGCTTGATGGATCTTGAAAGGTCCTTTTCCATAGTGTTTTGAATTTTCTATGCATTCCTTTGGGTGCCTTGTGTTTGTCCCATAATAACACCATGTCTCCCTTCATGAATCTTTGGGATCTACTCTTTTTATCAAATAAGTTCTTCACACACATTTGATGCCGTGTGATATGATCAACCATTTTCTCCCTTTCTTCTTGTAGTTTTCTCAGGTACATAATCCTCTTTTCTAACCCATCTTCATATATGCCATCCTCTGCTATTGTCCTTAGTTTACAAGTAGCTAACTCTAATGGTAATGGAAGACTGGCTTCTACCCCATAAATGAGTTCAAAAGGAGGTACACCGATGGCTCTTTTGGGAGTCACTCTATCTGCCCAAAGGGCTTCATAGATCTTCTTATGCCAAGTTTTCTGGTTGTCTCCTAAAAGATTTTTCATGATGTTTACCAAATTTTTATTGCTAGATTCGACTTGACCATTCCCTTGAGGGAAATAATCAGATGAGTGACTGGTTATGATGCCATACTCAAAGAAATTTTTTGTAATTTCTTGAGAAGAAAAGTATGCGGCATTATCCATAACTAACTTAATAGGCACACCGAATCTTACAAGAATGTTTTCTTTGATAAAATCACATACTAATTCCGAAGTAGTTCTCTTGGTTGCTTTTGCCTCTACCCATTTCATGAAGTAATCACTCAAAATGATTATGTAGGTATGACCTACACTAGACATGGGATTTATAGGACCAATAAAATCAAGATCCCATTGTTGAAAAGGACCTTCAATTACCATTGGTCTCAGAGGTAGTGCTGCTAACTGTGGCTTTCCAGTATACATTTTGCATTTCTCACACCTTGCTACCCAATGGTATGCATCTCTAAACATTCCTGGCTAGTAATAACACTGTCTTAAAATCTTGAATGCAGTGACTGATGAGGAGAAGTGTCCCCGGCAAGCTTCGTCATGAAACACCTTTAACAGCTTCTCTTATTGTTGTCTATCGACACACTGGAGGAAAGTTCCATCAATAGATCTCTTATACAATCTATCTTCCCAAATTACATATTTAGAAGCTTTTAGTTTTAGGTCCCTTGTTTTCTTTAGAGTTAACCCTTCAGGGCATTCACCATATGTTAGGAAATACATGATATTTTCAAACCAAGGGTCTGTAATACTTACTGCCAAAACTAAGTGTACAACTTCTAGGTCTTCATCTATTCGATTCTCCGCCATTGCCTTGCACAGTGCATTTCCCCTCACCAGCTTGGTGGGCTTGATCTCTATTTCATATTCTTGGGTTTTAGCTACCCATGCTCCTCTTTTGTTACATCCTACATCTTTTTGAGTCAAGATGCTTTTCACTACAATATCAGGCACATACACAAAAGAGTGTGAGTGTAGAATGTAGAATCTGAAATTCTTTAGAGCCTTTACAACTGTGAAAGCATTTTTTTCAGTCTGAGAGTATCTCAACTCATGATTTTTCAGAGGTGTGCTCATAAAGGCAATGGGAGCTTGGATTCCCTCTTCATTCTCTTGCATGATAATGGCTGATAGAGTTTGTTCAAAAGAGTAACAATAGATTATGAAATCTTTCTTATAATCTGGGTGGCATAACACAGGAGCATTGGCTATGGCATTCTTTATGCTTTTAAAATATTTTTTACCAGGGTCATTCCACTTGAAACTCACATTTCCTTTCATCATGTCAACTATGCATTTGGTAATCTTAGAGAAATATGGAACGAATCTCTTGAGAAAGTTTCCCTGACCGAAAAATGATTTCACTCCAGTTTTGTTCATAGGTAAACTCAATTGTTGGATGACTCTTACTCTTTCTGGGTCGATCCTTATGCCTTCTTGGGAGACAATGTGGCCCAAAAATTTCCCCTCAGTTACATAGAAAACTGATTTCTTAGGATTCAATAAAATCCCATCTTCCTGACACCTTTGCAATACTCTCCTTAAGTCGTTTATGTGATCTACTCTTTTCTTGGAGAATATAGTAAGGTCATCTAGATACATACCAATGATTTTGTTTTTCATATCACAGAAAGAAAGGTCCATGCCTCTCTGAAAGGTAGCCTCAACATTGATTAACCTGAAGGGAATTCTATGATATGCGAAGGTGCCCCATGGAGTAGTGAAGGTCATCTTATGCTGGTCTGCCTTCTCAACTTCTATTTGATTATATCCCAAGAAGCTGTCTAACATAGACATCATTTCAACTTCGGCCATGATTTTCAGGAGATGATCCATGTTGGGAAGAGTGTAATTGTCTTTCAAAGAAGATTGATTAAGTTTCTAAAGTCTACACAGATTCTTATTTCTCTGTTCTTCTTCCTCATAGGTACTATGTTCGGCACCCAGGTAGAATGATGGATGGGGTATATGATCCTTTCTTTGAGCATGTTATCAAATTCTCTAAATATTGCATCTGCAACTTTGGGATTTTAGTTCCTTTTCTTTTGTTTGAATGAAGTTGCCTCAGGTTTCAAAGGAATCTGGTGTTTGAATTTCCCATTCATAAAAATTTTCAAATCCTCATAACTCTAGGCAAAAACATCTTGGTATTCCAGGAAGAGTTTCCTGGCATCTTTCCTTTCTTATTCAGTGCAACATTTCCCAATTTTGATCATCTTGGGATCCTTCTCTATTCCTATGTTCATTCCCTCATATTCCCCAGTGGTAGGACCTTTCTTGATTCTCTTCTTCTTAACAAAGGTGTCATGTCTGTTTAAGAGTTTTTCAAGTGTAACTAAGTGAGGAGGGATGATATTTCCTTGTAGCTAGATGATATCTGACTTATCTTTCTTTTTCTTGTATTGACAGTCTCCTTTGGTTCTGTTGGGAATGTCTTTATGGAAGTCACCACCGCTCTCTAGAAAGAGAAGGAGGTTCTGATCATCTTCGAACACTTGCCAGTCTTCTACATTGTTAGGTATGGATGGTTGATACATGACCTCTACTTGGTATTTCTTATCTTTGAATTCTGGGTGAGGGAGAAGTAGTGAAGCTAACACGGCCAATGATTCTTCCTTGGAGTTTAATTCTCTCAGTACAGATTCAATAAAGAATGCATCCAGTGCCTCTATTTCATCCCATACTCTATTTCTGTAGTTTTTTAATCTATGATTTTTTATAGAGTATTGATTCTTGACTTGACAAACGATTAGCTCAGCATCACCATGGGCTCTCAAGATCTTCACACCCTTTTCCTTTTTAGCAATAACCCCTATTAAGAGTGCTTCATACTCTGCAGTATTTTTGGTGTTCCCGAACTCCAATTTATAATCCATAAGCTCACATACTCCATCCGGTGATATTAAGACCACACTTGCACCATATCCTGACGATGCGCAACTTCCATCAAATTCAAGAGTCCAAATCTATGGTAGCATTTCGTCAGTGGAAAAATTCTTTTCCTCTTCTCTAGGTTTTGTTTCCTCTTTGTGATCATCAGTAAACAACATATAGTTACCAAATTCCAATTCTTGATACAGAATCTGGGCTTTAGGGTCATCAGATTTTAGTAGTATAAACTTAGCTTTCTCCTCCGAGACCAGCTTAATATTTTTATTTCCTACTGGGATTAAATATTGAGGCCAATCCAGCTTTATCTCCCCTCCAAGGTCTCTGCAAAAACTCATGCTTAACAGAAAACTATAACTAGTAGGTATATCAACAACAAGGATTGTTAGCAACATCTTCTTTTCGGGGTGTGCTGCCAGGGCCACTTGAGCATCTTTAATTTGACCAACTAGGGGTACTTTCTTGGAATCCATAGAGTAACATCTACCATGGGCTTTAGTGAGGGTAAGTCCTAGAGATTTAGCTACAGTTGATGGCATGACATTATCTGAGGCTCTGGAGTCTATTATGCAATTGCTTAATTTGCAATCATTAATAAATAATGAAACATAAAATGGGTCAGGCTTTTGGCCTGGGAAAGTGGCCAAAATAGAAGGTTCCCCTTTCTTATTTAGTTCTGCAAACATAGACTTATTTTATATGGTAGTCAGGACATTTTGGTTTAACTCTATATTCCCTTCTTTACAGTAATCTATTACAGTTATATGGGATTAGACTTAAGGTACTCTATAGGGGAAATCTGAATTGTGGAATCTCTACAGAATTGAATAATATTAAAAGAGCTTTGCTCCTTACCTGGTTGTAGAATTATCACTCCTTGATTGGCCTCCTTAGAATAGGAGGTAGATGCCTCATTATTTTTAGGTAGAGGTGTTGAAGCCAGGCTTTTATCCTTCTAACTCTAGGTCAAGACTATATAAAAGGTCCCGTTTAGAGTAGCATAACATGTTTCTTCTTGTTGTAAATCTGATTCATACTCTAAATATAAATTTTTAGAGTCGCCATGTGAGTATGAATCTAGTTCAGCTCTAGACACACCAACATTCCACTCGTCAGTCTGATGCATCTGCCAAGCACGAGCCACATTAGGGAATCTTTCTCCATCGTGGTCTATAGTTAGGTGGAAGGCACATATGTTTCCTATTTTGGGAGGAGCTTCTATAGCTAGTCTCTGTGGTGTAGCAGTTAACTACACTGCCTTTCCATCAATATTCCTTCCCTCGTTGTTTCTCCTAGATTGCTCCTAAAAGTTTCGCTGGTAGGGATTATTATATCTAGGAAGTTGCCTCTTGAAGGAAATGAATTCATTGGACAATTTTTGAATCATCTCATCAAATGATGTAGTATTACTACTAGCTCTAGATTGTATTTCTCTTTTCCATTTCCTAGATGAGATTATATGGTATTCAAGTTCTATAGCGGTTCTTTGTGCAGTATCCAAATCTATGGGGTTCACTCTCCTTAGATCATAATTGATGTCCAGTGGCATAACACTTACGAAGAATTTTTTCATATTTCCTGTTGTAGATCTATCAACTGCTGGGATACGACTCACAAGCTTATTGAATTTAGCTATAAAATCTCTCATACTAATAGAATGTTCTTTCTTGATAGAATTCAATTGCGTTAGTAAGGCATGCTCGTCTTCAACAGTTTTAAATCTTCTTTCAAAGGGATCTCTCATGGAGGCCCAATCTACTATAGAAGAATTAGGTAAGTGGTGGAACCAATCAAAAACACCTTCAACAAGGGTCTCAACAAATAATCTGACGGCCACATCCTCTTCTCGAACTGCTAGGATATTAACTGAAGCAAAGAAGGCAACAATGTGCTTGTCTGTAGATACTTTCCCATCGCTAGAGAATTTAGGAAAGTTCTTTCTAGAACCTGAAGGAAGGGGATTGTATGATGTTAATTGCAGGGGTCCGACTGTAGTGGCCCAAGGGATTTCTATTTCTACTTGGGGTAGATAAGGTTTAAGGTGTATAACAGGAGGGGCAACTACTCCCTGTAAAGTTAACACTTGGCAAGTGGTGGACAATTGACTAGTTTTCTTAGGAGGTGAAGAAGGTCTACTTTGGCTCCTTACGGTTCTATTTCCTCGATGAGGTACTTCTAAAAGAGAAAAGTTAATATCTGCAAGTCTCTCCAAGACTGGGTCTGTGCTACCTTCTTTCCTTGTACTCCTAAGAAACCTTTTAGGCTCCAGGTTTTCAAATAATTCTATGGCCTAGCTTCACGGCCTGCTCAGCATTGTGCCCTTCTTAGATTTATTCTCTGGATGGCTCCTTCAAGTGCTTATTCTCTAGCTTCTTCTTGCTCTAGCACTTGACTAGAATTTCTATAATGTTCGGTGCTTCTTCTGTATCTCTAGACAAAAGTATTTAGCGAGGAAATAAGATCTTCATCATCTTGGAATCCAAGATTTGGTTGGAGCATAGGAACTATGTTTTCATGGGGAAGCACCATATTTTTCTGTGATATGTTTTTGGTGTAACAAATATTCATCTCCCCAGTAGAGTTGCCAAAAATCTATTGGTAAACAGATTGTTCTTTTGAATTTAACTCTAAAATACCCAAAATACTTAAGAATAATTGAATACAAAAGTTGGAAAATTGTTATTGAAAAACCAATTTCCCTCTGAATTTGAAGGTACAGATCCCTTATATGAATGGTTTTTAGTGAATCTTGATCTTTCCTAATCTAAAAGAGGTATGTTCTTGAGTCGAGAATAGAAGAGGTAAACCAAGCTAAACCCAGACGAGAAATAGCTTAGGCGGGGCGAATTCAACTTTAAATCTAGCTAACTTTGAGATTTCATCAATAAGATTAACTCCTAAAACTGGTAATGCATGAACTTCTACTAAAAAATGCGGATGAAAAACTAAAGATTAACGATGAAATGCTAAGGAATCAATCTATTTCACAGAAACATTTCCCAACTCAGGATAACAACATATCTTCACCTAAATTAACTGTATCAAATCATAATACAGAAATCTGGTTCGAATACAGATTGCATATCTAACTTCAAAGAAACATTCAAATTCAATAGAAAGACAAATGAAATGCAATGGAATAGTTAAAGAAATGGTATTCAGACACACACAATTGACTCAACAAAATGCTATCTTTCACACCAAAATTTAGCTGACCCTTGTATTGATTTTGGAAATAATACATATAGAGTCCCAGACTAGGCCATTACAAAAAGGGGGTAACCGAAATGGTTCAACTTCCTGAACCAGAAATGATAAGCAAAGGTTTATCCATTACAAAATAAATCAAAATTTGGTACAAAGAGAGAATCTATTCAAGCTTCATTTTCATTCCCTTTGCCTAATTTAGCCCTATACGCAGTGACAGCTGTGATGACTCTGATGAGCTCCTCATGTCTATTGATGTGGACATTGGTATATTGGATGAGCCACCTGGAATGCTCCTTAGCTAGAATCTTAATTGCATCAGTCCAATCCTTCAATTCTTCCATGACTTTATAAATACACCCACTCAACTGCCTAAGTTATGGCACTTTGTCCAAATGGGTGGAAGATTGCTCTGACAGCTTGTCCACATAATCAAAAGATGATTTCTGCATATTGGCCAATTCTATCATTTCTTTGCCTTTCCCACTAATCTGTGATCTTGTGTGCAAACCTTGAAGAATCTTAAAGTCTTTGTTTTGTTCTTCCTTGACCTTAAAATCTACTTGTTGCAACCCTATCTTGGCTAGGATGATCATCTCGATTTTGAACTCTAGGCTTTGAAGCCACTCAATTAGGGGCTCATCTCCCTTTTGTAGAATCTTGTCTTTCAGCACCTCTTTGGTCTTCATCTTTACTGCTACATGGAGCGTCACTATGCACTCCTGACACTTCACTCTCTTAGATGCAAGAGTTTGCAAATTCTTCTCAATGTTATTCCTTTCCATCTCCAATCTCAAGAGAGCATTACCCAACTGCTCGACAACTGCCAATCCCTCATATTTGAGCCTCTCAATCCATCCCTTGTTGATCTGTGCAAAGTGCCTATCCTTCAGCAACTTGGCTACTATGGCTTGATTCTCCGCGGCATTGGGATCAAATGTGGTTTGTGTACTGGGAATACTAGCAACTGGAGTAACCAATTGCCAGATGAAATTAGTCAGCTCACTGACTTCAGCCTTAAGTTGTACCTTTTCCATTTTAAGTTCTTCCAGCTCTTCTTTAATTACTACATTAGTGGATTTCCACCAATCCACTTTGGTATCATGTCGGGCTAAGCCCATATCAAATGAGTGTAGCTCAAAATCCGAAGGGGTTAAATCTTCAAAACGGCCCTCCTTCATGGGCTTTGCTACCTCCATAGTGAAATGCCCAGTCTCTTGGTCTCTACCCAATGTGGAAAATATCTTCACTTTCTTAGTCTTTATTGCAACAACGGTGGGTTTCATGGCTCAAGCTAGAGTATCTTTGTTGGGAGACCCTTCTTCCAATCTCTTTCTTTTGCACTCCAGAGTGTTCTCTATCCATGATTTGGTGCTGGTGACCTTAGTGGCAGAGACCAACTCCTCTATAAACATTTTCCTAATGACTAGAGGAGTAGGATTTGGCCTTAAAGCAAATGGATTTACTGAGGTAGGAGAAGAAGACACCAATTTGGCTACTAAAGCAACCTTCTACTTTTTCCTAGCCTCTAATTCTGATTCTGTGGTTGAAGGAGTATCTTCACCCACTTCTACTATGATAAGGGACCCTCACCATGGAGAGTCATGGGTTGAAGTTCCAACTGGTACATCTACAGTGACTGCTTTAGCAGGCTGCTCTGGTTTCACATCTTTGGTAGGTTCCCCTATTGTTCCAATATTTGGAAGGAGACCTGCTCCACAAGTCTTCTTTGGTTGAACTTCTTTTTTAGGAGTTTCATTGCCTCCCCCAGCTGGTTGAGATGAACTATTGGTCATAGTTGGGAGTACCATTGAAGAAGTTGTTGCAATGTTGGAAGTATCCTTTGCTAGGGTCCTTTGAGTAGGAGGCTTCCTTTCCCACCCCTTCCTTCTTCCTGCCGTCCATTCAACCCACTGCTCTATCCTCTTATAAATACCACTCATTAGAGTTTGTAAGTCACTAACGGCTTGATCTAGCATGGGCTTAGAAGTGATGGAGAGGGGTTGATCTTCTTGAGATAGGTATTATCATACATGTACTGGTTGTCATCTAGTAGCCCCTCAACTGCAAGATTGACCTTGAACAATTTGTTTTGTTCAATGGTTAATCTAGCATAAAATCTGTCTCTTCTCTTCAGATCATCTCTACAATTGGCCCAGTAGTCTTCAATGTCATCTACATGGTGGATAGCTCATCTCATTTGCAGGTAATCACAAGCGTAATTAACTGGATCATATTGTGGCCTCAGAACATCATAGGTTTCCAATGAAAACCACTTGGAGAATGCCTTTAGAATATTCTTTGCCTCAGACTGGGACACACAACTATAGGCTCTGATAGTCATGGGAAAGTTGTAGCCTTTCTTCCTAGCATCAGCACAGATCATATTCACTGGAAGCACTTGCCTCATCACCTCCACCAGCACGATCATATCCGTAGGATATCTGGGCAGCTTCAAAGGGAAGTCATCAAAACCAGCAAGATGAAGGTATGGGAAATCTCCAAATTGAATAAAATAGCATCCAAATTAGCTGATAAAAGCCATGGCTTTGAGAGAGAATCTCCTTTTTGGACAGCCTTGTAGCTCCCTACACAATCTAATTGTAAATGTATCATTAACCCGAAGATATTCTGCATAACTGTTGTGCAATTGCAAAGAGGGGAAAAATTTATAACTCTTAATATCATAAGGAAATTCCTCTAATCTAGGAAGCCCTGGCCAAATTTGGAGTGTTTCCAGAATATACAAAAGGACTGAAGACATATAAAATTAGTTCTGGTGCTTAGATCTATCTAGGGCCTCTGAGAGGTTCTCAATTACCATAAGGGCCCAATTAATGAAGTGATGTTGGGAATAGAATACCTAAACCAGGAAGAAGTGATGGTCAACACAATTGAGTGCCTCACTCTCACCTTTGATCTTGTGGAGTAGCACCAAAATGTGTATGATCTTTGGCTTCAAATTTGTGCCATATAGTGTCTTTGGTAGCTTTCCTTTGGCGCTCCTGGGCTGTTGAAACCATGCTTTCATTATCTCCTTCTACCAAATTGACTTTTTGGAGATATATTCATTCACCACCTGACTGCATGTCATTTTTGAATACTTAGCTTGCTCTGGGATGCGAAGTGAGTTTTGGACTGATTCTCTATCGATAGATAGCAACACCGTATCATTGGGCAAGATGATTTGCTTGGTATCTAGGTTGTATCGAGCTATTCATTCCTAGATCAATTCTAGCGCTTGAACAGTCACGGGAAAACTAGCGGCTTCAACTAATCCACTCTCCTTTAGTTTCTCAGTGATGGGATGCATCTGGTTCACTTTTAGTCTACTATGAAAGTTCTACATATCAAAGAACTTCAGAGATGTATCTGAGATCTTATGCCATTCAGAGGTAATTCCATTTATTCCATCAAATCCCATAAATCTGGATGCCATACTTCAAATGATTTGATTCAGGAATGAAGAATATCTTCTAAGAATGCAGGGGCAAAGAACAACCAGTATCAAAGGCTTCAAATTCAAACAATATTTTTAAGCAAACACTAGCTCCTGTTGGCAACCTCCAAATGATCTTATAACTTTTGAATTCATACCATTTAATGGCCAACATCCTGTACCACACGAATGAAAAGACCTCAACATTAATGAAATAATCCATTATGAAGTAAAATGACATTATTTGAATTAGTTACTTTGCTCTTACGGGCTGTTAAGAAATGTCTTTTCACTTTAGTAATCACAACGGTAACTTTCACGAGGTAGCGGAAAATTACTTTTCTACTTCTCCTTTGGGCAGAGAAATGCTTTTGGAGTGCTCTTTGTTCAAAAATCTGCCAAAGCAGAAATTTGGTCTGTTGGGGTGCTAAAATGGCATCTGTTGATTTCATCTGCCTTCTTTATATCTCATATTCTTTTTGAGATAGATTCTTCCTTGAAATTCCTTCATTTTAATGGCTTGGCGGAAAATGTACTTCGTGGGTCAAAACCCGCCTGTTGGAGTAGTGGAGAAGCCATTTTCCGCTTTTCCACCAGCAGACTTATTTCTTAGATTTCTTTCAATTTAATCATTTTTATTGGCTCGTAGAGGTGTAGTTCTGACATAGCAATCCTTCTAAGCCTAAGGGATCCATTTTAGAACTGCACTTCCTGCTAAGACATCACTTAGTAGTCATCGGCGAAAAATGCACCCTGCTGATGCTTTTCCGCCAGTGGAGAATCCCAAACTCAATTTTTTGCCAATGCTGCAAAATGAAGAATTATGGCTAAATACTTTAGTTGCATGTAAAACTGATGTTAGAAATCTTTGAACCATGGCCTTTACCTAATTGGGAACTTAACCTACCCAATGAAAACATGATCTCAAATACAGATTCCCTCCGGCTCACAAAAGAGAAGTCAAATTGGGGAAATTCGGTAAAGTTTTCCTATCCTAAGGGGATAGCTAGACTTAGACTCAGGACTCACATGAAGCTTTTAGGACCATTAATACACATCGAACATCCACTTTTTTCTAGAGGTATGTGAACCAAAAGTGGGGCAACACTGCGCACGACCAGCGGCCTCGGGGTGTGGGGATGGGGTCCCAGCCCCATCAAATCACTTTTTTTTAAATAAAATTTTTAAGCAAAATAATTTTCATTTCTTTTTTTATTTTCTTATTTATTTTTATTTTCGAAAACAAAAAAATAGAAAATAATTTTTTTTTCTCATTTCAATTTTTGTCCTTTTTCGTAATTTGTTTTTTTTCTGGGCAACTTTTTTTATTGGATTGGTGAACTTTTTAAAGGTCTGTATTTTTTTCAAGTGAGCATGGTTTTTCCCAATTAATTAATTTTTCCCAATGAGAATAAATTTCTATGGCAAATATTTATTTTCTATTATAGTCTCTACTATAGGGAGATTAATTTTCTCAATTTCTAGGCCTTCCCAAGGACATTTTTCCTCCAAATTTTGGCAGCATAACATTACTATGGCAAATTTATATTTTTTCCTAAAACATAGATCTAGGGTTTTCTAAGATACCCATTTAAAGCAAAATCATAAATAGACCTAATTATGAAAATGCAAATAATCCAAACACATGGAAGCACAAAATTCACAAACTGAAATCACAAAGGGATTTTTTTTCCAAACCCTACTTCAAATCTACCAAAAACCTGACAAAGAAGCCCTGTGAGAAGATGGAGAATCCCGTAGCCTTCAAATCCAATTCTGAATGCAAATCTAGAACCATGAAGCCTCCCAAGCCAAGATCTCCACAAATTCTCAAGCCTCCCAACACACACAAATTCACAAGATAGAAAAACACAAGAACACACAAATATGCTCTCACAAATTCTTCTCCCAAAAATAATGCCTTCACCAAAAACCTATTATGAAGAAATGAGAAGAGAACTCCCCTAAAGGGAATCAACTTCCACCTTTCAAGAAAATTTCCCCGAAAATAGACACTTTAGTTAAGTTAGTTAACTCAACCTCCAAGTTTGAAAGAAAATCTCATTTATTAATTATTAATATCTATTTACTTGCACAACTCAACTTTGACTTATTAAACTAAGTTGCATTTTGAATTCAAACTCAATTTTCAATAATATCTTGCATATGTAATTAATTAAAATATATATTAAATATATTAAATATTTAAAGTACACTTATCCATGCAATTAGATATTTAATTATTTAAAAAAGCATAAAGGCTAATGTAACTCAAATTTCAATTTAAATATTCAATTAAATCTCAATATTCAATAATTGCACTATAATTGATTTCCCAATTAAACATAGGTATTTATTTAATTTTCAATTAATTAAATACCCTATATTTAATAATTAATTTCAATAATAATCAATTTCACAAATAACATGATAAATCACACATATCAAAGTACTCAAATGAAATAAACCAAAATCAACTCAAACACACAAATGGATAGGATCCACGAATTCACGTCAACAAGACAAATTCGGGTAAGGTAGAGAAACTAATACTTGTCCAATACTTAGGACAATAGGCTTAGGTTAGGGTTTTGGATCTGTATGTTACCTCCGCTGTTTACCAATGAGATGAATATATAGGCACGCTCACTCCTACCAATTCAGGGAAGATGATAACATGTACCTGCAAACCTGTCATCAAAAGAGCACACATGTACATCCAATATAATATCACAAACAATGATAGGGACCGGTGGAACATGTGGATCTCGCAAAGAAAGTAACTACGTCTCCATCCTCTATAACAAAAAACACATACACAAGTACATCAACACATATGATAACCATACACATGCAAGTATGGGGTAAGTACATCATAATCTGGAATCAACATATAATAATCATCATGATAATATCATCACATATAACTATGCATATGATAGATCCATAACATCATAAACCATAATCACCATCAAATGAAATAATAACAAATCACATAAAATGTAGCCTTAAAGAATCTGACAAATCAACTGAAAGAATAGCCTAAAAGAGTATGACATCAAGTACTAAAAGCAAACTATGGGTGGGTATTACATTGTGTCCATTGACCAAATTGCCATATTTTATTGTCCTTGGTATATTCATTGCTAGGGTCTTATTTAATGTCAAATTATTATGGTCATTATTTCATGCTTTTATCTTATGGTCATATATTTTCATGTGTCCTAGCCTAATGCATTGTGTTTTCCCCTTCGACGGTAACTTACCCCTCATATTTTGCATGTGCTTTATGTTGTGTTTAAGGAACTTGTCATGAACCTACAAGTGTTATGTTCTTCTAGCAAAAATTGTTGCAAGCTTACGACTGATTGTTGGCAGTTTGGTGATCTCCTAGTCACGCCCTCACTACTATTATTAAGGTTAACGATTGACAATTGTGAGACTATGTGGTAGTCTTTGGGCTATAATAAAGTATGTTGTTGCATCCTCTCAACTTGATTACATAGTGAAGACTTCTATCTTGCAAGGAATTGACAATGATCCATGTGTCAAAAGTTGAAGATGTTAAAAAGGTAAACAAGTGTTGCCTGTAGCATCCTTGAGATAGTTTTTGAAGGCAATCTGTTGGACCCGTGATCCTGATAGTTTTTGAAGGCATTTTGTTGGACCCGTGATCCTAAAGTTTTTGAAAGCATTCTGTTTGACCCGTGATCCTGTGATTTCATGTTTGTGATGACCATGATGGTTTTTCATATCCCCGTGATGGTTAGCAGGGAACTTTTTTTCCATTCGTGAGCCTGCAATGAAGAATGAAATGTCATGGCCTTATAGCTTGTTTTGTGGGACCTACTTTTGGCCTGCGGGAAAGCATTTACATGTGGCATCCTAGTGATTGATGGATGCATTTGATGGGTTAACACCTATTGAAGACCTTTGAAATCATTTTTTCAAAGGTTTAAACTACACTTAATGTGGATGAGTCATGAGAATGCAATAAAGAATAGGTAACTCATGATGAGTTAGTCGCAGCTTCATGATAATTTTTGAAGATAGTTCTCTTGGCTCAAGGTTGTGTGAGGTGGTGACATGGTGTGTCAAAGGAAATGTTGAAGGGAGTGTGTACAATTCAGACCATGTTGATGAAGGCATTATATATTTCCATTAGTATACTTAGAGAAAAACATGATCTGCACCATCGGTTTACTCTACACCGACAGACAGGGCACAACACTATCCGACGCCAAGGTTACCCGACAAACACTATTAAGTCTTATCCGATGACAAAAAGGTAAAAGAATCCTGATGAGTAACAACAGTGCTACCTGATGGAATAGAAAAGAGAAGAACCCGACAGATATAGGGAACCTGACGAACAGTTCAGTCAAGGATTGCTGACAGACTGAAAGTTCAAACCGACGACCAAGAACCGACAGTCAGTTACATCCCGCAAAAAGTGGATCTGACTTTCCACGTCAGATAAATCACTGAAGTTGTATTTATAGCTTCTTGATTTTCTTTTAAATCCATTATGTGAAGAGGAATAAATGTAATTATTATTATTTTTAATTAGTTTTACTATTTTAAAACATGCAAACGAAAGATCAAGGTCAAGTTGTAAACCTTGGATCTAAGAGTTAACATTGTAAAATGTGAATTCCAAGATAGGTCAAATACTTGAGAATAGAAGTTGATCAATGAAGATAGTAGCCATGGAGAGGAACTAAATACCAAATAGAGAATTCATCCAGAAGAACACAAACAAAATCAAATCAGTTTTCAAGAACAAAATAGAGGCTACCGACAAATAGAGAAAAGGTATTCATCAATCACTTAAGGTGATATTATTATTGTAAGAGCTTTAATGGATTTGTAAATCATAAATATTAGATTTTATATAGTCAGGTAAACATTTGTACTCATTCTAACAAGTGTAATACACTAATGAAATCCTTTCAAGAAAGGTGGGCTTAACCGTCCTATTGTAAATCTTATAACTGAGTGCACACTTAAATTAGAGTTGCTAAAGCTCTTAACATAGTAGATCTTAACAGGTCTCCACCTTAATACTCCTAATAGGGTAGATCATCAAAAGTGATCAAATTGTAAGCCTTAATCGGCTCCCTTCCATTCTACAGATAGTGAAGTTTTGTGGGTGCCATCCCCACCATAAATTTTACTTCCTAATAGGAGTTTTCTGCGATACCATATCTTGTGTTATGTGTTTATCATTTTCATGAATTTTTCTATGACTGTTGAAAACTATTAAAGATTGTGAACAAACAATACATGCATAAGAAAGAATAATAGTAATGGTTGGTAATACAAAATTGAATGATTAATAATGATGAATTAAGAAAGGTGTTAAAAGTTTTAGAGGTACCGATTCACCCGTCCCCTCTCAGTACTACTTCCCATTAATTCCAACAATTGGTATCAGAGCTAAGTCTCTTCTTGGAAAGCTTAAAGGCTTAAGAGCAAAGGTCAAACAATGGAGAAGTACAAACTCGATAAGAATATTGAGAACAAAAATCTTGAGATACAAATTTTCTATGAACAGTATAAAGAAGCAAGAATCAAGATGAGAGAGCTATTGGATAAGAGAAAAGGTATGGCTACCTAGAACAATGAAAAAGACTATCAAGAAGAAGAGATTCTAGATTTCTTTGAATCTTCAGGATCAAATGCAAGTAATACATCAGATACATCAGAAGAGAACATCAAAAATCTAAAGGATATCAATCAACATCTGACAGAGGAAATAAAGATGTAAATCAGTCAAGAGACCCAGATGGTAATAATGATTGATGTGATGAGTTCTGCCAAACAAGCTGAAACAGAAAGTACACTTGCTATTGATGATAGAAGGAAGATTTCAGAGAAACTACAAGAAAAGGAAATAGAAATTCAAAAACATACTGAGCATCACCATGATCTCACAAATCAGATTATCCTTATGAGTCAAGAAGAAAATAGAATAAATGTGGAACTCATTGAAATAATATAGATTATCGGTGAACTAAGAGAAGAAAATAAAAAGCTAAAGCATGAGGTTAGAAATCAGCAACATCATAATGAGATTATCAGAAAGGTTGAAGAAAGCAATAAAAGAATGGATGACTTTCTTGAAGGACAACAAAGAGTCAACAATAACAACGGTATAGGCTTTACAGAAAATGGAGAATCATCAAATCCAAAGAATGTCTATGAAAATTCAAGACCAAGAAAGCTGACATGCAAGCACTGTGGAAAGAAAGGGCGCACATCAAATGTATGCAGAGGTAAAATGAAAGGTACTCCTAAATCTACACCTACATCTTCATTCATAGGATTCTATTATAAATGTAACAAGAAAGGACATAAGGCTCATGAATGCAAGAGAAAAATAGAAAATCCAAAGAAGGAAACCTACATGGAAAAATACTATCCTACATGCAAGATGAATGGACACACATCTGAAGAATGCTGCAAAAAGAAAAAGCAAGCATGGAAGCCAAAAGGTAAAGAAGTCCCTTATAAACCAAAGAGAATCAATAATCAATATGTATGGGATTACAACACTTGGACAAACTATATAGCATGTGGAAGACATGGTCACACTACTGCAAACTACATGAGAGCATGGACCAAAAGGTCTAGAGGCTGGTCAAACCCCATAATGACATGCTCACACTGTCATAAAGTTGGCCACCTCAAGAAGCATTGCAAAGACCAATTGACAGAAACAAGCACATATCCTAATGGAAACTCCAATGAAGATATCCGGAGGGAAAGAGACAAAATGTGGAGAAAATCTTCAAGCAATGATGAAGTTGGACCAAGAAATGCAAATGGTGACACCCCATCCAATGGATTCGATGACACCAACAACCCCACTTGAGCTGAACAAGTAAGTATGGAACTGCACTATACCAAGTCATATTTTGCATTAGTTCCATTATACAAATTGATAGATAGTCAAAATCTACATGAACCAAAGATGCATATTACTTTACTTGTTACAAATCTAAGAATGAAACATCGTTGGTAAACACTTACCAAAAATCATCGGTGAACATAATAATGAGTTGTTTACACTTACCCAAAATTGTCGGTCAAATAGTAAAAATGGTAAATTGCCAATGTAACCTGACGACCGTCGGTAAGCAAGCAAAGTTCAGAAGTTGTCGTGATAGAATACCGATATCCATCGGTAAAAGTGGAATGGTTAACAACTTCCCAAAGCATCATATCTTCACCAATGATGATTTGAAATATCCTCCCGATGAAACCCATCTTTATGTCTCGATGAGTCATTAAGCAGTTTATGCAAAGACTTAGGTCAAAAATTCTATAAATAGTCGACGGGACAACTTCATTTTTCACCCGCGATTTGAAGAGAAAGCAGAGTGAAAAACAAGTGATTAAAGAGCAAAAAGAAGAAGCGTCCCTAGATTGATTTAGCACATGGAAAATAGATATTTCATCACTATTGAGAATTGAAGTAAGTACCAAAGACACTGAAAGATCTTTGTCATTGTTTTATCAGAAAGCCCTAATTTTGAGAATACCCTAAATACTTGAAATACAATGGCAACCACATTAAGAACTGCTAAGATGAAGAATGAGAAGAGGAATATGGTGAAACTGATCAAGGATAGTACATGTGTAGAACCTAAGAACAAAATCTAACTAGAAATTGCATCAAAACCCGATGAAGCCGACGTGTTTTTAAAAATTCCACCTAGGGTTTTGCTCATAGAAGACGTTAGGTCTTATATTCACTGCAAGATCACAGAAATAGGTGATCTATAAATGGATGAAGCTTTTAAAAATCTATGTGATGCTGAAGGAAAAATAAAGGAAGAGCACAAACACTTGGAGGTCAAAAGGTTAACTAATGCCCTACATTTCCCGAGGTAATTAAAAAAAAATGGATTAGGTTAGTCTTGAGTAGGATGCATGACAACAAGCTATGGCTAGACCAACCCAAGAAAATAACCAAGGATGTTCTTCATGTTGTCACTAGTTATCTGATAACTGAAAACCATAGGGAACACAAGCATCCATCCATGAAAGAAGTTACAAAACTCACCAATGCAGAAGGAGACAACAAAGTTCTCAAAGTAAACAAATCACCGACGAAGAGATAAATTTTGGTGCATGTGTTATTGGGTATAAAATCTTTCAAGCTAGCAGACCGAACAACATTTCTGCAAAAGCAGTAAGCAGAGCTTACAAGATAGTAACAAAAGGGATTCAGATGGATCTATGTGAGATCCTATTGAAACAACTTGATGAGAACATGATCAAAATCAGGTCTGCAAAGAGCAACACATGTAAGTTTGGATCAATTATCATGTGTACATTTTTCTATTTTGAAGAATAGTTTCCTTTAGTAGGAAACGTTGTATGGGACACTACCAAACCAGTATCCCAATAGATTAGTGAACTGATTAAGTCGCTAGGAGACAATTTTGATTCTACTATGTCTGCATACTTCCTTGAGCTCAAGGAAAAGATGATGGAAAGAACTAGGATTCCTGAACAACTAGTTGAAAAACACAAAGATGAGATATGTTTTATGGCAGACACAGATTACACCCATATCAAACCGGTTGTACCAAGAACATCTTGGTTAGCACCATTAGACTATGAGATCAATATTGATCAAGCTACAAGTGTAATTGAGGCACTAATCAATGAGCCTATTGATAATAAACAACCAAGGTTTGGAACATATGAAGAGGCCAGATCTAAAATAAAACAAGGCCTAAAAGTCAAAGACTATAAGAAAAAGGGATAAAATGGTTAAGAATCTCAAGAAGATTCTATCGGTCATAGAGGAAGAGTAGGATCAACTAGAGGAAACTGATGAACAGGGCACCATCGGTCAAGAACAATAAGAAAATAAATCAGATACAAAGGCTACTAAATCTGATACACCTCCATCTCCACCTCTTGCAAAGAAGCAAAGGACAAGGAATCAAACTGCTGCAACCAATACCACACTACTTAAGAAAGGTCAAGTAAGGACCTATATGAGGAAGCAACCATAAAAAAGAACAAGACAAAAAACTGTCAAAACCACACCACCAAAGAAGAGGAAAAGGTTGGTTAGGACAAAGGCTGACTTGGATGAATCTAAAGATGATGATCTTGATGTAGTGAAGAAGAAATTTAGAAATCAAACGGTTGATGAAGCTGCAAAATCCATTGCTACACATGGAACAATGACCTATAAAAAGATCAGACAATGGGATACACTAAACCTAGAGGATCAAAATAAAATACAAGAGGCAGTCATAAAATCAATAATCAAGAACAAGTATGCCCTTGCAGAATTTGTAAATCAAATACCTAACAAGCTAGGTAAAAGGGTATACCAATAATGGTCATATGCTCTACAAATAGAGAGAGAAGAAAGAGAAAGGATACTTGTGAGACTGATGCCTCCTGAATCCAAAGTTGAATAGATAAAAGAAGTACTAAAGAAACACTCAAGTAAGTTTGTAGACCAATTATGGGCATACAAAGTACTAGAGAACAAGTTTATAGAATTGGATTCAATGACAGAAACTAAATGGAGAAAACTCTTGGATCTACCGGCAGAGTCAACAAGTGGTGAGAAACAATTACTTCTCACCAACACACCTCATAGAGAGGAGTCAGAAAATGCAAGTCCTTAGCATATTGCTTTGGAAAATCAAGAAAGTGATGATGAGCCAATTAACTAAGATATAGTCATGGATGATAATATCCAAGATATCACTAACTATGATTCTGAAAATTATCCAAAGAAGAAAGATGATGTAATATTTATCACACTTAAGGATCAACAAAGCCATCAAGTATTGCAGACATCAGATGGTAATATAGTTGACATTGTTGATGAACAAGTGCAGGACACTTCAATCATGCACTCAAAAGTGCAAGACCCTGTAGAAGATATACAAAAAGATGAGGATGTCACTGCTGACAAGACTCAAACCGATGAGCAGGACACCAATACTAACAAATCCCAAGCCACAACTCAAAGTAAAATGCCTGTCCTAATGAAGGAAATAAACATACTAGAGGGCAATGAGGGATCAAATGAAAAGGAAACAATAACACCCGAGGACAAGGGTGATGGAGAAGCCAAAGAAACAACAGATACAATTGCAAAGAAAGCTACAACCAATGATTAGAAAGATACTTCTACTGATCAAAATAAGGAAGAAACTCAAAAGGAAATTGGGGACAAACCAATAGAGAAAGGTGATGAAGGAAAGAAGGATGAGCTGGAGAAGAAATCATGAGCACATTCTGCAAAAACATCCAAGGTTAATGAAGAGACGTCTTCACATAAATAATAGGTGCCCACTAAATAGAAGACACAAGATGCATCCTCTACAAAACCTTCCCCAATTAATTCAGAATGGACAAATGAACTAGCTATGGTAGTTCATACATCTGCATCCCCTCAAATCTTGAAGAAGAAGAAAGGAAATAATAAGAATCCAATAACTCTAGATGAAATCACTAAGATTCTAGTCTGTGATCCAAGAACATTTGATCCAACCGCATTAACAAAATATGCAAAGCTCTATGAAAGAAAAGCTATTCAAGACAAACTAAAGAGAGTAGTAAAAGAGGCCACGGTACTGGAAGTAGCAAGAAATATACTACAACAGATTGTACCAGACATAGATATTGATCAAAAATCTCCAATGGTTGATCAATTGGTCATACTCATAGATGCAATAACATCTCAGAATACCAATGCTGAGAAGGTTATGGAAGAGACTTGAAAAAAAGTATGAATTCAAGCTTGTAGAGAAAATAAGCCAGGAAGTGGCACTGGAAAAGGTCAAGCTATCTGAATTGGTAAGTACAATTGATCCAATTCTATTAGAAGATGTTACCTTAATAAAGAAATTGTGCACTTTAGATTAACTCACTCAGGAGTATACCAACAAGATAGAAAAAATAGATGTTGATCTTAAGTCCAGTGCACAGAGTCTAGCCAACATAGATTTAGCACTTAAATTGCACAATGAACAAATAATTCAGGCTAGGAATTAGAGACAGGACATATAGTTTGTAGAGATGAAGTACAGAGATGAGGTTAATGAGCTCCAAGTTAAGATCTTACTGACACGTACACTCCTGCAACAAAATATGACAAAGGCAAATACTCTAATTGCCACCCCAAAAATGTCTATCCTAGACAATATTTATGATATGCACGCAAGACTAGAGCTGCAACACATGGCACTAGAACAGTTGAAAGAACAAAGGGAGAAATTTCTAGAAGATATCAAAACAACCCATTCTAAACATTTTAAAACATTGTAAGTTGCACATTTTTTGTCACAATTTTGGCATATTATAAGTTGTACATTTTTGTCATCAGTATCAAAGAAAGGGGGAATTTGATATGTTCACTCATCTCAGTTAAAAGGAGGAAATGTGTATAGTAAAAGAAAGGGGAAATAATGTACATATAGAGAATGAATAGTATACATGTACATATACATATACTTATACTATACTAGTGCACACAGTTAGGGGGAGTCATATTATGACAAGGATATATACATGGTGTATACATACTAAAAGAGTTTAGTATCATGCACATATCAGTTTTTTATACTAATGTCAAAGGGGAGATTGAAGGCATTATATTTTTCCATTAGTATACTTAGAGAAAAATATGATCTACACCATCGGTTTACTCTACACCGACAGAAAGGGCACACCACTATCCGATGCCAAGGTTACCCGACAAACACTATTAAGTGTTATCCAATGACAAAAAGGTAAAAGAAACCTGACAAGTAACAACAGTGCTACCCGATGGAACAACAAAGAGATGAACCTGACATATATAGGGAACCCAACAAACAGTTCAGTCAAGGAACACCGACAGACTACAAGTTCAAACCGACGACCAAGAACCGACAGTCAGTTACATCCCGCAAAAAGTGGATTTGACTTTCCACGTCAGATAAATCACTGAAGTTGTATTTATAGCTTCTTGATTTTCTTTTAAATCCATTATGTGTGGAGGAAGCAATGCAATTATTTTTACTATTTTAAAACATGCAAACTAAAGATCAAGGTCAAGTTGTAAACCTTGGATCTGAGAGTTAACATTGTAAAACGTGAATTCCAAGATAGGTCAAATACTTGTATAAATAGGTGCT
>MU226414.1:638114-662300 GCA_018584345.1 Thuja plicata
GGTGATATTATTATTGTAAGAGCTTTAATGGATCTGTAAATCAGCAATAGTAGATTGCATATAGTCAGGTCAACATTTGTACTCATTCTAACAAGTGTAGTACACTAATGAAATCCTTTCAAGAAAGATGGGCTTAACCATCCTATTGTAAATCTCATAACTGAGTGCACACTTAAATCAGTATTGCCAAAGCTCTTAATAGAGTAGATCTTAACAGGTCTCCACCTTAATACTCCTAATAGGGTAGATCATCACAAGTGATCAAATTGTAAGCCTTAATCGGCTCCCTTCCATTCTACAGATTATGAATTTTTGTGGGTGCCATCCCCACCGTAGTTTTTACTCCCTAACAGGAGTTTTCTGCGATACCATATCTTGTGTTATGTTTTTATCATTTTCATGAATGTTTCTATGACTATTGAAAACTATTAAAGATTGTGAAAAAACAATACATGCATAAGAAAGAATAACAGTAATGGTTGGTAATACAAAATTGAATGATTACTAACGATTAATTAAGAAAGGTGTTAAAAGTTTTAGAGGTACTAATTCACCCCTCCCCTCTTAGTACTACTTCCCATTAATTCCAATAGTTGAGTGGTATGTGGTTGAATATAGATCAATCCAGTGACCGGATGCCATGTGTACTACCATGTAAGCGAGGATTTTCATGCTATGAAATTCAATATTTTCTGACTATAATTGGTGATTGCAGAGTGACGAGGAATGGGTTTCATATTAGAAGTTAAATATGAAGGATGTTATATTTACTCCTAAAATATGGTGCAAATCAAAGAATCATTATGATTTTACTTTTTTCCTTTTACAAGATGTTGTGATAACCAAGAATGTCAGTTGAAAGCATTTCAAAATTGTGTACTTCAGTACAGAGATTGCCTATATTAGCAAGTTGTGGCAGTTGATTTTAAACCTGGAGGAATGTTATTTATAGCTAAACGCAAATAATATTATGTATATTCTCTGTAGCTATTCCCTTTTTATTATGGTTTTCTATGTGTTCATGATGCTAATACTGAGAATTGTCATGAGTGACATTGTTTGTTACCTAAGGTTGAGACTGGGGAAGGCCCTATTGAAAGAAGTATACAAGGATCATGGGTTGATGTTGCACTTTATTATTGTGGGGATTTCATAAATGGAAAGGCTGGTTGGAGAGATTTCTTAACCTAATACAGACAGGGAAGAGGTTGCAGGAGCAGGATCAGAAGTTGTTGGGGCAAAAGTTGGGGCTATGGAGTCGCCAATTTCTCCATGGGAAGAAGTATCGAAGTTCTCCCCTAATGGGGAAGCTAGTGAGAATATTTCATTATAGCATTTTCAGATTTAATAATGACCCATGGTCAATATTGGCATGACTTTCTTTCCTGATTGGTTTGTTGAAAGAATTGGCATTGTCAGCACAACTTCCTCATATACCGACCATGTAGTTTTCTTCAAGACAAGGCTAGTGGTAAAATACTTTGTTAGGATATTATTGTCTTTAATATATGAATGATGATAAAATGAAATAATTTTTAGTGGCCTGAAGCTTGTTTCATTCCTTAAATATAAAAGCAATTCCAAGGCCATAAAAAAGGGGGTTCTAGTTCTAAAAACTATCTTTAGCTTGGAACTAGGGTAATGTCTAGTTTTAGGTTGTTGAAGGTGAATGTAACTATGACATAGTGTAATCTCATGAGAAATGTTAATGAGGTTGTGCAAATATAAATGCTAATGTCATATATTTGTCTGTAGCTTTGTATATGTTAAATTATATGAATTCAATACATTAAATATGGTTGACTTTGTCTCTATAATTTTCTTGCATGTGTGCTATTTGTTCATGGTCTCTCTCAAGGTGAGAGTTAAATTTATTTGTGCAGATAAAAATGATTTTTAGTGTATAAAATGGATTGTTAAAGTAGAAATTTATGCTAACATGAGTTGGCTTTTTAATTTAAGCATTAATATATTCAAAATCCACTGGTTAAGTTTTATCTATTCATAGGATCCCTGTCATGGATTTATTTTCACTCTGTAGCTCGAGATTGGGCAGTGGACTGTTGAGAGCCCTGGAGGGTTTTTCAGATTTAAAGTCAAATTAATCAAATCTTTAATTCCTTCCTACTCTTTTATTTTCTGTTTAATTTATTTGCATACTTTTATCTCTATGGTCCTTAGAAAAATATGGAGGATGAATTTAAAAGTATCTGTGTAACACTCCTCCATAATTTCGAGAAGGAGATATATAATTTATGTGTTCATAGTGTTTGTTAGAGAAAATGGGATTACTTGTTCAAGTGATGGAATAAAATCCCCACTACATAAAATCTGAGAATTACCCACATTTGAAGGTTTGTAGGCGGCCATTAGAATGAATCTATCATATGTACAAACTTAGAATAAGGAACACCCTCCCAAGTCCCATAGAGCTTGAAGTGAAGAAGACTATCTAAACCTTGTCAGTTGGTGTTTTTATCTTGTCTTGCTAGAATAATCCCCAATACACTACTCATTTACACCTTTTCTAAACTTTTGGAAACTAATAATCTAGTGTTGTCCCCTTCTTTTTCTATCACTCCTTGGTCATCTTAAATCCTCAATCACAAGAAATTTCTATTATATAATTCTTTTGAGACATACCACTACTACATCACTGCAATTTCATGCCAAAAAGGCATATATAATGGAGCTCAGTTCTCAAATAGTCCAGATAAACATTAACTTCTAGGAACACTAAATGGTACCCTTCCATCAACCTTATGGGTTCAGTAAAAAACATAGTGGCCCTAGTTAGTAGGTTGTATGGGGAGAAGGATGCTTCTCATTTTGAAGAATCATAATGCTCATTTCTACATATGTTTCTCAGAGAAGGGCCAATTTAAAATAGGTAGTTGTTTTTTCATTCACTTTGTACAATTAAATAATGAGATTCGAGTCAAGTCGAGTCTAGTGGGCACAAATCCAAAATAATATACCACCTCCTACTTGTGCTATATTTTTTGTGCAACTAATAAATTCTTTGGTGATGAATTATACATGGATCATCCCATGTTGTTGTATCCATGGTTATTGCTAGGACTAATGGGAGCACAAATATACATCCAAATATGACCACATCTATGTGATGAACTATAACTGATTGAATGTTTGAAGATGTTAAGTTGATGATCACCGAGATGTAGAAAGTTAATGCAAGACATTAAACTCAGTTAATGTATTGTATTGTCATTGATGTCAACTTGATATAATATGATTAGTTATATACATAATGTCAAATACTTCAAATAACCAAAGAAATAAATGTTATGCTATCAGTAATGCATAAAATTTTAGTATACACCAAGTGACAACAAATACTGACAGACAGTGCACCCCGACAGACAAAGAACCCTGAGAGAAGAGTCACTGTGATACCCGAGAAATAAACCCAAGCAATCATTACCGATCAGAACCAACAAGAGTAACCCAAGTAGAAATGAAAGTCATAGTGTTACCCGATGGACAGAAAACCCTGATAGACAGAGATGCCCGAGGACAACTGAAGTCAAGACTGAGAAAACAAGGACTTAAACACCGATAAGAACTGAAGTTCAAAAATGAAAAAATACTTAGCTGGCAGGAGCTAAATATGGAGTTAACTAGTTGATCACATTATTTTCATCGACAAGTTAAAAGCCAGAGATAAGCTAGAGTTTTAAAGCTATTTTATTCCAGTTGTCAAGGAGAAATCTGTGTGATAAAATTGAAGTATGATTTAAAGCAAGAATGATGAGAATTGCGGTTCACACCAAGAAAAATAAATTCAAGCACTTAGAAATGGTGAAATCATGTCTATAAGAGAGACAAGATAATTCATTATGAATTAAGGTGGGTGAATAGAGAAGAAGATGCTGGAGAGAATACTAGTGAAGAAGACTTTATAGAGTCCTGATCAAACGAGCTGAATAACAGAGCTAAAGATTTTTGCGGACACCGAGAAATAGAGAAACACAATATCACTGAGTAGAAAGAAGTGGAGAAAAGGAACTTAAAAGAAACATTGATCAGAAAGGTATTATGAGCTTACAATAGATCTAAAAATCTGCAAGTTTAAGTTGTTTACATGAACATATCATATACTGTTTCAGTTTAACCATTCGATCAGAAAGTCTCTTAACAGAGCAAGATTTAATCATCCTTTATATATTGAGATACATCCCAAGGAGTATCAAAAGGTTTATCATGAAGATAGCATAGCGAATGCCAGATATCAAGTGATAAACTGTTAGTGATAAATACTCTAACAAGGTTGCACTTAATAGTGTGTTTGTAACCTTTAACAGGGTTGGCTCTTCACCGAGCTCACTTCAGAAGAGTGAAAATTTTGGGTCACCAGTCCCAAGTGTTTTTTCCCCTAACAGGATTTCCATGTTAAAAATCCATGTGTCAAATATGTTTATGATTCATTTCTTTGATGTTTTTCTTTACACATTACTAAAACAAGATTGATCGGTAAACACTAAGTTATTTACTATATTTCGGTAAAGGCTAGACTACTATTTGGTAAAGCTTAAGAATAAGGTTTAACAATGAAATCTGAGCAGTAGTTATTTGATAAGATAATTTAAAGGCATACATCTTGTAGGACTCAAGATAACTAGAGGTTTTTATTTGAGATATAAAGTTTTGTGGTTGATTTATTGGATTATTTTTTAGGCCACTGATTCACCCCCCTCTCAGTTATTATAACAATTGGTATCAGAGCTTGTGTGCCTAGAAAGGAAGGTTTCAAGACCTAAGAAAAAGATCACAAGATGAGAAAATGTGATGTGCCTATGTTGAACAAGGAAAAATTTGCATCATGGCAAAGCAGGATAAGACTCCACCTATCAGGTATTGGAAATGATGTTACTCAATACTTGGATACTGAATATGTGTTTCCTACATGACCTCACACACTTGATCAATTGAGAAAAAATCATAAACATAATTCTATGATGATAGAACTTGCTTCCTCACTCTCTAATGCTGAATTTGAAGATGTCAAAACATGCACCTCTGCAAAGAAAATGTGGGACAAATAGAAGCTTGTACATGGAGGAGATGCTAATGTGCTAAGAGCTAAGGCGGAAAGCCTAAGAGGAAGGTTTGATGACCTAAGAATGAAAGAAGGAGAAAAAATCTCTCAGTATAGCTATAGAATAAAAGAGGTAGTCAATGCTATCTGAGGAGTTGGAGGTGTACTTGAATAAAAAATAGTGGTAAGTAAAATCCTAAGAACCTTACTGCCTATTTATGCTATTAGAGTATCTGCTATACAAGAAATAAGAGCAGTAGAAAACAACAATATCACTCTAGATAGTTTGGTTGGTAGACTTATTTCATTTGAGATGAATAACATTGACAACAGTGTCTTACCATCTATTGAGTCTGCATTCAAATCTTCTTTGACAATAAGTAAGTCAAGTCATAAACATACTATGAGAAATGATAGTGAAAGTGATAGTGATGACCAAGAACTTGATGAGATTGAAGCACTAATGGCTAGAAGATTGCAGAGAGGAAAAGGTAGATACAAAGGTAAATTACCATTGGTATGTTTTAATTGTAAAGATATTGGACACTTTGCTGCTAGATGTCCTAACAAAAGAAAAGAAGATAGAAATAGTGACAGATCATATGAAAATAAGTTTGACAGAGGTGATGATAGAGATTACCGTAGAAACCAACAATCTTACAGAAGAGATACACAAGAATACAAGGAAAAAGGGAAGAAAGCTTGTTACTTGGCTGAGAACAGAAGTGGAGATATTGACACCGAATCTAATGAAGATATTGAGATGGTATTTGTTTCCATGAAGGATGATTCAGACAAAGAGGAAAGGTATGTTGAGACTGCACTCATATCTAAGGTTAGTAAGAATAATTTCTAGATTATAGATAGTGGCTGCACTCACTACATGACTGGAGATAAAGAAAAGTTTGAAACTTTTGAGTATTATAATGGTGGATCAGTAAGAATGGGTAATGACTCACCTTGTCCAGTTGAAGGTAAAGGAACCATAATGTTAAATAATCTGATCAGATGTAAAAATACATACTGGGTGAAAGGACTTAACTATAATCTATTGATTTTTTCACAGCTAAATAACAAAGGTCACCGAGTTGCATTTGAGAACATAAAGGCAAAGATCTTTAATGAACCATGAAGGTTGATCAGAACTAGTGAACAGACAAAAGGTAACCTATTCTATCTTGATGATATTAACACCACTTGTTTAATGGCTAGAAATGAAGACATATGGTTGTGGCATAAAAGGCTATGTAATGCGAATTTTGAAAACATGATTAAGATAAGAAATAAAAGGAAAGTAAGAGGCTTACCTGAGCATGTCAAAGCATGACCATATCATGTGTAAGAATTGTCAAAAAGGTAAAATGACAAAGTCTAGTTTCAAGAGAAAAACCCATACATCTAATGCTATTCTAGAATTAGTTTGTATTGATCTATGTGGACCCATGCAAACTAAGAGCTACTATGGTGATAGATAGTTCATTCTATTTTCAGACGATTATTCTAGAATGATGACAGCTATGTTCTTAAAAGAGAAATCAGAAGCATTCAAGATGTTTAAATGGTATAAAGCTATTGTAGAAAAATAAAGTGGTAAGGAACTGAAATGATTAAGATTACATAGAGGAGGATAATTTATTTATGATGAATTCAATAACTTTTGTAATGAGCATGGAATTCAAAGACATGTTTATGCACCAAGAACACCACAGTAAAATGAGATTGCTTAAAGAAGGAAAAAATCCATTGTTGATTGTGCAAGAACATTGATGATTGAGAAAGGAATCACTCAAACATTCTGGAGAGAAGCTATCAGTACTGCTGTCTACAGATTGAACCTAGTTCAATTGAAGAAAGACACCAAAAAGAAATATTAAGAGCTATGGTATGGATACACACCCAATGTAAGTTACTTCAAAATTTTTGGAAGTCAATGTTATATTTTGAAAGATGATGGAAATGGAAATCTTGACTCCAAAAGTGAAGAAGGAATCTTTCTAGGGTATTCCACCAAAATCAAGGCTTATAAATGTCTTAACAAGTCCTCTAACAAAATCATTGAGAGTGCAAATGTCAAAATAGATGAATTTGAAGAGAAAAATAAAAAGGAAAGCATAAAGGAACCAGAAGACTACAACATGTTTGTCTACAATGAAGAACCTGACACTCTTCCCAAGAAACAATGTATCACTCCCGAGCAACAGAACAATGCACTCAAGCATCAGGCTGTAAGCACTGAAAATTAGACAATTGCTCAAAATGATGTACTGAGCGATGGAGATTAAATTGAAGTTCAAGATGATGATCAGAATGATGAAAAAAGAGCTTAAACAATACTTTCCAAGTATGTCAGAAGACACCATCCATAGAAATAGACCATAGGAGATGAGAAGGATGTAATGAGAACAAGAAGTAAGTCACTGAACACTAGATGTTTAATTTGAGATTTTGAGCCTAAATATGTTAATACTGCACTTGAAAATGAAGAATGGGTCAAGGCTATGAATGAAGAGATAGAATAGATTGAGAAGAACAGAACATGGACATTGGTACCTAGACTAGATGACAAGAATGTCATAGGTACCAAATGGATATTCAGAAACAAGATGAATGAGAATGGAGAAGTCACAAGGAACAAAGCAAGATTAGTATGCAAGGGCTATGCACAAGAAGAAGGTATTGACTATAGATAAACCTTTGCACCCATTACTAGACTAGAAGGAGTCAAAATTCTACTTGCTTATGTTGTATTCAAAGGATTCAACGTATACCAGATGGATGTCAAGTTTGCATTCCTAAATGGAATACTAGAAGAAGAGGTATACATTGAACAACCAGAAGGGTTTTTTGATCCTAACAAGAGAATTCTGAGATATCTAAAGAATACCAAGGACTATGGCTTATGGTATAAAAGCGAAAGCAAATTTGAGCTTCAAGTCTATACAGTTGATGATTGGGCTGGAAACTTAGATGACTGAAAGAGCACAACAAGAGGAGAATTCTATATGGGTGACAAAATTGTCACATGGATAAGTAAGAAGCAAGGATACATCTCACAATCTACTGTAAATTTCTCCAACATTGCATGGATCAAACAATTACTATAATGTATGAATATGAAAATTCTTCAACCAGTGATTATCTATTGTGATAATACCAGTGCAATAAACATATCAAAGAATCATGTCATGCATGCTATGGGAAAGCATATTTCTATCAAGTATCATTACTTAAGGGAACAAGTGCAAGAGAAAGAGGTGATACTAGAATATGTTCAATCCAAGGAACAATTAGCAGACATATTCACAAAGCCATTTCCTAAAGATACATTTGAGTACCTGAGAAAGAGACTAGGGGTCCAACCCTTGTCTATGGGCCACTAAGTTGACTAGGAAGCTGCATCAGCCTACACAAAATCACAAGACCAGTCATGTTGATGCAAGCAAATAGATGGACTACAAAGATACATCAGCACAAAAAAAAGTACTTATCAACACCGAACACCAGAGTCATTGTATTGCTGATGGATAGGAAAATTCAAGGAGTATATTATAAAAAGGAGGAAGGATATAGTTTGGAATTGTTGTCAAAGGGAGAGATGACTTGAGAGATTATATCCATATCAAATATCCATCATGATCATCCAAAGGGAGAGAATTATCTAAGGGAGAGATGACTTAAGGGAGAAGTATCCTAAGGGAGAGATGACATAAGAGAGAGAGATTATATCCACATGAGAAATATCTATTGCTATAAAAGGAAAAAAGAAATATCAGTCAAAGGGAGAGGAGAAAAGATTCTACATCAATGGGAGAGACAGAATCATAAGTTTCTACATCTATCCAGAGAAGGGAATGAATATTTAAGAAAGTACTCTACAAGAAACAAATCTAAGCTAGACGAGCTTACCGAGAGCCAAAAATTTGTATTGGTTATAGAAAAATAAGTTTAGTAGATTGATGAACTAAAATTGATATATTTAATATTGTATTAGTAGTAATGTAGTATATTTCCATCAATTCCAATGTGAGAGATTGATGAACAATAACTGATTAAATGTTTGAAGATGTTAAGTTGATGATCACCGAGCTACTGAAAGTTTATGCAAGACATTAAAAATAGTTTATGTATTGTATTTTCATTGATATCAACTTGATATAATCTGATTGGTTATATACATAGTGTCAAAGACTTCAAAGAACCAAAGAAATAAAGGTTATGCTATCAGTAATGCATAAAAGTTCAGTATATACCAAGTGACAACAAACACCGATGGACAGTGCACCTCGACGGACATAGAACCCCAAGAGAAGAGTCACAATGATACTTGAGAAAGCATTATCAAGAAGAACCAACAAGAGTAACTTGATTAGAACTGAAAGTCACAGTGTTACCTAATGGACAGACAACACTGATGGATAGAGATGCCCGAGGACAACTGAAGTCAAGACCGAGCAAACAAGGAGTTAAACACCGATAAGAACTGAAGTTCACAAAAGATAAAAGAATTAGCTGGTAGGAGAAAAATATGGAGTTAAATGGTTGATCACATTGTTTTCATTGACAAGTTAAAAGCCAGAGATAAGCTAGAGTTTTAAAGTTGTTTTATTCCCGTTGTCAAGGACAAATCTGGGGGATAAAAATGAAGTATACTTTAAAGCAAGAATGGCGAGAATTGCAGATCATGCCAAGAACAAGAAATTCAAGGACTTAGAAATGGTTAAATAATGTCTATAAGAGAGACAAGCTAATTCATTATGAATTAAGGTGGGTGAATAGAGAAGAAGATGTTGAAGAGAATACTGGTGAAGAAGACTTCATACAGTCTTGATCAAACAAGCTGAAGAATAGAGCTTAAGATTTCTGTGGACACCAAGCAATAGAGAAACATAGCATCATCAAGTAGAAAGAAGTGGATCAAAGGAAAAAAAAAGAAACATTGATCAGAAAAGTATTATGAGCTTACAATAGATCTGAAAATCTCAAGTCTAAGTTATATATATGAACAGAGCATATACTATTTCAGTTTAACCATTGGATCAAAAAGTCTCTTAGCCGAGCAGGATTTAATCATCCTTTATATATTGATATACATCCCAAGGAGTATCAAAAGGTTTATCATGAAGATAACATAGTGAATGCCAGATATCAAGTGATAAACTTTTAGTGATAAATCCTCTAACAAGGTCGCACTTAATAGTGTGTTTGTAACCTTTAACAGGGTTGGCTCTTCACTGAGCTCACTTCAGAAGAGTGAAAATTTTGGTTTAACGGTCCCAAGTCGTTTATCCCCTAATATGGTTTCCACGTTAAAAATCCATGTGTCAAATGTGTTTATGATTCATTGCTTTGATGTTTTCCTTTACACATTACTAAAAGAGGATTGATCGGTAAACACTAATTTATTTACTGTATTTCGGTAAAGGCTATATTTCTATTTGGTAAAGCTTAAGAATGAGGTTTAATAGTGAACTCCGAGCAGTAGTTATTTGAGAAGATAATTTAAAGGCATACATTTTGTAGGACTGAATATAACTAGAGGTTTATATTTGGGATATAAATTTTTGTGGTTGATTTAATTGATTATTTTTTAGGCCACTGATTCACTCCCCCCCCTCTTAGTTATTCTAACACTATGACCAATTCTTTGCTCCCTTCCATGAGATATTATTTGAGAAAAGGTTTCCTAGGTTGTCTGATGGCATGATCAGAATCTTAGAGAACCTAAAAAATTTCTCACTATATGATTTGTTAACATATTGGAAGATCTATGGTACCGCAAAGACACCCCATACTTTTCCCAAGCATGTAGTTGATGTGTTTTTGATCAAGAAGTTGCATGTCATTCTACACTCTTGAAATTTAATGAAGTCATGGAAGCAATGATAATGGATGTATATGATATGGTCTAGTGGCTAGGGCTACAACTAGGGTCAACAAAACACAAGAAAATGAAGGATTTTTGTAATTTTCATTTTTTTAGTATTTTTCTAGGTCTCATAAGGTCATAAAGACCATTTAAAATAAGTTCAAACCTTTTTGTAAGGCAATCGATGTCATTTAACTCATGTAGACCTATATGGTCTTGATTGGGTCAAACATGGTAAAACCAAGAAAAGTGTGTTCAAAATTATTTCAAATGATTTAATTGGACTCACATTGTCCATTTTTTCATGTATTAGGGATAGGAATCAAGTTTTGAGTTAGTTTGTTAAGGAGGGAAAAAAGTTGTAAAAGTTGCATTTACAACTTTTGCAACTTTCTAGTGTAAAAGTGCAATTTTCAAATCCCAATGGTCACCCATCAAAAAATAAATTAAGGACCATTGTGGATGGGATAAGTGATTTTTATAAGGACTATTATGGTCAAGGTACAAGTGGTTAAGATTTGAAGAAGTTTAATACAATTTTTTCTTTGTTTCCCTACTTTATAACTATTTTTCTCGTGTTATAGAGAATAGTAGACCCATACTGTACTTCAATTCCATGCAAATCACATTGATTGAAAGAGGGGATAATATTTTTTTATATGAAATTTATTTTAACATTTTTTATTATATTTTAAATGATTTATTTCCATTAAGGTGAGTTAGGAACCCTCACCAACTAGGGTTTGAACGTTAAAATGCTTGTAAGGCTCCATTGCATCGTAAGGAAAAGTATAAATCCTAGTGGAGTGGTAGTTCTTAGGTTCTCTTTAAAGATTCATCTAGTTGAAGATAAATAGCTAGGGTGGGGAGAGAGAAAATGGAAGCCCTAGGCTTGACATTTGCTATGTGACAGACTTGTTTGTGTGACTGTGAATGAATATTTGGAGTTTGAGACAAATTTGTGGGATTTAGGCACCTGAAACCTATGGAATATTTGTTTTGGTGTTTAATTACATCAGTTTGTGTTATTGGTCAAGGAATTGTCAAGGGTTTTGAAGTACCTTCTTTGGAAAATAGGGCTAATTGTGCCCCCAAAACCCGTTGCAGACCTATTTTGCTTTTGGTGTCCAAAAACAACATATGTGATTTTTTAGATATGTCATGTAACTCTAAAAATGGTATTCAAAATTTTCCATTATTTCTACACCAGGATATGGTTTGAATAATTAAATCCCAAAAACCAGTCAGATCGGGCAAGTAGGCCTAGTTTCCATGTATGAAGGAAGTGTGAATAAAACTTGTCAAGTGGCCTTACAGGGTCTTTGATTAGGTTGATGGGGATACAAGGAAGTACTCAAGAAAAAAATAATCTTTTTAGGAGAAGAATTTCATGTTAGGAACAAGGTTGGCTATAGAAGCCTTTGTCAAGATGTCTAATGGGAACAATGAGAGAAGCCCATTTGAGGAGTCACATTAGAGAATTTGTTGAGTTTTTTTATTGTGTCCTTGTCTTCTGAATAATTCCTATGCATAAAAAATAAAAGGTAATAATAAGGAAATTGATCACTTGAAACATCAAGTGGAATACTACAAGGATACAATGTATGACATAGGCGATTTCATGGAATACACATTAGAAATCCATGATGAATTGACTTTGGTGCAAAGGGAGTTCTAAAAGGATGTGTTAGATCTATAGTATTCCTACCAAGATGCATCAAAACATTCTTAAATGTTAAAAGAATGGCACCATCATGAGGAATAATGGTAAATATGCATGTGGATCACTTAGTATAATGTCAACGTGAATTCAAGGAAGCATTCCTTGAGATACCAAGAAAGCACTCCTTGAGATACCATGTTTGGGAGAAAATAAGATAAACAAAATCAATATGGAAATAATTACTCAAATGATACTATTCATAACTTAAATGAGGATAGTTAAGAGATATTGAAATACCATGGTCATTAATTAAAATATACGATGAAAATAAGGCATGAATATCACATATTGCCCTTTAAGGAAAACAATATTTTTCTCCTCAACATAAAATAATGGGACAATTGAGTGGGATCTAGGGCCAACAAAGAAGCACTTTAGAACTCATCCTACACATCAATAAATAACTCAGTATAAGAAATGCAAATTGACATACTAACACAAAAATATCCAACTAAATTATTGAAAGTCAACTATTGATACCTCGTTCTCCATCCAAATTAAAAAATCGCTCCACTTTTTGTTTTTGTAACATTTCCTTTTCAAATTGCTTTAGATGTCAGCCATATTTCTCCTCTTGTCAAAAAATGGCACATGGGCTACTTAAACTACTTAATATGAAATCATTTACTTTTTCCAAGGAAATTAAAAAAATATATCATTTAACATATGAAATATACTTACAAGTGTATATATCAAGGCTTATAAACCTTTCTGGCCACTGTAATAAGTGGCATGAAGTTTGACAAGCCTAGCCTTGGAGGCATTGTCTTGAAACATGTAATAATTCAATTTAACTATGCACAAATAAAATTGAATAATTGTTTAATCAAATTGGTATAGTCTTATCAGAAAATTCAAATACCTGCGTACTCTCCTCACCTGACTTCCCTCATGCCTCGAACTTCTCATATGGTTTTAAAAGTTATTTCCATACTTTCACACTTACATCAATTGGCCTTTTTAACCCTTAGCCCAAGAGGGATATTTTATATCGTCTCTGTTTGGTTGCACTAAAATCACTTGCAATTTTGAGACATTCATAGCTTTATCCTCTTTATAGACCAACCTCTTCCAAATTCAGTCTCCATGTCCTAGATAACTTCTTTTTGTAGGTGTGTGGGTATCTTTGAGAATGACAAATGTAGATGGTATTTGAACCATTGAAGGCCTACTTTCTTTAACCTATTCATGATAATTTTTCCAGCATCTGTCATTTGGACTTTCGTTGAGACCACATCGTATTTTATATTGGTATTGTAGCTACCAATACAAGATGAAAAGTATGGCATTCTTGAAGAAGTCTGCATCCCGGGACATTGGAAGTCTTATTCCCTGTTCCAAACTCTTAGAGTTTATTGTTATTGAATTCATCTTGGATCTTATGTTGAATCTAGGGGTGGGTAGGGAATCAATTGCCACCCTTTGACACACTTGATTTGGTTACAATGTTTCAGAGTCTTTACTAGATCATTTTTCTATGTATCTACCAAGCATTACTAATTTGACCCCATCCAATTTGTTCACTGCCTCTTCCCCCTATGGAAGCCATTTCCAATTTTTATTTGTCATTATCATGTCCCTATATATATATGTATGTATAATAATAAATAAATGTCTTCTTTTAAATTTAGAAATAAAAAACTAAAACTAAAAACCAAAGAAACAATGAAAACATTTACAAATATACAATTTGACAATGTATTACCTCGTTATTTCTAGAGTCTACTCCCTTCCCTCTATTTCTCAACATTTTGAGGCAACCTAGGGAAAAACTCATCCAGCCTGTGGAAACAAATGAAGTAAACACTTCCCGGTATGAAAGTTTTCATCTAGTTTGTGGTATGAAAGTTTTGTTTTGTGGTATGAAAGCAAGCCACCAATCAAAGAAATTAATAGAAATGAGTGATTTAAAAGAAACAGGTGATTAATGAGAAAGCTTTACCTTGATTGAATTTGTTTTTGTATCTAAATTCCTATGAGATATCTCCTGAGAATTGAAACCCTATGGTGGAATGAATAATACAAAAATAAGACCACCAAATAACCCAAATCAACCGAAGCTCAACCATTGTCTACCAAGTGGCATCCTTTTTTTATAAATTTATTACTAAAAATTAAATATAAATATATTTATATGGATTCAAATTGAATCAAAAGTAAAAACATACACGGGTTTCACATTTAAAGTGAAATCGGGGGTTTGATTTCTATCAATCCATCCTCTACTCTCTATTTGACAAAAATATTAAACCGGGTTACCAAACACTATAAATACCATCTATCCTATGCTTTGTATCTGGAAAAAAAAATAAAAGAAGGCAACCAAAATAAAAACTAAAAGATCAACAATATGAACCTAAGAAACTAAAAAGCAACGAAACATAAAATAAGAGCAACATATGGCGGTAACATTAACGCAGGAGGGAATTTTTTATTATTTTTTTGATTCATTAGTGGGAACTATAGTAAATGTTTCCCATGAATGTAATGCAATTATTTGAGATTTGAGAAATATGAAATATTTAACGTTGCATTCTTTTTTCATGTTTAACGACACAATGGTTGACACCGACTTCATAGCCGACTTTCACCTAGAAATGTAATATGTTTGGGAAGCTAAAGTCAATGTTACTCGCACCTATTTCGACACCAGATTAAAACCTTAAATGTAGCTTTTTTGGGGCACCAAAGATGACATAAAGTGCACCTAATTCAGTGCCTAATTTTGATTTAAATTTGTGGTCATCTTGTAATCATAAGATTTGAGCTCTAGTTTGTTTTATCATTATAATATGATTTTTACTTTATTTGTTTTACTTTAAATTTTGTGTAGGGTTGGGGTTCTTTTTATTATAGAGTTGAATTTGGTTTAATATTAGGGATAGGGTTTGATTTGGTTTAATGTTCAATTATGTTTAGGATTACAATTCAATTTATTTTAATGTTATGATTACATTGAATTTGGTTTAGTGTTAGTTTTAGTTTATAATATGGTTTATAATCAGGGTTCAATTTCATTTACTGTTAGCTTTAGGGTATGATTTGGTTTAGGTTTAGGGCTCAAATTTGGTTTAATATTCAATTAGGTTTTCAATTATCATTCTATTTAGTTTTCTTATTATTAGGGTTCAATTTTGTTTAGGATATAATTAGGTTAAGGTTTACGGTTAGATTTAGTTTAGTATTAGGTTTCAATTTGCTTTAATATATGGATTCAATCTACTGTAGGTTTAGGATTACATTTTATAAGGTTTAAATGATTAAGGTTAAATTTGGTTTCCTCATAGGGGTAGGGGTTAGAGTTAGAGGTTAAAATAAATTATAGTGCTTAATTAGATTTAATTATGGTTTATTCTTTATTGTTAGTATTTCACTATTTTGGTTTATGATTAGGGTTCAATATGGTTTAGTTTTCAACTAACTTTAGGGTTTGGTTTTAGTTTTGTTTAGTGTAAGGGCTAGGGTTCAATAGGTTTCTAGAGTAGAGTTAGGGTTTAATTTTGTCTAGGATTGGGGTAATAGTTTAAGTTGTACTATTGAATTAACTTTAAGGTGAGGCCTAAAATTTGGGTTATTGTGTTAGAGTTAGGGTTAAAATTATATTAAATTTAGGGTTAATGTTTAATTTAGTCTAGTGTTAGGTTTAGGAATATAGAATGAGATTTAGTGGTAGAATTCAAAGTTGGTTTAAATGTTCAGTTAGAGTAAGGGTTAACGTTGAATTTGATTTTAGGATTATGGATCAAGATGGTTTTGGGTTAGGGTTCAATATGGTTTCAGTGTTAGGATTAGGGTATAATTTGGTTTAGGTTTATGATTAATCTTCAATTTAGTTTAGTGTTACAATAAGGTTTAAGTTGGTTTAGTGTTTGTCTTATGATTAATGATTTATTTAAGCTTAGGATGCAATTTGGGTTTTGGTTTAGTCTTAGGTATAAGGTTTAATTATATTTATGGGTAAGGTTATAGTTCAATTTGGGTTTTGATTTGTGTTTTATTTAGTTCTAAGTTTAGGGTATAATTATATTTAGGATTATGATTATGCTTTAATTTATGTTTTGGTTTACTATGAGTGTTAGAGTTTCATTAAATTTAGGACCAAACTTGGTAAAATATTTAATTAGGTTCATAATTAGGGATGTATTTACTATAATATTAGGGTTAGGTTCAATATGGTTTTTGGTTCGATTATGTTGAAGATTATGGTTATGGTGAAATTTGGTCTAGCGATATGGTTTGCTAATAATATTAGATATAGAAATAGGGTTTTATTGGGATTATGGTTTGATTGTATGTATTTTGGCCAATATGTGAAGAAGTGTAATAGGAAAAAATGTCTTGGAGGAGATTTTCAAATATATGAAAATAAAAAATAAAAAATTATATTTATCTTCTCTTTCCTACCGTCCTACTTATATCTCTCTAGTTCTTCCCGATTAGTTTTAAAATTAGGGTTAAATTTGCTTTAAGGTTACGATCATAATTCAATTTGGTTTAGTTTTAGGGTTTATTTTTGTTTATTGTTAGGGAACTAAGTTTTGAGTTTTTTAGTGTTATGGTCAGGGTTTAATTTGGTTGGTTATTTGGATTTCATTTTATATACTATTAGGTTTAAGATTCAATTTGGTTTATTTTAGTTTGAAGATTAATAATTTGTTTAAAGGTTAGAATTATATGAGGTTAAAAGTTAAGGTTGGTATTTATTTAAGCTTATGGATTAAGGCTAGGGTTTAATTATGTTTAAGGCTATGTTTTAAAATGGTTAGAATTTGAGTTTATTCTATCTCCTTGTCTCTCCTTACATCTCTCTCTTCACCCTCTATCATACTTGCTAAATTTATCTCTCCTATTTTTTACCACTATTTATCCCATTCCCCCCCTCTCCCTATTGATCTATCTTTTTGTATCTCTCTAGTTCTCTATACAAACATTTATTTCTCTCCCCCGCTCTATCTCTACTCTATCTATTTAAATATATATCTCCTTCTCTATCTATATCTCAATATCTCTCCCTTCCCCTCCATATCTCCTTCCATCCATCTTACTCTATATTTCTATCTCTAGTTATCTCTTCTTATCTCCCTCTCACTCCCCACTTTATCTATTTATATGCATATCTTTCTCTACCCATCTCTCTTCCTCCACCTCTGCATCTACTCTATTGTTCCCCTCTACCTATCTCTTTCTCGCTCTCCATCTCTCCCTCTTGCACTTCCTCCCTACCCCCCAACCCATCTATCTACATTCACCACTTAAAAAGAAATGAATTACTAAAATTTTGAAGCTCTTCAAAGTGATATATACTTTCTATTTCCTATTAATAAATTTATTTTTTACCAAGTTTCTAATTCAAAACTTAAAAATCACGTGAGAAAAATATTCTTTTAATCTATGTTATAACGATACATTTCTAATTTCCAGATTAAACCTCTCAATTTGGTGCAATAATAAGTGAGAGGAGAATATTTTAATAAAAATATTAACTGACATTAAGTTAATAAATTTACAACTTTATAAAATAAACATTTAGGATAAATAATTCCCATTACATTTATAAATCCTATATCTCTCTATTTATTTCTCTCCTTCATACATATATACTCATATCCCTCTATCTCTATCTTCCCATCTCCACTTCTACCTCTATCTATGTGTCTCTTATTTAACCTACTCTCCTACACACGCTCTCCATTTGGTTTGGGGTTTGGATTTAGCTTTATCTACTATTAGGTTTAAGATTCAATTTGGTTTATTTTTAGTTATAGAGTTAATATTTTTTTTAAAGATTATAATTACATTAGGTTCAAAGTTAAGGTTGGTATTTATTAGGCTTATGGATTGAGGTTTGGGTTTAATAATGTTTAAGGTTATGTTTTAAAATGGTTAGGATTTAATTGGATTCTATGTCCTTTTCATTTGTTTGGATCAAAATAACAACACAAACTTGATAATTTTTAGGTTTAATTTCTTATACTGTTTGATTAGGTTTAGGGTTAGGGTTCAATTTGATTTAGTGTAAGGTCAGGGTAAAATTTGGGTTAGGGTTGGTTTTTAATTTGGTTTGATGTTCAATTAGTTTTATGATTAGGGTTGAAATTGCTTTAGGGTTTTATTACAATTCATTTTGGTTTAGGTTTAGGGTTTATTTTTGTTTATTGTTAGGGAGCTAAGTTTCAAGTTTTTAAGTGTTAGGAGTGGGGTTTAATTTTGTTTGGGGTTTGGATTTATCTTTGTCTAATATTAGGTTTAAGATTAAATTTGGTTTATTTTTAGTTATAAAATTAATATTTTTTTTAAGATTATAATTACATTAGGGTCAAAGTTAAGGTTGGTATTTATTTAGGCTTATGGAGTGAGGTTTGGGTTTAATAATGTTTAAGGCTATGTTTTAAAAGGTTTAGGATTTGATTTGATTCTATTTCATGCTTATTTATTTTTTATTAGGGTTGAAATTTCTTTAAGGTTACCATCATAATTTATTTTGGTTTAATTTTAGGGTTTATTTTGTTTATTTTTAGGGACTAAGTTTTGACATTTTTAGTGTTATGGGTAAGGTTTAATTTGGTTGGTTATTTGGATTTAGTTTTATTTACTATAAGGTTTAAGATTCAATTTAGTTTATTTTTAGTTTGAGGATTAATAATTTATTTAAAGGTTAGGATTACATTAGGGTCAAAGTTAAGGTTGGTATTTATTTAAGCTTATGGATTAAGGATAGGGTTTAATTAGGTTTAAGGTTATGTTTTAAAATTGTTACAATTTGATTTGATTATATCTCCTTGCCTCTCCTTACATCTCTCTCTTCACCCTTTATCATTCTCTCTACATTTATCTCTCCTATTTTATACCACTATTTGTTAGGATTAGTAGACAAAAATATGATAGTTACATACAAATACAACCAATAATGCAAAGGAATAAAAGCACACAGAAGTAGAACAAGAAGACACAGATTTAATGTTGTTTACCCAATCTTTGGCTACGTCCACCGAACAGAGAGTCCAATACTAGGTCATCTAGATTGACCTCATCCTTTGGGACTAAGATTTTCACAAAAAGTATTTACACACATCAGAAGCCCAGATCTGGAGTTTTACCTTTTTCCAACACCTCTATGATAGTCAAAATCATATCTGCAGGCCCATTTGTCTCTTCTTTCTTAGAGGTGAGTCCATTCTTACTATATCTTCCCATGGAATTACTTTTACACATTAGATCTGATATCATATGGTAGTCATTTATCATTTATTTTATCAATCTTATCAAATTTACATATCATATCACATCATTTTTATTCATTAAAGGAAATAAACCCCAATTCCCTAATCTCACTTAGATCTTGTATTAGCATCTCTTCATTCATTTTGGGTTGTGCTATCTGATTTTTTTGAGGGTGAGTCATTGGTGAGAACACATTTATTAATATGCAATATAATATGGTGAGTGATCTACATTCCTTGCATTTCTCACCATTTTTTATTGTACATTTTGGTGAACCCGACGTATGATATTTATTCTTTTGATCTTGGTGTTAGATTCTCTTTCTATAGATTTATATTGTTACAATCTATGAATTTGGATAATTAGGTAGTATTTACATGATATCCTTTATATTGTATGCATAGGTTCATATCTTTGTATCTAGCTCTTCATTGCATGTCTTTCATTTTCATTATCAAATCTCCTTGTCAATGCTTTACATTACATGTTTGAATTTGATTGTATGTTTACTTCAATGCTCATTATTGCATTGAATTCCTCTTTCCTTTCACTCCCTTGTGCATTAGTGTTATCACTTTGAGTCCAACCTATAGCATTCCAGTTAGAATAATTCATAGACTTATGGATTCCTTTGATCCTGAGCTCTCCTTCTTTCCTAGGACCCTTCATGAGACCAACATGCATATTAATAATAACAATCCTATCATGGATAACAACTCTTCTCATTCTTCTCATGATGAAGATGAAGCCTTAAAAGTTACTCTTGTCCAAGTCCAAAATATTTACCATGACTTAAATAAGTTTGAACAATGGCTAGGTCAATAAAATTATAATCCCGAGGTTCTTTCTATTGTCAAAGGCTTAAGGAAACTTGTTCATAATGATGAACATAGTGTTAACATCTTGCGTATAATTTCTCATTTCATTGATACCAATGTCAAACCTATTAGGGAATGTGATCAATATTTAGGCCTCACTTCACCTATTATAAATGTTGAGACCTTATTGCCTATTTCTAATTATATTCCTAGTGTGTCCACTTATTCTCCGCACATCATAACAACTTGAATTCAAAATATCACACCTACACATGTGAGTCTTTCTAATCTTATTCTTCCTTATATACCTTCAAGTGTTTCATTTGTTTCATTGCCTTCATCCATGCTTACTTACCATAGTTTCCCTTTTTCATATTCAACCATTCCTTAAATTTCCAACAATGCTCTTAATATTTCTCATGTTTCTCTTCCTACTATTCTTTCTACTGATTCTACCATTAATAGATTGGCTCAAACCGTGTCTTCTTTGTAAGAAATAATTGCCTCCATGACTCAATCCAAGTTCAAAATTCCTACTTGTGACATTTCTATTCCTTTGTCTTTGGATATTATCCGTGATTTTATCCCACAAAATATGGAGATTCCTCACCTTGAGACTTATTAGTGAAGGATGCTCACGTTATTAACACAAAAATACAACAAAATTGAGAATAACAACAATTTGCAAAGACAGGAAATGGGATTTCTATTATCCAAAATGAAATGAAATTACAATATTATAAAATATAACATGCAAAGCCACATGGGTAATTTCTCACAATATTCTGCAAGCCAGAGCCACCAGATGCATATCCCAGAATTTACCCTAGACAAACCTATGGGCCTTCAATTTATAGGCAATTTTAACTGCCCAAGAAAATTCTAGAAATTAAACCCTAAAGTTTGAGTTCGAGCATCCCTAAGATATTATTATTCATTTTTATTACATTAGAAGAGGCCCAAACAATTTCAAAACCTAAAATAAATTTTGAAGGAACTTTAACTTTTTCAAATTCAGGTAGCGCAACTTCCGGAGACCATAACTCATCACTCGTTGACCCGATGGGCTATTATAACCCCATTCCAGAAATGCCATAAAGTTCTCTACAACATTAAATGTGTGAAAGATCCAATAAACCAAGGTTTTAACCCCATTCAAAGCCTCTAATGCCTTCAAAACTAAGTTCAAAGTTTCTATACCCTACTGCTAATACTAAAAATATTAACAATCTACAAAACTAGACTTGATCTGGAAATGAAACTTTACTGACAAGATGATACAATCAAAGTGAACCTCCAAGGAAGAAATAGAACATTCTGAGCTCAAATGAAGAATTTACTAAAAATAGTAAATTTCCAGAAATAGAAGCTCTACAAAAGATAACCCTTATTGAAAAGAAACCAAAAAATATTTTTGGGTGATGCAAGATTGCTCTTACACCTAGGATGATCCTACATCAGACACCCAAGGTAATTTGAGAAGTGACTGTGTCACATCTCAGGTGTTCAAAGGAAAACCAAGATGATTAATCTCCTCCCTTGATATCCATGACAAATCTTCCATAGGTTGTCCTTTCCATTTGACCAAATATTCTTCACATGTCATGTTCCTTGTGCTTTTGCTAACACGATTGTCCAAGAGATCTTCAATATCCTCTGTAGCTAAAGTAGTTTCTGGAATATTTCGATGTGCTTCTTTGACCTGATCCTCAACTCCTCCCTCATGATATTCTGTCAAATATGAAATGTTAAATACTGGTGAAATATTAAGTTCACTAGGCAACTCTACTTCATAAGCATTTCCTGATTCATGGTTCTTCAGTATTTTGCATGGTCCAAACTTCCTCATCTTCAACTTATTATATGTTCCTACTGGAAATATCTCCTTTCTCAGATGAACCATGAATTCATCTCCCACCTGGAATTCCTTATGCCTCCTTTTCTTGTCTGCCTTATCCTTGTACTGTGTATTCATTTTATTAATATGATGTCTCACATCCTCATGCAAATTCTTCAAGTGTTCTACAAAGTCCTTAGCTTCAGCGCTAATTGTCTCTCCTTTGTCCAACTTTCTTAATTATGATGCATTTTTGGGACTACTTCCATACACTATATGGAATGGTGATTTACTAGTGCTCCTATTGACATAATTATTATATGCAAATTCTTCCCGTGGTAAAACCAAATCCCATCCCTTTGGTTTATTTCCAACTAAGCATCTCAACAAATTCCCCAAACTCCTATTCACAACTTCTATTTGTCCAACAGTATATGGATGGTGTGTTGAACTGAACTTTAAATCTGTCTTCAACTTTTTCCACAAGGTTCTCCAAAAGTAGCCAACAAACTTGGTGTCTCGATCTGAAACTATTCTCTTTGGTAAACCATGTAGTCTTACCACCTCCTTGAAAAACAACTCTGCTATATGAAAAACATCATTAGTGTTCTTGTAAGGAATAAAATGTGCATTTTTTGAAAGCCTATCCACCACTACAAAGATGGAATCATGCCCTCTCTAAGTTATCGGTAGGCCAAGAACAAAGTCCATACTAATACCCTTCAATAGTTTTTTTGGTACATGTAATGGCTGATATAACCTTATATTTTTCTTCACTCCTTTTTCCATCTGACATACACTACAACCTTGTACAAATTTCTTAACATCTCCCTGCAACTGTGGCCAATAATAGTTCTCACTAACTAGAGAAATGGTTTTATCTCACCCAAAATGTCCAGCCAGTCCTCCACTATGATTTTCTTTGATTAGATTCTCCCTCATGGAACTCTTTGTAATGCACAAATGACTACCTTTGAACAAATTTCATCCTAGATTATGAAGTCCAACCATTTGGTTCTATCTAGAGTAACAGGTTCTCTACAAGCTTTCCAAGCTTTTCCAAAATGTGGATCTTTGGGATACAAACTCTTGAGTTACTTGAACCCAACAACCTCAATCTGCATCTCTATCAGAAAAATAAGTCTTCTGCTAAGGGCATCTGCAAACCTATTAGACTTCCCACTCCTGTGTTTCAAAGCAAAAGTGTAACTCTGCAAAAACTCAACCCATTTCAAATGCCTCTGATTCAGCATTCCTTGACTATTCAAATATTTCAAAGCTTGATTATCAATAAATAAAAAAATTTTTTTTGGCAAAAGATAATATCTCTACTTCCTCAATGCCTGAACTATAGCATATAACTCCTTATCATAAACATAATATTTTCTCTTGGAATCATTCAACTTCTCACTAAAATAAGCAATAGGTTTACCTTCCTAACTCAAAAATGCACCAATAGCATTACCATTAGCATCACAGTCTGTATGCACCCCAAAATGGTCGCCTAGACATTGGGCCCCATTTATCATTTTATCAATTTATCAAATTTCTAAATCAATGCTTTGAAACATTTTCAATTCAAATCAATTTCCTTGATCAAATTGTAATTAATTCAATTATTCAATTATTTCAATATTTCCTAAGGTTTGATCATTTTTATTT
>MU226414.1:662378-698776 GCA_018584345.1 Thuja plicata
TTAATTAAATTCATCTTATTTAATTAAATTAAATTCCTCCCATTTAATTAAATTAAATTCTTCTAATTTATTTAATTGAAAGAAAACCCCTCTTTTAATTAAATAAATAAAAATCCCCACTTAAAGCTCTTCTTTTGATGGAAAAGGAAATAAATTAAATTAAATTAAATAAAAATGCCTTTTTCATCACATCCTCCTAAGTGGTGGGTTTTTGCCTCTTAATCATAGCCTTTGATTTTTTCCTCTTAATCTCAATCGTTCACTTTCCTTTAAAAGGAAACCTCTCCTTCTCATTTGGATATAGAATTTTTAAGTATTGTTATGCCACAAGTTTGGAGAGCAATTTTGGAGGAGCAATTGAGCATTTGAGCTTGGATATTGCAACTTCTCTCTTCTTGTCTCATTCTTCTTGCATTCATGGCTCCTCATCTAGATTAGATTCATGTTTATTTTTATAGATTAAAATTGCATTTGTATCTCCTTTCATAGATTAATCATGCATTTTTATCATCTAGATTAATTTCCTTTCATGCATTGCAATCATATAGAGTAGATCTAATTTTCATGCATTTGAATCTCTTATTTCATGGTGTACTTGCATAGGCACTAACTAGGTCAATCTGAGGGCCTCCATTTCACACCTTTGCACTCCATGACTAGAGAGCTATGGATCGATATTTGAGGCCTCATTCTTGAGCAACCTTGGATGGAATGATTCATAGAAGCGTGTCAACATTTATGCACACATAGTCTACTTGAAACACCTTGTTAAAATCTGGAAGTGCTAAAACAGGTTGTTCTATAACTTTTTTTTTCAACAATTCAAAACTCTTATCTGCCCCTATAGTCCACTTAAACTCTTTCCTATCCTTTCTCATTGTTTCAGTCAAGGGTCCACAAATACTACTGTAACTTTGAATAAAATTTATGTAAAAAATAGACAAACCATTAAAATATCTTACCTCAGTAGCACTCCTTGGGGTAGGCCATTTGAGGATATACTTCACCTTCTCTGGGTCCATTTTTAGACCTTCTACTGAGATTACAATTGCTAGATACACTAACTCCTTCACAAAATTGTACTTCTTCAGATTAATCAATAACTTCTCTTCCCTTAACCTCTCAAACACCTTATGAATATGCATTGTATTTTCTTCCAATGTCTTACTGAAGATCAAAATATCATCCAAGTAAACAATGAAAAACTTATCCAAAAAATATTTCAGTACTTCATTCATGAGCCGCATGAATGTGCTCAATGCATTGGTCAGCCCAAAAGGCATGACTAACCCTCCTTTCTCTTTAAGGATATCTTCCATTCATCTCCTTCTCTGATCTTGATTTGGTGATATCCACTCTTTAGGTCTATCTTGGTGAAATACACAGTTCCACTCAAACAATCCATAATATTATCCATTCTTGGCAAGGGAAATCTGTACTTGATATTGATCTTATTGATAGCCCAAGAATCTGTACACATCCTCCATTTTCCATTTTTCTTTGGTGCTAATACCACTAGTACAACACATGGACTCAAACACTTTCAGATCAATCCCTTCTACAACAACTCATGCACTTGTCTGTTCAATTCCTCAATCTCTACAAGAGACATCCTATGAGCTGCCTTGTTTCACAAACTAGCCCCTGGAATCAAGTCCATCTGATGACTGATCTTTCTTACTGGTGGAAATCCATCAGGTACATTATTAGATAAAAATATCATGAAGCTTCTCCAACAAGTCTGCAACTTCTATAGGTACGTCTTCTACTTCTTCTTTACCCACTTTTGGAATTAGAGAAAAACACATATGCTCATGTCTCATACCTTCTAAGAACTTCCTTCCATCAACTAAACATATTCTGGCACTACTACATAACTTTTATCATGTTTCCTTCAATGGCTTTAGCTTGTGTCAGACTCCATTCTTTTTCAAATAATAAGTATTAGGATGACCATCATGTATGGCACGCCTATCGAGATTCCAAGGTCTTCCTAACAAAAAATGGCATGCATCCATGGGTATGATATCACTGAGTACCTCATCTTGGTAACTTCCAATCTTGAACTTCACTAAGCACCTCTCATTGACCAAGACCTTGTGGTCATCCTGCACCCATGAAATTTTGTATGGACATGGGTGTTATTTCCTTTTTCAATTTTAACTTTGTGACCATTTCTTCTGACACTAGATTATCAGTGCTTCCACCATCAATAATCACATCACAACACTTATCCTTGCACTTGAATCTAGTGTGAAATAGGCTCTTCCTCTGATATGATCCCTTCTCTTCATTTATCATGATCCTCCTAACAACTAGGGTTTCCCCTCTCTCAACATCATCTGAGTGTTCTGACTGAGCTTCTTCATTTGCATTTGCAACTCTTGCATGGCCTCCAGTCCTACTTTCCATCCTTCCTTGACGTTGTGGGCATTCATAGGCTCAGTGTCCTTCTCTGCAATGGAAACATGTAAAATGAAAACCTCTTCTTCCTGGTCCTTTCCCTCTTCCTCTTCCTCTCTGATCCCTATTATTTTGATCATGGAAATGATTGAAATTATTTCCTCTTTGATTCTGACTGCTAATTGACTCATTATTTTTTTCTGATCTTCATTTCGGCTTCCATAAGACTATATGTCGGATCTTCCACCACGACCTCTTCCACCTTGATTTCTTTCAAAATTCTTGTTCAGCTTCTCTTCCACCCTTAAGGAAAACTAGTATGCCTCTTTAATACTAGTCATGCTAACCAGACTCAACTCATCCTAAATACTTGGCCACAATCCATGAAGATAATCACCAAATTTTTCCTTCTCATGTTTTGCATGACCTATTCTAATGAGGACTCAGTAGAATTCTTTTGTATACTCCTGCACAGATTTTCCTGCTTGCTTCAACCCTTGCATTTTCTTCAACAGATCAAGCTCATAATCAATGGGAATGAATTGTCTCTTCAACTTCTCCACCATTTGGTCCCATCTTGTGATTTTCTCATTTCCTCTTCTATTCCTCTCCAACTGAATCTCCTGCCATCACATTTTTGTATGGCCCTTCAGTTTGACCTTCACAAATTTGACCCGATCTGGACCTTCAACATCTTCATACTCAAAATATTCTTCTAGTTTATTGATCTAATCGATCATCTCATCTGGGTTAAGATTTCCCAAAAATGTGGGAACTTTGATCTTGGGTCTCTTTCCAATCTTGGAAATGGCCCTCAAAATCCTATTATGTTCATGATCTCTAGGCGCTTCTAGTGCTTCCTGGCCACCTTGTCCTTCTTCTTTGAATTCCTTTTCACTTTCATCTCTACCTACAATATTCATTCCTCTACGCAGCTCCTCTTGCAATGCTTTGACTTGTCTCTAGAGGACTCTAAAACCCCCTTTTGTCATACCTACAACTCTCCCACCATGGTTACTTCATGGAGGGATTTTGTCTCTTATCACTCGAACCCACAACCATAGTCCTGGTGCAAACTGAATCACAGTCGATGATCTATCTACACACTTAGGAACTTTTGCTTTGATACCACTTGGCGAAGGGTGTTCCCCTTATTAACACAAACATGCGACAAAATGGAGACTAACAATGATTTGAAAAGATAGGAAATGGGATTGCTATTATCCACAATGAAATGAAATTCCAATATTTAGAAATATAACATGCACAGCCACATGCGAATTTTATTACAATATTCTACAAGCCAGAGCCACCAAATGCATATCCCAAAACTACCCTAGACAACCCTACAAGCCTTTAATATATAGGCAATTTTAACTGACCAAGAAGATTCTAGAAATTAAACCCTAAATTTTGAGGCTGACCATCCCTAAGATATTATTATTCATTTTTGTTACATTAGAATAGGCCCAAATAATTTTGGAACCCAAAAGAAATTTTGAAGGAACTTTAAATTTTTCAAATTCAAGTAGTGCAACTTCTGGAGACCATAACTCATCACTCGTTGACCTGATGGGCTATTATAACCTCATTCCAAAAATTCCACAAATTCCTCTACAACACCTAATTTTTGCAAGCTCTAGTTAGCTATGATTTTGACCCTATTCGGAGCCTTCAAAACTGAGTTCAAATTTTCTTTACCCTGCTGCCAATACCGAAAATATTCAATATCTACAAAAATAGACTTGATCTAGGAATGAAACTTTACTGCCAAGCTGATACAATCAAAGTGAACCTCCAGGGAAGAAAATAGAACATTCTGAGCTCAAACAAAAAACTTACTAAAAATAGTAAATTTCTAGAAATAGAAGCTCTACACAAGATAACCCTTATTGAAAGAAACCAAAAAATATTTTTGGGTGATGCAAGATTTCTCTTACACCCAAGATGCTCCCGCGTTCATGGTGAAGTTTTTTACTAGAACCTTTCAAGATAAAGCCTTGAAATAGTATTTTTATTTTCCTGTTTATTCCATTGATTCATTTCACAGTCATGCTAATGCTTTCATTCAACAATTTCAAAACAATATTAGTCCTCAAATCTCTTCGAATAATTTAATGCATTGTAAACAAGGTGTTAAAGAAAAAGTGGTGATTTAATTGGTATATTTAAGCATTTGCATGCTCATATTTCTTATCATGTGCCTGATATTTATGTGCAATGCATTTTTATTACTAATTTACAAAAATACATTAGAGATAAGATTCTTCTTTCTAAATTCTCTTCTTTTCCTCAATTGTGCGTAGTGCTTCATTATTATAAACTTTAAGTGAGTTAGTTTGAGAGAACCAATCCAATGTCTCTTGCTCTCGTTGATAAGAGTAATGTTGCATCTAAAAATTATAACAAATTTCAAAGACCAAAAAACTTCATCAAAATCAACAACTCATCCAACACTGTTGATGAACAAGTGAAAGCAACATCCAAAGGCGAGGCTCCTTTGTCATCTATTTTTAAACCTTCTCGTAATTACACTTAGATTTTTGAATATTTGGATAATGTGATTTTGAAGTTAATGGTAATGTGTTAACACTTCCTCCTATCAAACCAATTGACACATCTAAACCTTTTCCTAAATCCTTTGATTCCAAATCTTTTTGCCAATATCATCATTGACCCGGTCATGATACTAAAAACTGCTATCATTTGAAAACTGTTATCCAAGATCTTATTGATTCTAAAGCTACATCTTTTGAAGGTAAAAATGATCACGGAAACAAATCTAGAGCACCTCCCAACCAAAATTTTCAAATCTACACCAATTATTTTCCATCTCATTCAACCAGTGCCATTACCCAACATTCTTCTTCTTCTCAATGTATTTACTATGATGACAAAATTAATGAAGCTAATCATGTTGTCAACCAAGTTGAGAAATTCAAACCTAAACATGCATTTTATCCTTTCATTACTTTTTATCATTTTGAGATAATTAAAGCACCTGATGGTCCCCTCTATATTGTTGCAAAGGTTGTTGGCCTTCCTTCTCATGGTGTTCTTATTAATTCCACTTATATGAATAATGTGATAGCTCAAGAACATCTTTATAGAAGATGGTTTCAAAATTATTTTAATGATACATTCGATATTATGATTCAAATTTCAAATGACTTCCTTTTTCCTTCCCATGGTTCCATTTCATTTCCTAACGAAGTTGGTGGTAAAACTATAGATGTTACCCTCATTGTCATCCCAAATTATGATCAGTTTTAATTCAAACCTTGTCTTCCTTGGCTTATCTCCATTAAATTTGTGGCTTCTCCTATTCATAAATGTCTTAAATTCCTCACAACAAAGAAATTATGATTGTTAACCATAGTATTTAGTAACCTTGCGTGCCTCAAGACTCTATTGACCTTGATTTCTTTTGGCCTTTTATGCCTCAATCAACTCAAACCCATCCTGACAATCTCTTTCGATCATACCAAACCTACAAGGTGCAAAATATAGCACCTACACCACTTACACCTCCTATATATATGTTTCTATTCTTTGTCCTATAGCCTATGAATATTCTCCTCTAGTCATATATCAACCTAGTGCATTTCCTTCTGTTCTTCCTCCTAAAGAAGAAAATGACATGATGTTGATTGATCTTAATCCAAAACAAATCTCTAGAAAAATCCTACATAATTGGCATGCTCATGATCACCGTCACAAGCATCGTGCTAGAGCCCATCAATGTGCTTCTCAAAACATTTCTTCACCTCATATACCTACTCATGTTTTTATTCCCTTTGACCAACCCATGCTTGAACCAATGGAGGAAGTGAGTTTACACAATATCAAAAATAAAAAAAACATGACAATTCTATTTGTATCTTAGATTCTATTACAATTAATTTGGATGGAGAAGATATTCTTGATTATGATATTCTTGATGCTGACAATGATATTCATGTTAGTGATCCTGATAAAATGTATGCGACTATTGATATTGATCATTATTTACTATCTATGCTTTCACAACAGTTATCTATCACTCCTAGTGAAAAAAAGTGACCTATGTTCACAACATGGTCCTTGTTTGGAACTAGCTATTGTTCCATCTATCATGCTTTATGTTTCTCATATTGCAAGTTTCCCACCTTTCCTAAATATTATATACCAAGATGGGGGGCAGGTGATACACTTGACTATCTCCTCTTGTGTGATAGATTCTATGTGCTTGCCTATTGTAATGTGCTTCCCCTGTAATGTGTTTCATGTTATATTTTTTTTAGATTTCTTTAAATGACCGTTGTCACTCTGTTGGAACAAGGTGGTAAAGGAATCACAATGTTATTAACATTCTTCTATTTATATCTCTCTTATTCTATATGTCATTGCATGTTATGTTGTGCATGTGCCATTGTTCATAAATGTGTCTTTGTTTTGTCTAATTGGGATGTTGAAAAATGGTAGCTACCTATTCTTTTTGGTCTTTGTGATGCAAACCCAAAAAGACTCTTCTTCGTCACTCTGACATTATTTTTCTTCCATTTTTCTTGTAGTTCTACTATCTTTGGGGGATGATGACATTTAATTTTGAAATAATTCTAATATACATGAGCTATCATATGACCTACTGGTCCCAGAGTCAGTAGATCTCTTTCATGATCTCTTTTTCATGTGCTTATTTCCATTGATTTTTCATTTTTTAGGGACATTTCACGATGGGAATTTTTCTTGTGGATGCTTACATTCACTGTTAAAGCCATTGCTCACATTAAGTCATTTGTAATAACTTTAATGTGGGGGCATACACTTCACTTTTTTTCATATTTTTCACACACACACACACACACACACACTTTCCTTAGGGCCTGGTCCTTTTTGATGGGTTGACTAGCATAACACATTTTTCTAGACCATTCAATTCCATCTTTTGGCAGCGCTTTCTTTTGTGTGGTTCACAATAAGCCAGACACTTATTGGGATAGTAATCACACCCTTCTCTCTCTCTCTCTAAATTGATGTATATGTTATCTGTTAGTATGAACAAGTACTGAGAGGGGGGTAGTGAATTAGTGTAAACAAATCCTTGAGAAATTTTACCACCGATCTAGCAAAGTTAATCAACAACTTCCAACTAATGAAATATGAAAATGATAATACCAAATATAAATAAACAACATCATGCATCCATAAAAGCATCATATATGAAACATATATTTTTCATCCATAAACCCTTGTTAAAGAGAAAAAATCACAATGGGGATGGCACCCACAAATCACCTTACTGTAGTAAAAATTGTTTGCCATGTTAGGAGCTTACAATATCCTTTCTAAGGATCACACTTTAAAAGTGAGTAGTATCTTTTTAGAAGTACAAAAAGACTTGTTATAGTCTACCTTGTTAGAGGATTTCAACCTTCAGTAAAGAAGCTACGCTATTAAAGGATTTACAATAAAGACTTGTTAATATCTACCCAGTTAAGGGATTTAACCTGCCGCAACTGTTAGGATAACAATAGTAATGATGATCTGTAGAATGGCACTAATTTCATATCAGATTCTTTCTTCTCCTTTTCTCTATGATGTTGTACTAATCTCTTCTTCTTCAATCTATGATCGCTGCACTTCAAAATATGATCACAACCCTAAATCACACAATTTAGCTCTTCTTATATAATATATTCTTAAGTGTTTAAAGACCTAAATAATTTCCATCTAAGTTGGCACAAAATACTTATTAACCTCCTTGAAATCATATTCAATCATACCTAACACATCATCTCCAAATGTAATATACATTTCTAAAAATGATAGCTGACCTTAGATCCACTGCCTTAACTGATTCATCATAAAATTTTGATCAATGACCCAATAGGTACATTGTCTTCCACATCAAAAACATAATTCACTCCAAATATTTAATTACCTATCACAATAAGAACCATGCCTTCCTCATGTCATGTGAATTTCTCTTCTAAGATCGCATCGCCTAATTTTCCCTATAACTAGATCACTACCAATTTCATTGACTGATATTGTTCTTCCTATATTCCTCATGTACACCGATCAACATAGTTAACTATAATTGTCTTTACCCATCATGTACAGATCTTACTAATTGCTCCAAACATATTTAATGAACATGTTTCCATCAATGACAAACAATTATGTTTCTTCAAATGACCAATCTTCAAATCTCCTCCATAAATTACCATAATGCCAACAATCGCCCCCTTTGGCATTGATGGAAAAAACTTTGTATGATCAGCTCAAAATTCTTCCAAGCATCCATGCATTACTCTAAAATAGGTTACATTCATACTTCAAATAATACTCCCCCTTTCACTATGAATTCTCTCACATCTATTTCATATTTCTATCTATCTATCCATTGTGTGTGTGGTAAAATGTGACATTCAATCTGCAACACCAAACACTTCAATAAACCATTAATTCAAGGGGGTTAGTATCAAATAAAAATAAAAATCATTGCACAAACTACCCTCAAGAGTGACTTATTTCTTCTTAGTTGAAGCGAGTTTGATTCTATAAAAATACTCATCAAATTGGCATGGAGAATCAGTGACTAGACAACTCCAAAATGGAAGATTTTGTGAAATGAGGAAGATGCATCAACTTGCATACTTTTCTCTCAAAGACCTTAAAAATAAAATGCAATTCATAAGAAAAATAAATGCATATTAGCCATAAAATGCAGCTAAGAAAGCCATTACCAACTATTAAATGAAACTAGGAATGAAGCTACCCTTAAACTAGAAATGAAAACTAGAGTCCAAGTGCAAAAAAATTAAGCTACCATGGAGATGGAGGAAAGAAAACTGTACAAAACCTAGAACCAAACTAGCATTATAAACTTACTTCTCAAATTGGCTCTCTCTTTGAAAAAAAATATTTATTCCCTTTATAGGAAATTTGGTGAAAAGAATGGTCAAGATTCATCTAAGAAGAGCAGTAGAGATGTAATTTCCTTTGATCCATGTGGGTTTGATCCAAGTGAAATTCTTTCGATTGGTAAACCTTGTGCTTGTTTGGGGGATAATGAGACAAATTTAGTAATTTCCCCATTTAATTACTTTTATTTAAATTTTGAGAAATTAAATGACTTGAGCTTTGATTAACAATTTGATTCAACAAGTCATGCTTAATTATGCAAGCAAGTTTGATTAAATTCTTTCATAATTAGGGTCTAGTAATAAATGTCTTTGATTTAGGGTTTCTTAAGGTGAATCAATCAAATTAGGGGCTATAAGTTTACTAGACCAATTTTAGGTGATTACATCCATACATATCTATCTCCCCCCTTTTGTCAATAATGAAAAAGGATTACAACTACATACCAAAATTACATTTTGTCAAAGACATCCCTTGAAGAATTTCTTTTCTAACTCCAAGAAATTTTCCCATGACTCTTGTAAATTGTCCATAGATAGAATATGTACATGTATAACCAATGCTGACCCTTCCATAGCATTCATAATACACACCTCTAGTAGACTTAGTATTGTTTCTACATCACGCACATTCTGTTGCATCATGTTTATGGTGGTAGATAGGTAGGTCTCCAACTCCATAAGTGATATAATTATTTTATCTTTCTCTACTTATAGTTGTTTCATGTTGAATGAAATCATTTTCACCTTAGCACTGTATGTTGAAACTAAACTAGTTAGGGGATCAAACTTTGTAATCACATCATCAAGCTCCTATTGAGCTTCCTCCCTCTTCATCTCCAGATCCTTTGTAAAAGATGTACACTTGGAAACTTTTACAGCTATCCTACCTCCTGTAAGATATCCTTTACTTTATTCACTAGAACTTCAAGTGACTCTTCTTCCACTGATATAATCTCTTTCAACTTGTCTGTTATTTTCTTAACATATTATTTCATTGCCAACTTCATAGGTGCATTATCCAAGTTAGGTACTTGATCATAAACTTCTTTGACCAAGATACCCAGCTGAACAATACGTTTATCTTGTTTATCAAATTGCACATCAGGTACTAGATTTATAATTATGTTCCTTGCTCCTTTCAGTACACTAGACTTTTTCTTCTTTCCCTTTAACCCATCTCTTTTTTCTTTCTCTCTAAGTTTCTCAGACATCTTCATCAGTTCCTAGGACTCATTCTAGTAAAGTCAATAGTTGCTTTGATTTCTTCATCTTCAGATCCATCTTCATCTTCTTCTTCTCTTCTTCTGTGTGCTGTCTTCATCGGTTAGGTCTAATTTACTTTTACTGACAGTACATATTCATCATTACTTTTCTCTTCATCTTTTTGATTTGTTACTTCCTCTCCAGTCTGATCACTTGGTACATATATTTGAGTTTGAGTATTAATGTTCTATATCTTGTCAGGTATGTTAGAGATAACATTATCTATGACATCATTTGTTTCTTCATCTTTAGACTCTTGATCTTTTCCTTCTCTTCTTATGATTTGTCCTTGGTTTCTATCTCATATTTCAACAACTTTTTCCATAACTTCACTGTCTCATCTCTTACCAATTGTGTTTCTCCTATGGGAATCCTTGTTACTCTATTTCTTTTCTTGAATTCTCCTCTCATTGTTTCAACTTTTACCTTCACATCATTAGTTGATAGTTCAGGTTTTAATAGTACAAGTTCTTGTTCCATCATTTCTCTATTCACCTTCAAATCTTCTCTCCATCTCTTGTCAACTGCCTTAAACAGTTCCTTCAATATTTCCTTGTATAGATCATTAGGTCCAATTATCCAAGGGTGCAATTTTCACGTCCATCGAAGCAATGTGGAAAATTAGGGCAAAACCTATATAAGGCCTAGAAGGTTCATTTACAAATCATTTTCACCTTCCAATTTTAAAATTTGAAAACCTTCTCTGGGTCCAAAATAGTGGTTTTGATCACAGATCATCAATTTGAGAGCATGCAGAGGCATGGTTGGCCAGAGAATTACCTGCCTCCAGTGAGTAAACCAAAAATTGCTCATATGACAAACGGCTAAAATTTCTTTTATCGTATCAACCAATAAGATTTTTGATATGGGAAGGACCCATCACTCATACAAGGGCCTTCATATAAACCCTTTGTGTTGTATCCCTTTTTTTTTTGTCGTTTCAGCTTATTTTTTTTGTACTGTGTTGAATCTTGACTCATACAAGCCTACATGCCAGTGAACAGTTCTGTACTTTATTGTATGGCAGGCATCAAGCATTTTTTAGGTCTTTTCCAAGAAATTTCACTTTTATCTATGGAATATTTTGATTACTTAGCATTTTTTTCATCTTTTCGATCTATTACACAATGATTTTGCTTAGTTACTAATTATTGTTCATTGATTCTCAGTTACAGGCACAATTACCGGACATTCAGTCAGGTCTACATATCCTTCGACCATGTGGTAAGTGGGGAACCTCTCAGATTCACAGAGGGGTCACTTGAGTGAGGGTGGGTTTAGATGGTTCTTACACATAAGAGATATTCATGTGAACCATGGGTTTATCACAACTTTAGTTGAGAATTTCCATAGTTGGCCAGAGAATTACCTGCCTCCAGTGAGTAAACAAAAAACTTGCTCATATGACAAACGGCTAAAATTTATTTTATCATATCAACCCATAAGATTTTTCATATGGGAAGGACCCATCGCTCATACAAGGGCCTTCATATAAACCCTTTGTGTCATATCCCATTTTTTTTTGTCGTTTCAACTTATTTTTTTGTACTGTGTTGAATCTTGACTCATACAAGCCTACATGCCAGTGAACAGTTATGTACTTTGTTGTATGGCAGACATCAAGCATTTTTTAGGTCTTTTCCAAGAAATTTCACTTTTATCTGTGGAATATTTTGATTACTTAGCATTTTTTTCATCTTTTCGATCTATTACACCATGATTTTGCTTAGTTACTAATGATTGTTCATTGATTCTCAGTTGCAGGCACAATTACCAGAGATTCAGTCAGGTCTACATATCCTTCGACCATTTGGTAAGTGGGGAACCTCTCAAATGCATAGAGGGGTCACTTGAGTGAGGGTGGGTTTAGATGGTTGTTACACATAAGAGATATTCATGTGAACCACGGGTTTATCACAACTTTAGTTGAGAATTTCCATAGTGAGCATTATACATTTCACTTGCCGAGTGGGGAGATGACCATCACTCCCCATGATGTATATAGGATTTGTGGATCCCCTTTGCTGGAGAGAGGATAGAGTATGAAACAACATCGTGACTTGATATCCAGGCTCTCATCCAAGTCTTTCATGATCATACCATTCTAGATAAGAAAATCTCTTGGGAGGATATGGTGATTCAGTACGATGCACAATATTCTCTTGCTAGCATCATAACACTATTCATAGGTTGCTTTATCATTTAAAATAGGAGTCAGCAGGGATTCCTAGCTGGTTGGAGTCAGATTCTAGAGAGACTCATGACCAGGCTAGAGTAGTTAGGCCGGGGTTAGTTCCTCCTAGGACATATGTACCCTTAGATGCATGAGGTTTTTTTCTAAGGTGCAAGGGGTATGTCTACAGGGGTACTAGTTTTACAGGTGTGCGAATGGGAGTGTCTTCCCATTAGCTGTCTAGTGACAGATGATCCATGATAGAGTGGAAAACATTTTGTTTATAGGTACTTAGGTTTCTTGATGCAACCCTACTTGGGGAAGACTGACTAATATAGATGTAAACATGATGATCTCAGCATGCTTGTTTGGAAGCCTTACAGAGGTACAGAGGCTTGGGCTGACTGGAGGGCTTAGAGGAGAGACTTCTTTGTATCTTGTCCTTTGCTTGGGATGACTTCTAATATAGTTGAGTGTTTTGTAGTTATTCAAGAACTTAGGTAGTATGGATGACCATAGAGCATACAGCAGGAGTTCATAGCTTATGCTCAATTTGTTGATGAGGAGCGTTGAGGGTGGTCACTGAGACTTTCTCTGGCTCTTTGTTTACAGGAGTTTATAGGGTTACATTGGCCATCCTAGGACTATTTGGAGGTTATTGAATATGCATGTTCATACCCCAGTATAGGGACTACCTTGTGCACCATACCTTTCTGAGATTCACGGATCCAGCTAAGCGAGTGCCTCAGATAGAGGAGGTAGATGTCACATAGAGGGCTGCAGGTAGAGGAAAGAGGGTCCTGACACACAAAGGAGTAGGATGTGACCCATGTTCCATCTCTAGCAAGGAACCCACAATAGGGAAGCAATGACAGTCTGATGAGGGAGGGACCTTTAGATCTTTTGGCTTCCGTGTTGCATCCACATGTGCAGCGGATGAGGAGATGGATGAGGCTTAGAAGGATCCTACTTTTGATGATGCAACTATACACATTCACCAGTGAGGGATGCACATGTGGGAGAGGAGGAGAGTGTCCCAAGGGAGCATACCCCATAGGATATTTTTTGTACCTTGAGAGGACAGGTCAGAGAATTATAGACACATTTAGCGGTAGTCAAGACAAAGATCTCAGAGCAAGACTGCGTCATCACTGAGTGTGACAAGAGGATCCAAGGGTTGAATAAGGGGTTTGAAGTTGATAGAGTTTCCCTCCAGCATGAGGTTACTCAATAGACAAGTAGATCATCCTATTATGTGGCGGCCTATAGTGTGGTTGTTCCTGTAGCACAGCAGGTGCTACCGTATTCCTAGTATTTGGCTACATCTGAGGGAGCAGGCCCTCCACCTAGAGAATATGCGCCTCCACCTCCCCCTTGTGACTTTAGTGAGTGAGGGAGTGAGTCTTGATATTCCCTCTTCTTCTTACCTCTTTATGATATATTTTAGTGAGATTCACTTATTGTATACATGATTTATTTGCATCGAGGATGCACATTTTGCTTGAGATTATCTGGGCACTCTTTTGTAGAAACTTGTTACCTTTGATATATATATGATCAATTTTGTGCTCGATGTGATATCATGTGTTGTTGTCTTTTTCTTATTCATATGATGCTTTTGAGTAGATTATCATCTTGTATCGTTACGTTGAGAAGATCTTGTATGTATCTTGGATGGAAACATATTGTAGACGTCTAAAATCATCCTTATATTAATTTAATTAATATTCTCATAGCATTATAATGAATTTTAATAAAATTAATTATATTAATTATATTCTTCTATCTATTTAATTAAATTTATTAAATTAAATATGATTCACCTTCTTTAGTATTTAAATTTAATTTAAATACCATCTCCTTTAATGTATTAAATCTTATTTATATACATTTCCCTCATTAACCCCTTTTAAATAAATTTTTTAATTTATTTATTCCTCCACATTACTTAATTCTACTAAACCATAATTAATCTAAATCTAATTAGGATTAAACTAATTTGAACCTAGATCCTACCCTACCTCACATCACTCTCACCAAGCAGACCAACTTACTAATTAACTAAGGCTAATTAGGCCAATTTTTTTAATCCTACACATATTAGTCCTAATTATTTGCTCACACGTGTGTGGGCAAATTTCTAAAAATTGAATTTTCCAAATAATCTTAATTTGGTGCCAACAAGGTTTCTTACAACCATGATGACACTTTCTTACACTTTCTAAAAGTGTTTTATTGAACAAAAACTCTTACACCTCTTACAAGATCCTTCACATGTGTATTTTAAAGACACCTAGACCCATCACATCAAAATTTGCTCACACATGTGTGAGCAAAGTTGGCCTCTTACATGACTTATATGTCCCTCATATGGCACCTATGTGGATGCCACATGAGCTCCACTTCATCCAAGCCCTCTCTCTCCAAAAAATCTATAAATAGGGGCCATTGTCAAGAGCAAATCATCTCTCATTTATGCATTGTTATCATGTTAGTTTAGTGTTTGAATTTCATAGCTCATTTTCTTGTTTACACTTTTAGTTCATTTAGAAATCACATCTTAGGTTTAATCATGGAATGAATCTAGTTTCTTTGAATCTTGCATACCATTTTAGTTTAGAGATTGAATCTTCATTCTAGTCCAGTTTTTGCATCTTCATCATCCACATTTGCTGAAGGCTTGAGACAAGTTCCTCATACTTGTTCTTGAGCTCTTTAGTTGCATTTAGTTGCATTTAGTTTCAATCAATGAATCAAGTGGGATTTTAGTATTGTGTTGGGAGAGCACACCCACATAATTCTCTAAGAGCAAATCAACAAGGCATTGGGTGCCCTTGTTCAGCTCATCGAAGGTTGTGATGGAATTCCTTGTTATTGTAGTATGATTTTAGAAATGTTAGTGTAGTTAAATGATTTATATCTCTAACGTTTGCATGTTTGAGAGTGCTCCCAATAGGTAGGATTTTAGCACATACATTTTGGTATGCTCGGTGGGACCCACGTCCCTAATTTTCAAAATTTCTTACGTATTTTCTATATTTTTCAAGATTCTAGATATATTTTACGCAGATCCGTTTCCGCACTATTTCTACCATCTGCGTCCCCAGACTATCGTTTACGCAGATCACCGTCTGCGCTTGTCAACAGCTGTCTCCGCATATCAAAAATCAGATTTAATTTAAACATGTTTCGACACATTTTTTACTGATTTTTGGGATTTGTAACTCTCGGGTTTCTGACAGTGTATTAATTTTTAAGATTTAAATGCTGCCAAAATTGGTAAAAGTTAAATATGTTTATTTATTTAAATCTATTTTTCTGCTAACTGTCTATTGTTCACCGTCTATGCAGGAAGTCGACCATCTCCACTGATTACCATCTGCACCATCAAACTACCGTCTACGAATATTTGGTTTCCTAACAGGTATCAGTTTCTACCTTTCACAAATCCTCATCTGTGACTGTACTTTGCCATCTGTGCAGATCACTGTCTGTGACTATACTCTGTCGTCTGTGCAATTTCACTGTGATTTGTAATTTTTAGAATATTTTAGGGTTACTCACATGTTTCAAGGTTTTACAGGATCATTTTTTGAAGACCAAAACATCATAGACTACTAACTTTGTGTGTTTTTAGGATGATTGGAGAAGACAAACAAACAAAACTACTAATATTTGTTCTTACGGGTTGCCTTAAAAATTCTAACCAAACGATCGTGCTTCTTAGCATATGTTTTTACTAGGCATCTAGATTTAATTAGGAGGTTTATTTTTGTGATACAAAATAAACATTAGGGAAAGAACAAAGTGTTTTGCGTGTTTGGGAGAAAATGACACTGGGTAGGAGAGTATGTTCTTTTCTCCTTGAGGGAAAATTAGAAATATAGACCCCTTTTTGTCACCAATCCATCTTTTACAGTTAATCCTTTAGATGGGCCTGCCAGTTGAGGAAAAAATCTCTTGGGAATGACCTACGTGAGAACAAGGTGTAAGCCACCCCACTCCAACTCATGCTAAACAAATTTACTCTTTGGGGTTAAAGCCTCAGGATTCGACTGGAATTTGAGCTTATACTCAGATCTTGTCTAACTTAAGTGCGGCCTTACGATCTTAATCACGTTTATGTGACCAATTTTGTCAAGATGCTCTATGGGGATATACGCCTAAATCGTGCTTGCATAGACATAGAGGATACAATCAAATGAAGACCCTTACTAAGAACTCTAGTCATAGAAGCTACCCGATTCACCTCCGAACAGTGATTTATTATAGTGCAAGGGGAGGGAAGAATCTCCCCCCAAGATCCCCATCATACGTGTCCCAGGGTATTGTGTTACGAAAGAGATCTTCGTAGCACGATAATAATACTTGGAAAAAGGAAAAAACATGGGTGCTCTTTCAAGAGTGACACTGCTATGTGAGCTCAAGAACTACCAAGAAATGCGTCTATAATATTTCATTCGAAGCCAATTCCTTAGGTAGACTTTTGTTTGAAGTGCCTACAAAACATTGACAAATCCAAAACACGAACGGAATACCCAACAAAAAAAAATTGTCACACATTCTTGTATCCCTCAAGGTTTCTTTGTCCCTTGTTGGATTGTTTTCAAGACCTATGTTGGTTATTTTCTAGTTTGAATATGCTAAAATTGGTTCTTGCCATTGAACAAATCTGTCAAAATTCAAACTGAAGTCCAAAATCTGTTCAAAATCTTAAGACACTTCCCTAACAACAGTCTGCCATCTCCACTTTGGATTCAACATCTACATAGATCATTGTCTGTGCAGATCATCATCTGCACATATCACCGGCTACGTCTGAGACTATCGTCTCTACTTGAAAATAGTGAGTTTCAAAATCTACCAAAATATTCAAAATTTGGTTCTCTGTGGAATCTTGAAATCATTTTTCCTAAATCATTCATTCACTCAGTCAAAATCAATTTTTTCACCATATGACATGACCAATTCCAAGAAACATAAGAAGGTTAAACTTCCAACACCTCCAATTTATCAAGAACAGAAATAGACTACTCACAAATTCAAAGAATATCAACACATTTCCTCATCAATCAAGCAAGAAATCGAGTATTGTGAGAAAATTGACAAAATCATGTACAACAACCAAATTTGCAATTTCATGGCCAAATATCCTATTAACCGTGCTTTTGTCACCCTTGAGAAATATGATTAGACAACACTCTTGATTCTAAAATCAATTCTTCAATTCTTCCATCATTATCAAACATCATTATTTCTCTTAGAGCATTAGATCAAACCTCTTTACATCAAATCAATCCTTTTTAGGTTGAAAGACCTTAATCAAAATTATTACAGACCTTCATCCTCAAACAATCACAACATTTCTTGTAGACCATTAGTTTGTCTCAAGTAATTTAAATTCATTAGTGATGTCCCATTTTGCTTGAGATCACAAGTCTATCTTCAAGTAGAAAAGCTATTATTTAATCCTTTTCTGTTTGTACCATCACAAGGTCATTTTATGCTTAGGTTTTGTTCTAAAAACCTTTAAATCAAAATCAATCAATCAAATCAATCCTTAATCAACCATCAATCCTTATCCAATCAATCTAACCCAATCAAATCAAATCAAATCAAGAATCAGATATTTGCTCCATTTCATTTCATCTCTTAATCTTACATCTTCTTGTCTTCCATTCTTCTAAGTCTGCCATTGTATGGTAGTCACTCGATCCCAAGCTTGTAACATGAGGTGTGCAACACTCAACAACACTACCTATGAGGAAAATCTTTTTTCCCATCAATACTTTCAAGGCACTGAAGTAATAGCTGAGGATGTTCCTGAAGAAACTGAGTTAGTGAACAAGAATAAATACCTACCCAAGTGAATGACTTCCTTACCGACCCATATAACTAAGAAATGGTTGAAAAGGCCACTAATCAAAACAGTGGTGAAATCTTCTTGAATCTTATTTGAAATGGCATCACAGTACCCGCTAACTTTGATGAATCACTCCTTACTCAAAACATCACCAAAGCCGTCACTGCCACCGCAACCATGGCTTCTTATTCAAATGCTACATCATCATGTGATACCGGTAAAGGAGTTTTTAGTGAACCTTCTACATCGATACCTACATCAACACCTACATCAACAACTACATCATCAGCCCAACTGACACAAGAACAAATTCAACAGATCCTAAGCATCTTGCCAAACATTACTGCGCACAATAGCACTCAAGCAATGACAAATACTACTCAAGGATAAAGCACTAATATCAACAACATATGGCATATTTCCATGCCTTTGACTACATCATCTATGTTTCAAATAACGGGTATGAAGACATTCACAACCAGCACATCTAGAGCTTATCAATATATACCTCCTAGTATTGTTATGACCTCCACGGGGTTTTCAAATACACAATTTGGAGGAGGTGGAGCTTATGTGCCACCCTTTCCCCCGAATAATGCTCTAGATTTAGCCCAACAATTTAATGAACTCAAGAACCTTGTGCATGGTTTACAGAATGGGGGCAAAAAGGAGTTTTCTTTTGAGGATATTTTCCCCTATCCATTTGACAAGTCTATCACAATGCAACCATTCCCCCCAAACTTTGAGATGCCTAAATTTGAGAAATACAAAGGTGAAACATGTCCTCTACAACATCTCAAAGAATTTTACATCACATGTCAAGAATTTGCCTATAACAAAAATTACCTGAAGAAACTCTTCACTAGGAGTCTTGGAGGTGCAACTTTGGAATGGTTCATGGCCCTTCCTTATGGATCAATCTCTACTTTCTCTAATCTTGCAGAGAATTTTTTTGGAAAATATTCATATAACATTGAGCATCAAGCAACACTTAGCGATTTGTGCAATACTAAACAAAAGAACGGAGAAACCTTTGCTAGTTTCTTACAACAATGGATACATATTGCAAATCGCATGCCATGGAAAATACCTGATAGTCACTTAATTGACATCTTTACAAAGAACTTGATCTCTGAGATGTCATTCCAAATGAAAATGGCTTCACCTGACACCTTTGAATCCCTTGTCAAAAAGGAAAAGTCATTGAAGATGGCCTTTTGCAAAGAGGTAGCATCAAACATTATACTCCTTCCAACAATGATAAACCAAAATTCTGGAGTAAAAACAAAGGTTTTGTCAATGATGGAGTGACTGATACCAAGCATGTTCAAACTGTTCAAGCATCCAACAATAATAATAAAAACAATTTCAATACTGATTAGAATCAAAATTAGAATCGCAACAACAATCAAAATCAGATTCAGAACAATCAAAATCAGAATAATCAGAATCAGTATCAAAACAATAATCAACAACAACCACGCAACCAATCATACTTGTTCCCTCGCAAATAACAACAACAACAACAATCGGCAATGATGACAATTCACAGCATTAGCAGAACCCCTAGACATGATCTTTAAACAACTTGTAGATCAAGGAATGATAATCTATCCAAATACTCAGCCTTTTGATGAGAATCAACCCAAACCCATTTGGTATAGAGATAATAAATATTGTGAATATCATCGCATCAAAGGGCATGATACCAAGAAATGAATGAAGCTTAGACACTTTGTGCAAGACCTTATATAGGATGGAAAAATCATTATTGAAGGTCAAAATGCATCCTCATCTAATGTGAAACTTAAAGTCTACAATCAACCCTTCCCACCACACAATCAAAACAATGCATCCAACGCAATCCCATATGATTACTCTACCAATACTATTACAAGCGATGATCAAACATGTGGGATTCTAGAAGAAAATTATATCTTTGGGTTTGATGCTCTTTGTGGCCACATTGAATAATCTGACACACATGTTAACACCGTAATCCTCAAAGCTGTTGATTGTAATGCTACCACATGCAAACCCAGAGTCACTGTATAAGCTGCTGATAAACCTTCTACATCTACAAATCCACCAGTTGCACCATCTACCGCTACTCAACCTATCTCATGCTATGACGTATTGGCTCGGTTAGGAAAGACACCTGCACAGATATCCATTCTCAAGCTTCTAAAAACCTCGCCAATTCACAAAGAAATCCTTGAAGATTCTCTAAATGAATCTTGTGTCCCTGAGAATATCAATGCCGCACAATTCCAAGATATGATCAGGAAGTTAGCCGCACAAGAACACCTCGTCTTCACCGATAAGGACTTTCATGGTCCTGACCTTCATCATAATAAATCCCTCCACATCAAAGCCAAAATCCAATCCACAAAAATAAAATGAGTCCTTATAGATGGTGGATCTGGCTTAAATTTGTGCACATTGAAGATGATCTGTAACATTGGTCTTTCTGAGGAGCTCCTGGATGTGGATAAGTGAATCAAAATAAAGGCTTATGATGATAGAAAATGAGAAAGCAAGGGTTTGATCACACTACCCTTACAAGTGGGCCCGACCTTGATTGAAATTGTTTTCCATGTGCTAGATCTAGATCTACCATACAATATCTTGCTGGGACAACCCTGGATACATGCTATCAAAGGTGTACCTGCCACTTATCATCATGGAAGAGAAATCATGATTCCTAGACATCCTGAGCCATTTTAATACTGCAAGAGATTGGAAGGAAAACAATCTAACTACTGTCCATTGAATGAGTTTGGCCGACATTTCAATCAAGAAACCCCTGTTTCAAACACTCCCTTAGTTCTAGAAAAGACATTAGAAACACTAGTTGATCAATCCAAAGGAAAGGAAAATGTTACTGAAGACAAAGCCTCTAGATCTGAAGCAAAGGCCACCTTTATAGATCAAGGCATGAGAGAATATAAATTTGAAAGTTGTCTCTGCATTAGGCAGCTCCCATTGTCTCTAAATTCCTATGGAAGACCATCACAATTACTCCCCTCTAAAGAAAAAGAGCTCATATGTTGCAAAAAAACCACTTTTGAACATTGGGGGTCCTTATCAGATGAACACATGGAATACAATGTCCTTGATTGGCTCTATAGTGATGAAGAAGAAAAACCTGTGACCTTCCCTAAAGGAAAGTATATCAAGGTTACTCCCATTGTTGAAAGCATGGGGTATCATGGTATTGTTCTTAGAGCTAATGAAACTGGTAAGAAGAAAATTATAATAGCTAATGGCTATCCTCAAGGAGATGGATTGGGTTCCATAGAAACTAAGACTAACTTTGCTAAGGATTATTGTTTAGCTGCCTTGGATTTAGGCATTGAAGAAGAGTTCTTAAAAATTCCTTTCCACTATGTTGAAGATGACCTCGACAACCTTAACCATGTCTTCACTATCACCCAAGCTGACCTTTCATCCCCTCACCTTCCCCTCACAAACACTAAACTAATAGACTGGGATCAGCAAGATTCACCACCAGCTTTGGACATTTATGATTCGGATGAGGCAGTTTTAAACCTCTTTGGACTTAAGAATCTTTGAGAATACAAACATCAAATCCACTATAATGAGAAAGCCTACTTCGATAGCCAGGTCAATTCTCTTAGTCAAAAATGAAAATAAAAATAAAAATAATGAAAATACAAAAACATCCCCTGGTGAAAACCTCTTGCAGGCACCTTTGGATGAAGAAAAAGAAAAAATAAAGGACACATCCTCTAGTGAAAACCTTTCTAAGGCACTAGAGGAGGGAGAAGCTGGCCTTTCATTTATATCATCAGAACTAGAAGTGTCCTCTATGATTATCAAAGACACTATCCCAATCAATCTGGGCATAGAAGCAGATCCACACATCACTTACATTGCAGTTTCTCTCAGTGATCAAGATAAGAAAGAAATGACAACATTCCTTCATAAACATAAAATCAACTTTTCCTAGACTTACAAGGACATGCCTGGGCTTGATACAAATATTTTCATGCACCATCTTGTTGTGGATCCTAGTGTGAAGCCTATTAAACAAAAACTCTACAAGATGCATCCACAAGTCACACTGGTAGTCAAAGTAGAGCTTCAAAAAATGTTGGATGCTAAAGTAATCAGACCTATAGACTATCCTGAATGGCTCTCCAATATTGTACCAGTGGGCAAGCCTGCTGGGGGCATTCACATCTACACTGAATTAAGAGGCCTAAACCTTGCATGTCCTAAGGATTATTTTCCACTCCCAAATATTGACATTATAGTGGATTTGACTGCTGGACATGACATGTTGTCCCTCATGGATGACTTCTCCAGTTACAATCAAATCAAGATAGCACCAAAAGATCAACACAAAATTGCATTTACAACACCTTGGGGTACCTTCTATTATCACATGATGCCCTTGGGTCTTAAGAATGTTGGAGCCACCTATCAGTGAGCAATGACTACTATCTTTCATAACCTTTTTCATGTCATCATGGAAGACTATGTGGATGATTTTTGGGGCAAATCCAAGACACGAGAATCACACGTTCCTATCATCACTACAATTTTTGAGCGATTGGAGAAGTATAAGCTTTGGATAAATCCCAAGAAGTGTGTCTTTGGAGTACAATTTGGTAAGCTGCTGGGATACATTGTGTCATGACGTGGAATCAAAGTGGATCCAAAGAAAGTCAAAGCCATCCTAGAGATGCCACCACCCAAAAAATTGTAACAGTTGCACATCTTAGAAGGAAAATAGTAGTCCATCAAGAGATTCATGTCACAGCTAGCAGATAAGGTGCATCCATTCTCTCATATCTTATGAGAGAATATCAAATTCCAATGGGATTGCTTATGTCAAAATGCATTTGAGAAGCTAAAAGGATATCTAGATAATCCACCTATGTTGGTACCACCTTTTTTTGGTCGTCCTTTGATTTCATATATCTCCACTACAGAGGTTGTTTTGGGAGCCCTTCTAGCACAATTAGATGATACTGGCAAAGAGCGAGCAATTTATTATCTCAGCAGGACCCTTATTGGTTATGAATTAAATTATTCCCTAATTGAGAAAGCATGTTTGGCTGTTGTTTTCTGTACACAGAAACTATGACATTATATGCTCAATCATAAGATTCATCTTGTTGCTTGAAGATGAAACTAGAGCGGGAGGAACCGACGACGGATATGATAAGCTACTTGATGTTTTTGCCTCTATGTAAAGAGGAATTTTGGAAGCTTTACAAAGTTTTTTATGTAAGGGGGCTGTGTAGTTTATTGGGATTTCAAGCCATTATCAGGATGGAAAAAGATGAAGTGATGTTGAATCTTATAACATATGGATTGAAGAAGTCTGTAGATGACTCTATGTAATGCAGTTTGTAACCTTTATCTAAATATCAATAAAATATAACCTATTATCAATCAAAAAAAAAAAAGATTCATCTTGTTGCCAAAATTGATCCACTCAAATATCTCCTGTCACATGCTGCTCTTACTAGTCGTACAGTGAAATGGGTTAAGATCCTTAGTGAATTTGACATTGTTTATGTGGATCACAAAGCTATCAAAGGACAAGTTATTGCAGATCAGTTAGCTAAAGCACCTGTTGATGGTAAACATCCACTCATAAAATATTTTCTAGATGAATCAGTCCTCAATCTTTCCCCGAGTACCCCATTGAACTTTATTTTGATGGATCCTTCACTTAGAAAGGATCGGGGGCAGGAATCTTGTTTGTTACACCAAAAGGGGATCTAACCCCTAAATCTTATAAATTATGATTTCCTTGTAAAAACAATATTGCAGAATATAAAGCCCTTGTACTTGGACTCTGTTAGGCCATACAATGGAAGATTCTCAATTTATTGGTACTAGGATATTCACAATTGGTTATCAAACAAGTTACAGATGAATATCAAACAAAGGATGATAAGTTTCTTCCATATTGCCATACAGTCAAGGACCTCAAACCACATTTTACTAAATTGGTCTTCCAATAGATCCCCAACACAAACAATAAAGCAGTTGATGCCATCGCTACTATTGGGTCCTTGATCTCCATGCCAGAATACAGTACATGGTGTGAGTTTCTCATTGAGAATCTTACGGTCCCTGCCTGTGACAAACCAAATTTTGAAATGGTGTGTGAGATTGCTGATCCCAATTCCCCATGGTACCAAGAAGTATACTCCTACCATTGAAATGGACATACCCCACTTTCCTTAACCCCCAATCAATGCAAAACCTTCATTCATCGCAATTCCTGATACACAATCCTTGGTGATACCCTTTTCCGGAAGCATTTTGATGGAACTCTTTTAAGGTGTTTGAATCCTGATGAAGCACAAATGTCCTTGGAGGAGGTACATCAAGGAATTTGTTGGGCTCACTCTAGTGGACTCACTTTGGCCAAGAAGTTGTTACACACTGGATATTAATAGCCTGCTATGGAACAAGATACTTACAACTATGTGAAGAAATGTGTGCCTTGTCAGCAGCATGACAATTTGATACACACCCCATCCCAATCCCTTCATCCCACCATCACCCCTTGGCCTTTTTCCCGCTGGGGTCTCAACCTCATTGGCTGGATTTTCCCTAATTCTTCCAATGGCCATAAATACATCCTTGTTGCTACTGATTACTTTACCAAGTGGGTCAAAGCTGTTCCCCTCACCTACACCACTAGAAAATAGATCTCAAAGTTCATTTTGAACTATCTTAGTTGTTTCTATGGCATTCCTCCGGACATTGTTACTGATAATGGAGGACCTTTCAAAAACAAGGATGTCACTGAGCTATGTAGGAAATTCATCATTACTCACCATACCTCTTCCAAATACTTTCCACAAGTCAATGGTCAAGCAAAGGCTACAAATAAAACCATCCTTAAAATCCTCAAGAAAATAGTCGATGAAGCTGGCCATGATTGGCACCTTCACCTCAATCCCACCCTTTGGGCCTACTGCACCTCCATTAGAAGCCCCATTGGAGCCACCCCCTTTGCCCTTGTTTATGGCACTGAGTCTATTCTACCCATCGAAATTGAGCTCCCTTCCCTCAGAATTTCTCTCAAGAATCTGTGTCCTAGAACTCCTTGATGAGAGATGCCTCAGTGTCCTAAACCACCTCTGTGTGTATCAAAACCACCTCTACCTCCAGTTCAACAAAAGGATTAAACCTCATCAGTTTGAGGTTAGTAATATTTTCCTACAACATAATATGAAGAACCTCCATAACCATGAAAAGAAATGAAAGTTTGAACCTAATTGGTTGGGGCCCTTCATCATCACAGCAAAGTATGGGTTTGGTGCTTATCAAATTGCTTCACCAGAGGGAGATCTGATCCCCGATCCTATAAATATTGTACATCTCAAGCGCTTCTATGCTTGATCCTTCAGCAGTCTATTGTACAACCAAAAATTATCAAAATCCAAAAAAAAATCAGAAAAGCAAAACATCAAAAAAGAAATCAAAAAATAAAAAAAAATTCAAAAAGCATAAAAAATATAAAAGCTTGAAAACATATCAAAAAATGAAAAAAAAAAGAAAGGAGAAATAAAATCATCCATCTATGAAAACCACTTCGGTGATGCAATGGATAAGTACCATGGTGAAAACCTATTTCAGGTGCCATGTGTATTCAGATCCACCATCTGTTTCCACCATCTTCCATACAGCCTCCGTCACCTTCCATAATAAATTCACTACCCATATCTTTGCGGGTAGTTCCATGACCATTTTCCACTTTCACAATAAAATTGCATTCTCGCACGACTGAGCTTACCCCATCAACACTTTGCTTTATTCTAGACATAGTGACCGCAAACGCTTCCAACAAATTAGCAGACAGATTGACTTTCCTAGTTTCATTCTATTCACAAGCAATTGCCAGCGAATTCTTGTTTCACTCAATCAATCTTTGGCCCATCAAGATACATCCTTCCGATTTTGGCTATTTTATCAATTCTCACATCAAAATTATTCATGGCAAGAACTTTTGGACTAAATGACCACTTGGTCAGGATCCCTTTTTGTTGATTTTATCTTGTGTTTCAATGTGGCCTTCTCGCGACAGCCTCGATCTTTTATATCTTGGTTCGTTATGATGAATACATATTGGAATACATGTCATTCATGGTATGGTATTCTTGTCATAGATTGTTAGTGCATTTATATTTGATATTTAGTTATGACTATGTATGCCTCACTGGGGGCAGGATTCATTCATCTCAAGTCCCTAAAAATATCTGAATGTACTGCATCTCCTCATGACACACATTTCATAGGTCTTATCATATCTGATAGCTTGCATTCTTGTTCCTAACAACCTATTTGTCTGAGAGTCTAGTCCACACAAAGGAGCCATGTCACTTGTGTTTTCTAGCACATGGTGCATAACTGCTTTTGCAAAATCAAACTAGGGTGTGCTCTCCAACATTACCACGGTATGGATCCCACTATCATCATGTAGTTAGGATTGCATTTTAGCTAGATCATATTGCACTTTGCATTTTTCTCTTGGCAAGGTTTCTATTTATTCCCTATATCCAGTCACCTAAGTGATTCTATTAGACCTATTTGATACACACAAAAATAGTGTCCTCATATATCCTACTTTGCATTCATTTATTAGGTTAAGTTACTATTCACTAAGTCCATTCATTAATCATTACTCATTATAGTTGCATTGTTACTTCATTCAATACTCATTAATCATTATAGTTACATGTAGTTCCATTTCATTAATTATTCATTACATTCATTATCATAGTTGCATTGTTCATCCATTCATTTTAGTTCATTCATTTTAAAATCCATTCATTACACATTTACACATTATTAATTTATCTACTATCATGTTGTATCATTACATGTAATATACATCCATCTATAAGAATTTACACATATAAAATATACGCATCCCATGCCTGCATCACAAATAGGTTAGTATAATCATATAAATTGATCTCATCCTGCATGTCAATTATAAACATCATCTAGAATCATATAAACACCATATAGCATCATATAACAAAATTCCAATAGATCACCACAAAACATCCATGTATATATATAATAATGTCCATCGTACATCAAGTGTGTCATAAATCATACAAAAATGTGTATCAAAAATGGCCTGAGAAGAATCATGGTGGTGGTTGTGATGGCCCTGCACCCCTGCTCAGACGTGGTGGTAACCCCACCAATCCCTGTGAATCCTGCCATGTACTCTCAGTAACTTCCCTCTCTGAGTATGAGAGCTTTCGTTGTCCCTCTGGCACCACACCATGATAGAGTCCCATATAATATGCAGCCTCTCATCCCCTCCGACCAGCCTCTTTCTGTGCTACAAAAGCATCTCCTAGCACCTATCCTAGTCCTCTAGCCCTGCCTGCCTGGCGAGCTATATCTCACTCAGCTCTGTAGCCCTCTACTCGCCTCTATGTTAGGTTTCACTCTGCTGTCAGAGCTGCTATCTAAGCTGACATCTATGCTAGATCCTCTCTTTCCCCCTCCTCCTATCCTCCCATTCAAAACTCACCATTGTCCACCTAGGCTTGTAACAAGTCTAGTGCCCTATGAACACTATCACCATGAGCTATCTTTGACGCTAACTCCCCCTGTACTATGGTCAGCTCTATCTCAAGACTGTTGGCTATAGCCAAGGAGGTGGCCAATAATATTTGTAACCATAGGATCTCTTCCTGTGCACTAATCTCAGTCGCTTGAGATGTCGCCAGTAACCCATGTACTCTCCCAAGCTCAGTCTGTAGACTGTCCCGCTCCACCACTACTGTATTATGTACATCCTAGGCTATGTGCTCGACTGGTGGTCCCTGTCCTAGTGGCCCCTATGGCCCCTGTCTTTGTCTAGCCCCTATGGCCCCTGTACCTATGGCCACTTTCCATGTGCCTGCCCCTGTATGTCTGGGACCACTAATGGTTGCCTCCCTTTAGGTGTCTCTACCTATTCCCATTTCCTCTGAGCTGCTACCCAAGGCCAGACTCTCCTCCCCCAGCCCCTCCCTCCTCATCATCATCATTCTTTTCCTATCATCCTCCCACCCCTCCCTCTCCTGGCTACTCATTCGCCTGTATCACCCCAAGAACTGTCAGTCTAATTGGCTTATGCACCGCCCACCACTGTGCATATGTTGGTACGACTCCAACATCCTATAATGACTCCTGTGCTCTGATCCATGGAACCTTTGTCATGCCCATCCATGATCCCCAAGCTATTTTCAAGTCCACTCCCATCCCCCAAATGTTTCCTACCTCCTGAGTAACCAAGGGATGTGGGAATCCATCTGGCTTGGCCTTCTGAACCTGGCCCATCTGTCTCCGTACTCTCGATGGCATATACCTGGAAATCATATAAGATATCCATCCAATCAACCAGCAATACGTCTGTACAAATCTTAGATAGTACAAGTCATAATACTCATCCTCAGCATATTCATACTGTTGTGGGACCTAGTGTCCCCATGCCTTACACCCTACATATGGTGCCCACTGAATGTCACCCATCTTGTCTAAAGTCTATGGCTAGTATCTAACCGAGTCTATAGACTTGTAGCTAATGGGTGGCCTATACCTGAACACAAACGACTCATAAGCATCTCTAGTCTGATGTATCCAGATCGATTGTATAACATCAATATGCTCCCATGCCCATATAAGTAACAAAGTGCATCCCGGTCCTAGTGCCCTACCCTTACGGGAGGCGCACATGTGCAAATCATAATAAAGCTGCCCAAGGATATTATATCCCCAATAGTGCTAATCCCCATCCTCTACCATACTTCTCAGCACTCGAGCCCAACCAATTAGGAATACCTTACCTCCATGATCAAGTATCAGTCATCCCCCAATAAGTCCTACCAGACACAGTGCCACCCGATGCAAACGTGGTTGTGCCTCCATCGCTCCAGCCCATGACATCCACTGTTGTGAAGTTGGTATATCCACATATCTCCTCCCAAAGGCCATCTCCATGTGAGGCTCTGACCCCTCAAAGCAGTACTCGGGTATGAGCTTCCGAATCGACACTCTATAAATCCTCCACACATCGTGAATGGTAATAGTGGCTTTCCCTGTGGGGAAGTGAAAGCTTGATGTGGTACTATGCCACCTCTCAATCAGTGCTAACATGAGTGCATTAGGTGCTCTCAAATGGGGCCAAAGGTGCACATGCTCTAATCTACATAGTGTCACAATCCCCCAATCCTCTATAGTCATCTCATGCTCCAGCACCATCATTGCTAGAAAGAACTCCCTTTCCAAGAAGGTAATAGTATCCACCTGCATCCACCATGCTCATGTCAGATATCAAATAGCATTCTGGGGCATCAAAAAATGCTCCTAGACCCTCCCCTATCTCTTCTTTCCCTCCTTTTCCTCTGTTCCTAGGTCAATTGGCGGAGATGCCGATTAACCTCACAGACAGTGGTTCTTCCCAGTCGCTAATCTATGGAGACGATGGTTTAGGCCACCGCCTCTTTTCAACGCAGACGGCAGAGTTCTTACTCTGTCGTCTCTGCCCTATTTTTCCCCCTCACCTCTTCCATTGTAGATGGCAATCATGTGATCCTCATCTACGTAGATGTTGATCGCCGATCAACCATCTACAAAGATGGTGATCTGTCGATCGTCGTCTGCACAGACGATGGTCAAGCGACTGTCGTCTGCATTGCAGGCCAATTTGGAGCATATTTTGGGCGCCATAAATGCGACAAAAAACATTAAATGCGTAATCAACTAGGAGGCCTTCAACTACTCACCGTTGATCCAGCATCTGTGGGTTGCTGATGGATCCTAACTCACTCTCCAAGCTGCACACGCTCTCAAACTACTACCATCGCTTCTCTCTTCTTCCATCTTTTTTCTCTTCATGAGTGAAAATGACTTCTCTTTTGGCCCTGTTGGACTATTTATAGCCCCTTGGGGCCGGTTTCTTCCATCCTTATCCCCATTTCCCACTCTGGTCCCTGTTTTTACTCTATTTCTTTTGGACACGCCATCCAATTGGTCTTCTTTCCCTCTCTTCCTGCCTTTTTTGAGAAAATTTTGTAAATTTTTTTTATTTTTTCCTATTATTTTCTCGAGGGGGCACACTCCTCCACCCTCATTGCCTTAGGTTTTCCTGACCTTTCTGGGGCATCTTATTTTATTTTCTTTCACGCGATGCCACTTCCGACGCCACATCAAAGAGGGGCAAAATTTAGACGTCTAAAATCATCCTTATATTAATTTAATTAATATTCCCATAGCATTATAATTAAATTTAATTGATTAATTATATTTGTTATATTCTTCTATCTATTTAATTAAATTTATTAAATTAAATATGATTCACCTTCTTTAGTATTTAAATTTAATGTTTCTCCTCCTCAGACGAGGATTGTGCCAGCTATATCAATTGAGGTACCTCTATTGTTCCCAAGTTGAATGATTGTGTAGGGTATATCAGTATTGAAGATCATTCCTAAAATTGATAGGGTAAGATATCAAGTTTCCCATCCTCTCGGCACCTCTGAGAGTTTTTCACCATTGGATACCCCTTTTGTTTTTATTATTTTTGGTTTTGACACTACCACAAAGTGGTTTGCACCATCATACCCTATTTTTCTTTTTATTTCTCTTTTTTAGACTGAGAAACTCGATATCTCCCTTTGTCATATTTACACTCATTGCACTGGTGGAAGAAGTGAGGGGATCAATAGCATTTAGGTAACAAGAAAAAGTGTAGTCATTTGGAGAAGAGATTAGGTTCAAAGGCTCATTTTAGTTCCACTCAATAAGTTCAAGATGAACTAAGGATAATGTTTCAATAGGCCCTAAGGATACCACTGTGTTATTAGGATCAAGGCTTTCAATGGGTAAGAGAAGATCTATCACATATTTTTTGAATTTAACTCATTTGATCTAGCATGAGTTCTTTGATTCTCCTCCCGAGTATATAGACACTCTAGAATAGTTCTTAGGGGAATGATTTGAATTATTTACATAGACCTATCTCTAGTGTGATTATCTTTACTATCATCTCCAAAGTTCCAATTCATGTTTTGAGGAAGGAAAATTGTCTTGGCAACATTTGAACTCTCTCCTTGTTCAAATAGAGGTGTGTACTTATGGATAACATCCACTTCAATATATATTGTAGTATCTAAGAGAGAATCATATTCATATTCATTGGAACTTGTCCCTAGAGAATAGGGGATGTCTAAGACATGAGTAGGAGCATCTCGTTGACCTCAATTCAGATGTCTTCCCTCTAGACCATTCTCTATACCTTGACCAAATTCATATTCATGAGAATCAGTCCGACTGTCATCAGATCTTCCTAGGTACTAGGATATGGTCATGAAGACTCCTTTGTCTACACTATAAATGCCTTCTTCTAGGTCATCTTCATCTTCTTTCATTGTGACTTGTTCTACACATTCTTGTACTGACATGAGGAGGAATGGGGATACCTCAATGGCATGTACCCTTGTATCTAGGAAGTGTGGTACATCTAGTATCTGATACATAGTAACTAGTTGCCCCCAATTTGGGTGTCTCTCTTCATGTTCACCCTCAGGTTCTAACTCTGACTCATCTTGTGGTAGGTTTACTACATCTTCCTTGGTTATTGGATTCATGCTAGGTGATGTTTGGGACCCTGAGTTGTTTGGTTTAAAGGGGGCTCTAAATTAAGGTGGGATATATAATTCCCCTTGGTAGCGAGGATTTTCTATTTGTAAATGTAATATCCTCTCAAATGGTAACCATGTAACCTATGCTTCTTCTTTAATTTCATTATCAGAATCTTTTGATTTGTTTCTTATAGGGCTATTCTAGAGGAGGGATGAAACCCTTTTTCATGATATCATATCCTTATTTGTCTATTGGATTCCTGAATTCTATGTGTATGGGCTCTGTTAACCCTTCATCTTTACCTAGGAGTCATTTTCCTTTATACCCCATTTGTTGCATTAGTTGATATCCTTTACCATATTTGTGTGGGGATATTTCAACATGTTTAACTTCTTGATCATGCTCCTCTCCTTTATAAAGCTAGGCAAGAACAAACTTCTCTTCATTTTCTTCTGAGAGAGGAACACGAGCTTTTACCATACTAGTCCCTTCATGTATTTCCAATTTCTAAGTGCTAGTAGGCTTTAATGGTGATGAGGGCATACCATAAGATCTAGGGGATGCAGGGAGATTAGAAACTAAGCACGAAGAGTGCATTTGATTCTCTCCCATACCTGTATTGGTAATTTTCAATTTCTCCTCAAAACTTTTCATGAGTGTCACCCAGGAATTTTCATATCCTTTCGCATTAGATGTTTCCTTATTGTGCAGAACCACATTGTGTGCTTGTTTCAAAGTGTTATAGGATTATGTGTTATCTTCTAGAATAGAAACCTCCACTCTTTTGTATGGAAATTTTACACATTGATGATATGTTGAGGGGACCACATGCATATAATGAATACATGGCCTCCCTAATAAAATGTTATATGATAGTGGTAAATCCAGCACTTGGAAAATCACATCTCTCTCATTGGGTCCAACCCTGATAGGTAGCACAACAAATCCTTTTGATGACCTTTCGTCTTCATCATATTCCTTTAGGGTGATCTTTCTTTTGGGGTCTATAGCATGTTCTAAAAAACCTAATACTGTCACAATCTTAAGAGTAAAAATCTTCAAATTGACACCTCCATCTATCAATATGTGTTTGACCCTGCCTTTATGGATCAAAACCTCTATGTGTAGGACTTGGTTATGCGGATGATTGAGTGATTTATCATCTTCTTCTAAAAAATATAGGTAGTGAGGTGAATTTATATGGCCTACCATAGTTTGGAACTAATCAACACCAAGGTCCTTCGGTACAGTTGTCTCAAAAGAGCCAATTCAAGGATCTTCTTATGTGATGGTGAGATCTTAAGTAACTCCAAGATGGAACTTTGGGTTGGATTTCTCTGCAACTAATCAACCAAATTGTAGTTCACAAATTAGATTGATGTGACTATTTCCCTTGATGTTGAGGGTTTTAATGTCATAGTTTATTTTAACGATGAAGTCACTCCCTTAAGAGTAACTATTATGCCCTGCATACCCGTCCCTACATTTTGTTGGAAAAATGTTGGGTCCCCCCTTTTTTTATTTTGCCTTGTTTCTTTTCCTTTAGTTTTCTTCCATCCTTTGCTTCCATGGGGTCATTTTCTCTTCTTCTTGGTTTTTGTTTCTCCGGGACCCGGTCCCATAGTATTTTTGTTCTATTTGTGCCAACCAAATTCTAGACTTCGGGATCCTCTGTCACTACGTCCTCTTTTGTTAGAGGGTGTGGTTTCATGGGATCCCCGGGCCCGGAGTCTAGAGGTTTCCCTTTCTCAATTTTTATGGAAGGAAAGTGGTCTATTTTTATGCTAGGGGTATAAATAGAGTTTCACCAGTCATTGTTACATTCACTGGAAACAAATTACCCCAGAGTGATTCAAAGTGATTAAGGTGATTTTAATAGCAACTAGGTGCGATTTGTTCTCAAACATTGAGCAGTGTTTAGCAGTGACTGGAAGTTGTGCATTCATGGTGATTCAAATTTGTTCATTTTCCAAGCACCTCCCATGCTTTTCCTCCCGCATTCCTCATTTTTAGGGTACGCCCTTTTGGTTCCTCATCTTTGCTTTCTAGTTTTGTTTTAGGTTTTTCTTTTGTTTTTCTTTTTGTCCCTGTTTTCTATTCCATTCTTTTTCGTCACCTCCCATTGGTGGGATGGCTCTTCCAAAGGGTTGTCCACCCTCTATGCAGTTGTAAGATGATGTATTCTTGTACATTGTGTAAATCTTATAGATTGTTGGTACTTTAGCTGTAAATAGGTTCATTCCTAGGTCGGCCTGTAAGTTGTTCTTCGGCCCTCTGTAGGTGTTTGTAAACTTTGTACATTTTTTTATATTCCATTCTCATCTGGTGGCAATCTCACCATGCCCCTCTGCATGTGACCAAATTGTCAAGCTCCCCTACCTGGTGCTTACAAATTCAAACTCGGCACCTTGCCTGGTTGAGTTTGAAGGTTTTCTCTCTCCTCTGTCATCTTCGCTTTAATGGCGGGTTTAATTCTCCCACACATGAGCATTAAAAAATTGCCCAAGAGGCATTCATTCCCTTGCGTGTTAGGATATTTGTCACCATTAATTCCATTACTCCCTTTATTGCATGACCACATGACGCCCCATGTCATCCTAGTATGGCTAATTGCCTTTCATATCGATAACGGTCAATTTTCAGGACTCTGGGTCCCATGTTCCCCTTTGACCTTCGCTTCATTCACCGCATGAGCTAGAATACCTGGAACCCAAGAGAATTGATCAAATTCCAAATGATTCATTTCATTTAATATATATTTTTGAGGTTTGATGCAAACTAACACATTTTAAGGAACATTTTAATTCTATTATGTTTTATCTATATTGATGATTGTCCGGTCTTGCAAATTGCCGATAAACTCACAGATCAATCATGTTTGAACCATCCTCTCCACCTGAGAGTCCGTAACTCCCTACCCCTTCAACTAGGGAAGCCGCCAGGACCAAGGCCGAGAAGGCCTTAGAAAATCTTCCACTGACCTTAAAGTATTTGAAGGAAGGACCTATTCTAGGATCCAAAGTTGATTCCAAATTATCGATGATCACCGACACCAATGTCAGAGCATGGGCCAAATTATAGGTCTTGGTAAAAATGATGTTTATTTAGCACAAGGACGAAGACCTACTGGCACGAAATGTGGCCGCCTCTATAATTCTCAAAGCCGTCTACTTCCCCTGCTTAGTGCAAGCTCTCAAGCTCATTCTTACATTGGCAGAACACTACAACATAGCTGTCTCGGCTGTCATGCTTGCCACTCCTCTCCCCTTAGGATACCCAACACCCTTATTAACTTTAGATACTGCAACATTCACTTCAGGACTGGGGATCCCCCAATTCTCCAATTCTACTATTCTCACCCGGGCCCTGGCATTACAAGAGTTTGAAAAGGTTCCGCAGCTGGCCCGAAAATGTGTGTGTGTAAATGGGTACCTGTCAGAATCAACACAAAAACTCAATAAGTCATTATATTAGCATCAAAGGGGTTAGTGAAAACATGAAAAGCATAGAGAACCCACTAAAATTGACTTATTTCCTGCTAACTAGGAGGAGTGTGATTAACAACATATCAGCCCTCAGAATATGCTATGAATCAGTGACTAATACAACCTAGCATGGAGGATTTGATTAAAAACAAGCTAAATGATGGAAAAAGCATGCATTTTAACTATAAAATATGAAATAGCAATGGTAAACTAGCATGAGATGAAATGGAATGTAATTCTATGATTAAACTAGCAGCATAACAATGCAATTCTAATCTCAAGTGAAGGCTTATTTGCTCTCAAAACAGGCTTCTATTTATAGAAGAATGGGAGAGAGAAAGGGACAAGGTTCATTTATGAATCAGGATGCCCAATAAATGAACATGTAAGAGCTATTAATTCCTAAGGCATTAATAAGGCATGGGAGAGACATGGGCTTAAGGTCTTCATATTAATGAAGGCATTAATAAGGCATGTGGGGGTGTAAGAAGATGGCTTGAGGAAGTGGACCTTAAGGAGGTCAAGCTGAGAAAGTGGACTTTCTCAAGTGGGTGGAGTTGCTAAGTATTCCTTAATGGAATGTGACAACATTAGGAGGTGGGTTAGAGAAGAATTTAGGATTAGGATTAGATTAGCATGGGTGAATGGGGTGA
>MU226414.1:711692-761217 GCA_018584345.1 Thuja plicata
GAATGTGACAACATTAGGAGGTGGGTTAGAGAAGAATTTAGGATTAGGATTAGATTAGCATGGGTGAATGGGGTGAGAAGGGTTAGAACCTAGGGTAGAAGTGGTTGAGATGGGTTAGGTTGGGGTTAAAGGGAATATTAATAAATGAAATAAACTTATTTAATTCATTTAGAAATATAGGAATTAATTATTTAAACAATTTAATTACTTTTTAATAATTAGAGGACTATAGCCATTTTAATTAAATTAAATAGGCTAGGGGAATGGGTTTATTGCAAGTGATTATTTGATATAGGGATTTATTTAATTCTTTTATAATTAAATACTATAGCCATGTTTGATTTTGATTTGATCTGATTGGTCGAATTTGATTTGAATTGTATGGCTATAATAGATAATATAAATCAGTGATAAAAATCACCTAGGACATTAAATTTGATTAAAATAATTATGCCAAGCAGTAACAGGGTCGTTTGGACATAAATCGAGGGTATGATCACACTTAGGACAAAATAGGGTCCATTGTTGCGACAGACCAAAATCAGGTGGTTACAGGAAATACCTCAACAACAACTGGCTCAAGACCACAAGGAAAGATTACAAAAAGATAAAATTGGAGATCCCCCACATAGAATTCAAGGAAAGCATACAAATGGGGATCATCTCCTTATGCAGGGTCTTCCGAGAATCCCATGTCTGGGAATTTTTGGCATGGATGTATAACTTCCTGTTCGGCATCTCCACCGTTGGACAAACTTTTGATTGGGCGATCATTATTGCCAATCATGTGGACTTCCATCTAAAGAATATCACCCAAACCTCAAAGTTCCACATGACTTCATACATTTTGTGGGCACTGGCACAACAATGACCTATAGCCCAGGGTTTACTCACTGTCGACGTGCTCAGGACTGGCAAAGGCCAAAATGCTCCATGGGACAATTTCCCACAAATACAATGGGAGGCCAGTTTCCCTAGTTTTTTGTAGGGTAAATGACACCTTCATTTACTATATCATTCTTACACCCACTCGAGATACCAATTACTGGCTTTCAAAAGAGGCGATGACTCTGGTTAGTTCTTATGCCCACTACATCCAATTTCAGCAACACTCCTACATTTGGGTGACCGGCTTCTCCGGAAAGCCCTACCTATTGCCCAAGCATTGTAGGGATAGGATTATTCTCTTGGAGTTCTGCAGGAAAATCCTAGAACTTCACACTTTCTTTGCATTGAAGAAATTTACCTCCATTCCTTTTCGGATCACTTGCGGGAACTACACCTATATCCTTGCAGTGGCGAAAGAGATCGAGAAAGAATTGAAATGTCTGGGGCTAGAAGAATTTTACTTGGAGTGGAAGAATTTTGATTCCCTTGATAAGATAGCTTCGACACTGCCCTGGGTAGAGGAACCCCACAAGCCTCACCTCGAGGATTTTTTGGTAGACTGCTGGGATGATTTTGAAGTTTCGAATTGACACTTTTTCATAATGAAAAAAAGGTATGATGAAGCTTCTTAAGCTTCGAACCTTTCCAAAGGAATTTTTGGATACCGGGTCCATAGAAGACCCACAGTTGAAGGCTCAAGGAGTAGACAAGATGGGTCTCCCTCTGGTGGAATGGGACACCCCGGAAATCCTAGCAATTGAAGACATCACCCATGATGTGATTGAACATCGTCATGTGTACTTTTTTAAGGTGTGTCCAAAGAGAACCCGCAGGGTTGCCCAATTTTTGCAGGGGTCCACTTCTGGATCTGGAACCTCCAAATAGGGCAGAGACAAAGGAAAAAGAATGGTTGGTACCCAGGCCCAGGGCCTAACTACATCTTTAGTTCCTGTTATGGAATAAGTGCACACTCATCTGGAAGTGTCCTATCAGATGAAGGAGGAAATAAGCACCTGGCTTGGCCTCCAAATTACTATAGAAGAATCTGCCCTCCCTTTTGGCTCCCCCTCACTTGCTTTACTTATGGTTCGGGTAGCATGGAAAAGAGTGGAGGATGAGAGTGTGGCCATTTTGGATGTCAGACCCCCATTGATGAAAAGGAGGAAGAAGCAAAGAACAAATTTTCCTCCACTAAGGGAAAATACAAATCTTAGGATACCTAACATCCCCCAGGTGGAGATTATCCTACACTCCCCTAAACCAGAGAATCTCCCAGAGACCTCCCCTCCACATGACGATTTTGATGACATTTTTGGGATTGGAGAACTTGTGAACCTGTATGGGGATATAGGAAAGGCGGTGGAGGAGATCAGTGCGCCGGAAGAAGAAATAATCCCCACTAAAGGGGAGATACAAGAAAAGGTAGTTGTCACGGAACAAGAGGTCTAGGAAGATAATGAAAAAGAGCTAGAATAGGTGGACATCCCTGATGTTCAAGAGATACCAGTCCTAAAGACCAAAATAGGAGAAAAGAGGAAAGTATAGGATGAGCAGTTGGCTTTGACTGAGGGAATCAAACCTTCAGGAGTAACTGTAACCTTAGCCGCCATGCTCTAGATGCCTCCGCCCACCTAAGGTAATCCTTTACCCTAGGTGGTACCATTTGGCAAGGTGATCCCTGTAAAACTACATTCGGATCTAGTTCGGACATCTCTGCCACCCGTAGAAGATACGCCAATGGAGGAGAATATCTCAGCCGAAGATGCCAAAGAAGAGCAGTAGCAACAGAATGAGGGGGAGAACCCCAAAACTATGGATGTTGATTCCACCAATGTTGTTAAGGAATAGAGCACTAAGGAAATAGATTTTGATACCACTAAGGTGGATAAAGCAGGTGGCCCTGAGAACACAAAGAAAGAGTTTGAAGAGACAATAAACATTAAGGATGAACAACATAACCCCAGGGAAGACCCAAATAATTAGGCCCTAGCCACAAGACCATGCCCACCACCACAATGGTTGGTGGAGTTGAAGAAGAGAAAGGCCCTAGCGACAGAACAATCTGATCTCTCTTTGGCCGAGATGATGGCGCACTGTCAAGTCATCCCTAAGCCAAAGAAGGCCTGAACCCTCCACTCCATTCAGACTAGTCCAGGTGGAGATACAGTCGTGGTTATTGTGACCCTTCCCACAGATAAAGAGGAAGCAGTGGTAAGTGTTGTTGAATATGTAGTCATAGAGGTATCTCTGGGGAAGAGGGATAAGCAGGGTGAACTGGACCTGTTGAAAGAAGCTAGCTAGGAAATTGAGGCCTGGTATGATAAGAAAGCCCAAAGACTTAAAGAAGAAAAGGAAAAGAAAACAAATCTTGTTAGGCTACTAACAGAGATAGCATAGCCATTGGCTGTAATTTATGCAGAAGCTTCTACATCCAGAACACCGCTCCCACAGGGTGAGGTTGACGCACTTAGAAACATGAAGAAGAAAGCGCAGGCAGTAGACCACTGCGTGGCCAAGCAGGTAGGAAATGTCTAGAATTTCTTAGCAACAACACTCCTAGACTTTCATATGGCTGGTAACACCTTGCACCATTCCAAAAACACCATTTCTCTATGGGAGGGAGAAACTGAATAGTATGAGGTGTAGAGGAGCGAGCTAGGAGAGCTCATGAATATTGGAGAGGAACCTATCATGGAGATGGGCATTTTGGGGGAGGAGTCTTTCAATCTTATCTGGGTCTAGCACACCAAACTTGATCTCAAATTGGAGATTAGCAAGCAACTGGTAGAGGCCCTAAAGGACAAAGTCCTGGGAGAAGAGTATTCTTTGAATTTGTATAAAGATTTTGTTACGAGGGTTTTGGGAGTAAATCCCTTCAGCACAGATATGTGTACTCTGATAGATCATGTTGTGGGGAAGTTTGATGAACTAATGGAGTCACAATACCAGTCCTTGGGAGATTTTGATAGAGCAAAAATGTCACGTTTATCTCATATGATGCTCTGGGCCCATGATGTAGCAAAGATGGTCATGAAATTCAAGGGAAATGCCTTAGATTTGGGAGAGCAAGTGTAATCGGTCAAGTATTTCCAGGTGGGCATTAAGGACATTGACAAAGAGTGAATTCCTTAGATTTTGGAAGCATTCAAAACATACAAGGTATAGTAAGGTTCTCCAAACTATGGAGATTTTCACCAGCAGGGTGCAATTTTGTAAATTCTTTATTCTTTGAGTGCAAGCTCCCAGACTCCATAATTTTGGGTCTAAAGTTTTGTATTATTTCACAGTGATCCATGTTCAGGTTCCCCAAAGCCGACCAGTCATTGTCAAGCAGTTAATAAGGGGTCAGCAGGTAGGTGATATCGATAAGGCATGTCAGACGGAAGGATGACTCTAACAGGTGATTCTCCCAAGGCGTAGCTCCCACATTTACTACCTGGTGCATCGAAGACAATGAGATACATTCTGCATTGATGAGGCATGTAGCCTCAAACCCTAGAAAGATTGGATTTCCTTTGTTAATACTCTGGCACTCTTCTCTATGTTGATTCTTCTAGCTTTGTCTTCTTGTCTTCTTCCTCTATCTTGTCAGACCTCTTCTCTTTTCAAGGTGATTGTAAGTGGTGCAGGTAGTACCAACCACTAGATAATGTATTTTATAGGTTGAGTGTACAATTAGATTAGGTTAGTTTTAGGTAAAACTATGTGTATAAATAAGAAGTCTGACCTCATAACAAGGGTTGGCGAAATTGATGATTTTGTAGTCCAGCGAGTAATAAAAGATAGCTTTTCATTTTTAGTTGTTTCAGGAGCTCAATGCTCAGCAATTCTTAGTAGTTTAGATGCTCCCATGGAGCCATGATTATATACACCAGTGATGCTAGAACATTATAAGCTAATGAAGGAAGAACAATTTATGGCAATGATGTCGTTGTTGTTCTAATCTCTGAGTTAGCGATATCTTTTGTGTTGTATGTTTCTAATATCCTCTTCTCTAATGTTTAGTTTAGATTAATGATCTCATTTACCCTTTCTATTGAATATGTATGAATCACTGGTTCTATATGTATTCATTATTTAATGTAGTTCTTACATTGGAGAATTTTTGATCTTTGAAATATGTTGCATAACTATAAGTAGAAGTAAAAAACTCTAACTCTAGTCTATCTTTTGCAATTTATTTGGTAAACTTAGCATGCTTGCAGGAAACCTTGACCCATCACTAAAATCCCCCAAGAAGATGAGTAAAACCAAATATCCACCTAAAAAAATAGTCACTTGCCCAACTTAGCTTCTCCCACACCATCAAGACCCGACACCCAGGTGCTTGAAGCCCCAGAGAATTCATTCCTTAGAGAACATTCATAGGTGAAGCTGGCCAGTACCGCGGTACCTGGTGATAACTTATCACCGTTGGCAGAACTAGTCACAAAGTCCTGTCAATAGAAAATAGTGCTAGAAGGAGGGCATGAGCTCATCCCCTTTGGAAGATTTCTATTTTACACCACCTAAGGGTTCCCCAAGTCATAGTTTTAGGAACCAAGATTTTAGCGGGATAGGGTCATTTTCGCCCTTACATTTTGAAAGAATCCTTTGATCAACCCTGAATCCTAGAAATTTTGTTGAACTTGAACCTCCTGCTCAGACGAAAAGGACCCCACAAGTGAAATAGCCAGCCAACCTTATATGGGGATTCGCTACACCTCAGAACATCCAAATCCCTCAGGTAATCTCGGGGATCAGCACTCAACCTAGCCAAAATCTAGCAGCCCCAATGGCAACTTACTTTGGTAACACTGGGTCCCCAATGGGGCAGTTCCCTAGTGCCACCAATGATCTTTCTCCACATCTGGAGAAGATCTACCCCAGATATGAGCATCTAGGCCCAAGAACCATAGAATAACATCTCCAGGCCCATAAGGATGCCATGAACCAACACCGGATACAACATCAAGATGTTTTAGCCTGGGTGTTCCCTCTATCCTTAGGACATAATGAGTTAAACCAGTACCTCAACTTACCGGTCAACTCCATCAACAGTTGGCAGGATATGGAAGACACCTTCTTGGTGGCCTTCCGTGTTCACGTGGACCCGGCATAGTCCAGCAACCATTTTATCTCTTTCAAGAAGGAACCAAATGAATCCCTCACCACATTCAACCATCGGTTCCAATGTGCCTTGAAGCAGTGTACGGGTCCCTTCATCCCATCTACTAACGTGACCATCCAGACATACTTGAATGCTCTAGACCCTATTGTTTCCAATCTTGTTTGGATAACTGTTGCCGCTAATGACCGAGATACTCTAGTGAAGGTTTACAACCTAGCCCTGGAGTTGTCCCGCAGTTTGAGCAAAGCTCCTAGTGGGATTAGACAAAGTCTACCATTCAACATGTTACCTGATGAAACTCCTTACACTGATGGATACAACCCCAATCCAACAATGGGTTCCCCAATGATGGTCATGGGCCCATCGCTGATAGACCAGCAGGCCCAATACGTATACCAATCTCAAGCCCAGACAATATCGGGTCTGGAATATGTTCCCTGGAACCAGCCGCAGCAAATGCAACAACCCTTGACACAAACCTCCAAAGTACCTTTCTTCCACTTGTCCGCGGCTAGAGGATTGTTGTCCTCAACTCTAGGAGCTACTGTCGCTTTCCCCAGGACCCCACCAAAACAACCATCACACTATGACACAACTACCCAGCTATCCACCTAAGTTTAATACCTCCAGCAATTGGTGTCCTCCCTGACTATGGACATGGGATAGTTGAAGGTGGGGCCTTCCATGCCTCACAACTCCAATTCCCATAGGGGGAATGTTTTCTCCAGACAATGAAACACCAACACCAGAGGTTGGAACTACAACAACAAGCCTTGGCCCAATCAACAGCAATGGAACAACAATGCGAATACCAGAGGTCCTCCTCCAAAAAAAAATACCACTCAGAATTCCACCCCTGACCAATTAGTGTAGATTGCATGACACCGACTCTCACTTCGAGGTGAACTATGCCACACCTAAGAAGATCATCATGATCTCCTAGTCGGATAGAAAACAACCTGTCGATCCTACTCCCCTGGAATCATCCACATCAGAGCCTACTCATAGTTCTTTCACATGTGAGACTGTCTTCTTTGGGACACATGAAGAAGATGAAGAAGAACCCAAATTGCAGTGGTTCTTTGACAAATCTATCCCGGCCTTTGAGGCCAATGCCTTAACCAAACCGTATACTCCTTACCACACGTGGATCCAAGCTGGAAAATGGCTAGCTTACATGCTAACCCCTCCCAAGAATACCCCTCTCCAGGAAAATACAACTGATCGCTCCTTCCCTCTGAAAGGACCTGGCACCAACCAAGCCAAGGATCTAACCAAGGGAAGTCAACTTTACCTGGGGGGATGGTTTGACATCACTAAGGCATTAGAGAAACCACCACCTCCATGACCTTGATGGAGGTTTTGTTGAATTTTCTCAAGTAGAAGAAGTCCCTTCTGAAGCTCTTGGGAAACCTAGAAGTCATTAGTCGTCCACCAAAGACTGTCACATTTAACAATGCCAACTCGGCCATCTTCCAGGGAAACACAAAGGATCCTCCCTTCCTACTAGGCCTGAACATTCAAGGGAAGAACCAACACAATTGCCTGGTAGATTCTGGTGCATTGGGCAATGTCATGCCCTTATCCATATTCTAGAAGCTCAGACTCACTCCCACTCCCTCCAAAGGTGCAGTAGTCCAATTGGACAAAAGTGTTGTGAAGATGGTAGGTGAGATAAAAAAACATCCAGATTTAGCTCATCCAAGACCCCTGGATATCGAGCATAATAGACATCCAAGTGGTGGACATCCTGAAAACTTATGGGATGTTATTAAGTCAAAATTGGTCTAAGGCCCTTAACGGGTATTTCTCTACAAACTTCTCCCACTTGTGGCACCCCTAGAAGGGGAAATCAAATCAAATCTAGGTAGAGAGTGAACCCACAATAAAGTAGGCCCTCACCAAAGTTGGGAGGGTAAATGAAGTCCTTTTCTCTAAATCTTCCCCCTGGGTGTACTAGCCACTGGAGATCCTAACATTTGATTTTACTCCCGGGGAGGATCCCATAGTCTATCAAAGAATTCAGGACTTGGAAAAAAATTGAGGGGTGAGGTAGACTCACAAGGTAACATGGTGACTCTGGCCACTCTCTTATCCAAAACTTTGTGCTGGGTACATTACCAGAAACACTCTGAACTGGAGTGTGAGCCTTGCATTTCTACTACTACCTGCCATATCGATGCCCTCTGGGAGAAAGAACATAAAGTCGGTTCACCTGGACCAAGTAATCCATCTAGCAGTATGCCTAAGGTGTCACTTGTCCAGGAACCCAAACAAGGGACATCTCCATAGAAAAACCTCACCCATGCACCATCAAAATCGGAGGAATCACCTCCCAAGCCTCCCAAAATCAATCCAAATGACACTTCACCTTTCTAGTCCCAGAAAATGAACAATGACTTGTGGATCCTAAAACTTGACGGATCTCGGTCTAAACAAGGCTGCGGAGCCAGAGTGGAATTGATCAACCCACGGGGGAAATCCTTCCTCATGTCCTTCAATTTGTAGTTTAACTACACTAATAATGTCACGGAGTACAAAGCCTTGGTCCTCAGACTCTTGTTTTCCTTGAGGAGAGGGATCACCTGCCTCCGGGCGATGGGTGATTCAGAGTTGATTGTAAAATAGGTCCGGAGCCAATGCATGTGTCATGAAAAAAGGCTAGCTGCATACCACCAGGCATGGAGCCTAATTGAAGAATTTGATTCTTTTGGCATTGATCTTATTCATCGGAAATGTAACTATGTTCTGGATGCCCTTTCTGTGTCTGCCAGCACCCTCAAGCCGATGGCTAGCTCCCGACTCTGGAAGTTTTCTTTTGAAATGGTCCCCACCCCATCCATCCTAGATAATATTACCCACTTTTAGGTTTTTGAGGATGATCAACATATTTTTTCCTTCATGGCCAATTTTGGCATCTTCGAGGATCGGATAGTGGAGGAAATTGACCATGATGATACTAGGAAGGGTGAAGAAGACGATGGGATCATCGACCTACCCACCAACACCATCCCTAAGGGGATGGTAGATCTTGAATGCATCTTTGATTCAGATCCCCAGGGCCAACACAAGATATCATCCTCCTCTGAGGGAGGAAATTTTGAAAAGGCCAATGAAGAAAAAATTGTGCACATTGGTACCTCCTGCTCCCCGGAGGAGAAGGAGAAGATTCTTGCGGTTCTCCGAGAATACATTGATGTTATTGCATGGGGGTATGAGTATCTTAAAACCTATGACACACCTATCATGACTCATACTATCCCACTAAAACTAGATGCCAAGCCCTTCCAGCAAAAGCAGAGGTTGGTAAACCCATTGATCGAGCCTCTAATTCATCCAGAGGTTCATAAACTGCTATCAGTCCAGATTATCTTTCCTATCTGACACACAACATGGGTTGCCAACCTAGTCCCCATGTGAAACAAGAATGGTGACATCCACATGTGTGTGGATTTTTACAATTTAAACAAGGCATCCAAGAAGGACAATCACCCTTTTCCCTCGCTGGATGAGGTATTACAAATTGTTAATGGTTCCCAAATGATGTCCTTCCTAGATGGGTACTCTAGATATAACCAGGTTATGGTTAAGTTCGAAGATAGAGATAAAATGGTGTTCACCACCAAGTGGGGAACATTTGCATATCAAAGAATTCCCTTTGGCCTCATCAATGCGGGGGCCACATTTCAAAAGCCTATGTACATTGCGTTCAAATACCTGGTAAACAAATGCATAATCATCTATATTAATGATTTAACAGTATTTTCTCGAGACAGGCGTGATAATTCTACCCACCTCGCCCAAATTTGGGAGAGATGTTGCTGGTATGGTATATCCCTCAACCCTAAGAAATGCATATTCAGGGTCACTGAAGGGAAGTTGCTTAGGAATATCATCTCTGAGAAGGGGATATCTATTGACCCCGAGAGAGTTGAAGAACTTCTGAATTTACAAATGCCCGATAGTAAAAAGGAAATGAGATCTTTCTTTGGAAAGATAAATTTTTTTTAGTGGCTCATCACTAGATTCGCAGAGATTGTTAAACCACTCAATGACATGATGAGGAAAGATACCAAGATTGAGTGGAGCCCCAAAGAAAAATGAGCATTTTTACCAGATCAAGAAAACCATAGTGGAGGCACCTGCCTTAGCAAGTCTAGACTATTCCCTCCCATTCCACATATACTCCTTCACTTCCCTGCATTCTGCAGTAGCAGTCCTAATGCAGAAAGTTGAAGGGGAAGAATGACCTATTGCTTTTATGAGCTCCCCCTCTAAGAACGTTGAAGTCTGATATTCACCTTTGGAAAAGTAGGCTTTTTCTTTAGTCCGGGTTGTGAAGAAATTTTGGCACTATATTCTCCACAGAAAAGTGCATGCTATCATTCCAGACCAGGCTGTTAAATATTTACTACTGCAGAGTGATTTGGGTGAACACCGGGGAAAATGGATGGCCATCCTCCAAGAGTATGATCTAGAAATGCAACCAATTAAGATAGTCTGAGGCTAGGGACTATGCAGAGAAATGGTGAAAGTAACTCCAACCATTGAATGTCAAACCTATATGGTGGATTCCGTCACTCAAGACCCATGGTATACTAACCTAGTATACCTACTTCTCAATAATAGATACCTGGAGGGGCTTCCCCCAAACAAGCATCGTGCCCTACGATTTAAAAGTGCACATTTCATGATAAAAAATGGAATGCTTTTTCGCAAGAATTGCAAAGGGATTTACCTTCGATGCATTGATCAGGACCAAGCTACCAAAATGATAGAAGAATTCCATGGGCAATTCAGAACTGGGCATGGATCAGCTGACGCCACTACCCACCAGATTCTCTAGGCCGGATACTATTGGCCCTTTATCCTCAAGGATGTCTACACTCATGTGAGGAAGTACCACACTTGTCAAACCATAGCCCATCATGAGTGAAACCCAGCCATGCCTTTGCATTTGGTCTTTGAAGTTCGACCCTTCACCCAATGGGTATTAAATTTTATTGGGGAAATAAACCCCAACTCATCCTCCAACCACTAGTATATCCTGACTGCAACCGATTACTGCACCTGGTGGTCCAAGGCAATTCCATGCAAGAACAACATGGTGGATGTAGTTATCAAATTCATGGAAGAAAACATAGTCACCAAATTCAGAATGCCTTTCACTATAGTGTGTGACAATGATCTAGCATTTTCTTCAGCGTAGTTATTAGAATGGACCTATGAAAGGAAGACCACCTTGAATTTATCCAGCAACTATTACCCCCAAGGTAATGGTGTGGCTGAATCTACCAACAAAAATTTGCTGGAGGTGATCAAACATCTGCTAGAGAAGAACCCCTAGGACTGGCATCAAAATCTTAGGTTCACCCTTTGGGTGGATTGTATCAGAATCAAGGTGGCCCTAGGGACTTCCCCATTTTACCTAATTTATGGCCAAAATCTTGTGTTCCCTATAAACTTACAAATCCCATTTCTACAGTTTATGTAGGAATTTAGCAATTGGGACAACATCGTGGAAGTTCTACTCTTGAAACTGGTGAGAATGGAGGAACAAAGAGATGTGGCACTAGAAAATTTTGAACGTCATCAAGTAGTCGTTAAGCGATGGTTTGACCAGAGAGCCCAATATAATGCCTTTTGGGTTTCGGACCTACTCCTTCTATGGGATAAGGCCCGGGAGAAGAAAGGAAAGCATACCAAATTTCAAAGGCTCTGGCTCAGACCATACATGATTTCAGAGATCTGTAGGGAAAATACTTATCGCCTCAGTACCATGATAGGAGAAGCCATCCCATTTCCTATCAATGGAAATTTTTTTAAACACTACTTTGAATGTAGTGAAAGTTAGGTTTTCCCGAAGTTGTATTATATGTAAGTTATTTTCCAACTTGTAAATATCTTTTCTCGGTGCTCCTTGGGAGTGCCTTGTCCTTGTAAATAGTTGTCTGCAGTATTTTGGGGCCATTTTATTTCCTTTTTTATTTTGTCTTTGGCTTTCCCTTTTTGCTTTGTGTTTCTTTCTTTTTCGGGTTCCCGACATGTTGCCTTCTTCTTGTAGATAGGTATGCTTCACATGACATCTAGTCCTTGGAATGGTACCTTATGCATTTCGGTTAGTCTAGAATCTATTGTTAGCATGGTGAAATTTATCCATATTTTGGAGTTATTTTGTGTGTATGGTAAAATGTTATGGGTAATGTTCATTATTTTCATATCTTGAAAGTCTTGACATCAGTTAACAGAAAATCCAAGAAGCAAGTAATCGCATGATCCTTGAGAGAAGATCGATTGCATTAGTTGTTGACCAAGTCTGAAAATCATAAAATATCCCAGGTCTAGAATGTCTCTCCCACTCAACAAATTAAAATGGATGACAAGGTGAAAGGAGTACCACTGTAAAAATTAGCTACGCTTAAAGTTCACGAAAGAAGTACCGCCTTCCCCATCTTCAAAAGAAAATAAAATAAAAGAAAGAATTGAAGAATAGAGAGTTCCGGTATCTAGGGGATCATGCAAGATATAATGATTTTGGTTCAATATATTTAGTGCCTCCTCTCTATTTCTCCTGGAAGTTAGCGGCTTGATTTTCTTTCAAAGAACACACTTCATAGCTGACGAAAGACCGAAGGATTGAATCAATGATGAATTAGATTTTCTCAGACACCTCGCACCTTGCAAGTGGAATGCTCCAGATAAAGGTAAGTTTTGGTTTTTCTAACCAGAGGTTCTATAGTTCTCAAATGTGCTAAGGCATTCATCCCAGCAAGTTGCCATTTGTTATGCCCTGCATACCCATCCCTACATTTTGTTGGAAAAATATTGGGTCCCCTTTTTTTGCTTTTTCCTTGTTTCTTTTCCTTTTATTTTCTTCCGGCCTTTGCTTCCGTGGGGTCATTGTTTTCTTTTCTTCTTGGTTTCTCTTTCTCTGAGACCCGGTCCTGGAGTTTTTTTGTTTTGTTTGTGCCAGCCGGATTCTGGACTCCAGGATCCTCTGTCACTACATCCTCTTTTGTTAGAGGGTGTGGTTGCATGGGATCCCCAGGCCTGGAGTCTGGAGGTTTTCCTTTCTCAAGATTTGTGGAAGGAACGACATCTATTTTACCCTAGGGGTATAAATAAAGTTTCACCAATCATTGTTACATTCACCGCGAACAAATTACCCTAGAGCAATTCAAAGCAATTAAGGCGATTTTAACAGCAACTAGGTACGATTTGTTCCCAAATCTTGAACATTGTTTAGCAATGACTGGAAGTTGTGTGTTTGTGGTGATTCAAAGTTGTTCATTTTCCAAGCACCTCCTGTGCTTGTCCTCCTGCGTTCCTTGTTTTTAAGGTAGGCCCTTCTAGTTCCTTGTCTTTTCTTTCTGGTTTTGTTTTGGGTTTTTCTTATGTTTTGTTTTTCTCCCTATTTTCTATTCCGTTCTTTTTCATCGCCTCCCATTGGTGGGATGGCTCTGCCAAAGGGTTGTCTTCCCTCTGTGTAGTTGTAAAATGATGTATTCTTGTACATTCTATAAATCTTGTAGATTGTTGGTAGTTTAGTTGTAAATAGGTTCGTTCCTAGGTCCGCCTATAAGTTGTTCTTTGGCCCACTGTAGGTGTTTGTAAACTTTGTACATTTCTATATATTCCCTTCCTGTCTGGTGGAAAGCTCACTGTTCCCCCTCTGCATGTGACCAAATTGTCAAGCTTACCTACCTGGTGCTTGCAAATTCAAACTCAGCACCTTGCATGGTCGAGTTTGCAGGTTTTTTCTCTCCTCTATCATCTCTGCTTTAATGAAAGGTTTAATTATCCCTAATGCGAGCATTCAAAACCAGCCCAAATGGCATTCATTCCCTTGCATTTTAGGATAGCTATCATTGTTAATGTCATTAATCCCCTTATTGCATGACCAAGTGATGCTCTATGTCAGCTTAGTATGGCTAATTGCTGGTCATATCGATAATGGTCAATTTTTCAGACTTCGGGTCCCATGTTCCCCTTTGACCTTCACTTCATTCACTGCATGAGCCAAAATCCCTAGAACCCCCGAGCATTGATCAAATTCCAAATGAGTCATTTTATTTAATATATATTTTCAGGGTTTGATGCAAACTAACACCTTTTCAGGAACAAATGCGAGGTGGCGATGAAATCTCCAGAATCCAAAATTCTATTGTGTTTTATCTATATTGACGGTTGTCTAGTCTTGCAGGTTGCCGATATACTCACAGATCAATCATGTCTGAAGCATCTTCTCCACCCAAGAGTCTAGAACTCCCTACCACTTCAAATAGGGTAGCCGCCAGGACCAAGGCTGAGAAGGCCTTAGAAAAGCTTCCACTGACTTTAAAGTATTTGAAGGAAGGAACTATTCTAGGATCCAAAGTTGATTCCAAATTACAGATGATCACCGACACTAGTGTCAGAGCATGGGCCGAATTACAGGCCTTGGTAAAAATGATGTTTATTCAACACAAGGCCAGAGTTCTACTAGCACTAAATGTGGCTGCCTATGGAATTCTCAAAACCACCTGCTTCCCCTGCTCAGTGTAGGATTCAGAGCTCATTCTTACATTGGCAGAACACTACAACATAGTCGTCCAGGCTGTCATGCTTTCTGCTCCTCTCCCCTCAGGCTACCCAACACCCTTATTTACTCTAGATGCTTCAACATTCACTTTGGGACTGGGTATCCCCCAGCTCTCCAATTCTACTATTCTCACCCGGGCCCTAGCATTACAAGAGTTTGAAAAGGTTCCACAGCTAGCCTGACAATACCTCAACAACAACTGCCTCAAGACCCTGAGGAAAGATTACAAAAGTATGAAACTAGAGATCCACCGCACAAAATTCAAAGAAAGCATATAAATGGGGATCATCTCCTTATGCAGGGTCTTTAGATAATCTCATGCCCAGGAATTTTTGGCATGGATGTATTACTTCATGTTTGGCATCTCCACTACCGGACAAACTTTTGACTGGGCAACCATTATCGCTAATCATGTGGACTTCCAACTAAAGAATTTCACCCAGACCTCGAAGTTTCACATAACTTCATATGTTTTATGGGCACTGGCACAACAATGACCCATAACCTGGGGTTTACTCACTATCGGCATGCTTGGGACTGGCAAAGGCCAAAATGCTCCGTGGTACGATTTCCCACAAATAAAATGTGAGGCCAGTTTCCCCAGTTTTTGCAGGGTAAATGATGCCTTCATTTACTATAACATTCTTACACCCACTCAGGATGTTGATTACTTGATTTCAAAAGAGGCGATGAGTATGGTCAGTTCTTATGGCCACTACTTTATCCAATTTCAGCAACACTCCTACATTCAGGTGACCAAATTCTCTGGAAAGCCCTACATATTGCCCAAGCATTGCGGGGATAGGATTATTCTTTTGGAGTTCTACAGGAAAATCCTTGAACTACACACTTTCTTCGCATTGAATAAAGTTACCTCCATTCCTTTCTCGATCACTTGTGGGAACTACACTTGTAGCCTTGCAGTGGCGAAAGAGGCCAAGAATGAATTGAAATGTCTGGGGCTAGCAAAATTTTACTTGGAGCGGAAAAATTTTGATCCTCTTGATAAGATAACTTTAGCACTACCCCGGGTAGCGGAACCCCACGAGCCTCACCTAGAAGATTTTTGGGAAAACTTTCAGGATGATTTTGAAGTTTGGAATTGATAGTTTGTCAAAATTCCAAAAGGTATGATGAAGCTTCTTAAGCTTCAGACCTTTCCAAAGGACTTTTAAGATACCGGGTCCACAGAAGACCTGCAATACAAGGCTTAAGGAGTAGACAAGATGGCTCTCCCTCTGGTGGAATGGGACATCCCAAAAAGCCTATAAATTGAAGACATCACCCATGATATGATTGAATTTAGTCATGCGTACTTTTTGAAGGTGTGTCCAAAGAGCACCCACAGGGTTGGCCCATTTTTGCAAGGGTCCACTTCTAGATCCAGAACCTCTGGGAAGGGAAAAGACAAAGGAAAAAGAAAGGTTGGTACCGCAGCCCAGGGCCCAACTAAAACTTTAGTTCCTGTTATGGAACAAGTGTACACTCATCTAGCACTGTCCCATCACATGAAGGAGGAAATAAGCACCCGGATTGGCCTCCCAATTACTATAGTAGAATCTACCCTCCCTTCTAGCTCCCCCTCACTTTCTTTACTTATGGTTCAGGCCGCGGGGATAGGAGTGGAGGATGAGAGTACAACTTTTTAAGATGTCAGACCCCCATTGGTGAATAGGAGGAAGAAGAAAAGAACAAATGTCCCTCCACCAAGGGTAGATACAGATCTTGGGATGCCTAACATCCCCTAGGTGGAGATTATCCTGGACTCCCCTGAACCAGAGAATCCCTTGGAGACCTCCCCTCCACATGATGATTTTGATGACATTTTTGGGACTGATGAACTTGTGAACCTGCAGGGGGATATAGGAAAGGCGGTGGAGGAGATCGCCACATAGGAAGAAGAAATAATCTCCACTGAAGGGGAAATACCAAAAAAGGTAGTTGTCATGAAACAAGAGGTCCAAGCAAAGAAAGAAAAAGAGCCAGAAAAGGTGGACATCCCTAATGTTCAAGAGATACTGATCCTGAAGACCAAAATAAGAGAAAAGAGGCAAGTACAAGATGAGCAGCCAGCTTCGACCGAGGGAACTGGACCTTTGAGAGTAACTGTAACCTCTGACATGCTCCAAGTGACTCCGCCCACCCAAGGTAATCCTTTACCCAGGTGGTAACATTTGGCAAGGTGATCCCTATAACACTACAGTCGGATCTAGTTAAGACACCTCTGCCAACTATGAAAGATACGCCAACGGAGGAGAATGTCCTGGCCGAAGATGCCGAAGAGAAACAACAAAATGAGGGGGAGAACCCTGGAACTATGGATGTTGATTCTGCCAATGCTGCTAAGGATGGGAGCACTAAGGCAACATATGTTGATACCACTAAGGTGGTTAGTGCAGGTGGCCCCAAGAACACAGAGAAAGAGTCTGAAGAGACTATAAACATTGGGGATGAACAAGAGAACCCCGGGGAAGACCCAAATAATCAGGCCCTAGCTGCAAGACAGCCCCTGCCACCACAATTGTTGGTGGAGTCCAAGAAGAGTAAGGCACCAGTGGTGGAAAAATCCCATCTCTCCTTGGCCGATATGATGGCCTAGAGTCAAGGCATACCCAAGCCAAAGAAGGCACAGACCCTCCACTCCATTCAGACTGGTCCATGCAGAGATACAATCACAGTTCTTGCAACCCCTTCCCTAGACAAAGAGGAAAGTAGTGGTAAGTGTTGCAGAATATGTAGTCATAGAGGTATCTCTAGGGAAGAGGGATAAGTAGGGTGAACTGGACCTGCTGAAAGAAGCTAGCTAGGAAATTGAGGCCCGGTATGATAAGCAAGCCCAGAGACTTAAAGAAGAGAAGGAAAAGCATGCAAATCTTTTTGGGCTACTAACAGAGCTAGCATAGCCATTGGCTGCAATTCATCTGGCTGGAAGCTTCTACATCTGGAACACCACTCCCACGGGGTGAGGTTGAAGCGCTTAGAAACATGAAGAAGAAAGCACATGCAGTAGATGATTGGGTGGCCGAGAAGGTAGGAAATGTCTATAATTTATTAGCAACAACACTCCTAGACCAGCATACGGCTGGTAACATCTTGCACCATGCCAAAAACACCATTTCTCTATGGGAGGGAGAAACCAAACAGTATGAGGTGTGGAGGAGGGAGCTACAAGAGCTCATGAATCTCAGAGAGGAACCCATCACAGAGATGGGAATTTTGGGGAAGGAGTCTTTCGATCTTATCCAGGTCCAACACTCTAGACTTGATCTCAAATTGGAGATTAGCAAGAAAATGGTAGAGGCCTTAAAGGATAAAGTCCCAGGAGTAGAGTATTCTTTGAATTTATATAAAGATTTTGTTACAAGGGTTTTGGGATTCAATCCCTTCAGCATAGATACATGTACTCTGATAGATCATGTTGTGGGGAAGTTTGTTGAAGTGATGGAGTCATGATACCAGTCCTCGGGAGATTTTGACAGAGCAAAAATGTCATGTTTATCCTGTATGATGCTCTGGGCCCATGATGCAGCAAAGATGGCCGCAGAATTCAATGGAAACACCTTATATTTGGGTGGGCAAGTGGAAGCATCAATGTATCGCCAGGAGGGCATCAAGGACATTGGAAAAGAGGGAATTCCCCAGCTGTTGGAAGCATTCAAAACATACAAGGCACAGTAAGGTTCTCTGGACTCCGGAGATTTTTGCCAACAGGGTGCAATTTTGTAAATTGTTTATTCTTTGATCGCAAACTCCCAGACTCTGGAATTCTGGATCTCAAGTTTTGTATTCTTTCATAGTGATCCATGTTTAGGTTCCCCAGAGCCGACCGGTCATTGTCAAGAAGTTAATAAGGGGTCAACAGGTATGTGATCCCTATAAGGCATGTCAGACGGAAGGATGGCTCTAACAGCTGATTCTCCCAAGGCTTCGCTCCCACATTTACTGCATGGTGCATCAAAGATAGTGAGCCACATTCTTCATTGATGAGGCATGTAGCATCAAATTCCAGAAAGATTAGATTTCCTCTGTTAATACTTTGGCACTCTTCTCTATGCCAATTCTTCTATCTTTCTCTTCTTGTCTTCTTCCTCTGTCTTGTCAGACCTTTTCTCTTTTCAAGGTGATTTAAGTGGTGCAGGTAGCACCAGCCACCGGATAATGTATTTTATAGGTTGAGTGTACAATTAGATTAGGTTAGTTTTAGGGAAAATTATGTGTATAAATAAGAAGTTCGACCTCATAACAAGGGTCGGCGAAATTGATGATTTTGCAGTCCAGCAAGTAATAGAAGATAGCTTTTCATTTTTAGTTGTTTTAGGAGCTCAATGCTCAGCAGTTCTTAGTAGTTTGGATACTCCCTTGGAGCCATGATTGTATACACCAGTGATGCTGGAATGCTATAAGTTAATGAAGAAGGAAGAATAGTTTATGGCAATGATGTTGTTATTGTTCTGATCTCTAAGTTAGCGATATCTTTTGTGTTGTATGTTTCTAATGTCCTCTTCTCTAATGTTTAGTTTAGATTAATGATATCATTTCCCCTTTCTATTGAATATGTATGAATCACTAGTTTTGTATGTATTCAGTATTTAGTGTAGTTCTTACATTGGAGCATTGTTTCTCTTTGAAATATGTTGCATAACTATAAGTAGAAGTAAAAAACTCTAACTCTGGTCTATCTTCTTCAATTTATTTGGTAAACTTAGCATGCTTGCAGGAAACCTCGACCCATCACTGAAATCCCCTAAGAAGATGAGTAAAACCAGCTATCCCTACGAACAAACAGTCACTTTCCCAACTTAGCTTCCCCCGCACCGTCGAGACCTGACACCTACGTGCTTGAAGCCCCAGAGAATTCATTCCCCAGAGAACCTTTACATGTGAAGTTGGCCGGTACCCCGGTACATGGTGAAAACTTATCACTGTTGGCAGAACCGGTCATAAAGTCCCATCAACAGTAACCTTAGCTTGATTCCTCGTTACCGCATTGGCAGATTCGGGCTCCTTTTTGTCTTTAATGATAATCAAATTAACTGATTGATTAGATGGTTAAAGCATGTGAATCACATTGTCATCATTTGGATAGGTGTAATTTACTTTATCTCCTTGGTTCTTCGAGGATACCCCTTGTTCATATGAGGGTAAGGGTTTCTTAAAGGCTTTGTGATCATTGTTTGACTAATGCCCATCAATTGTGATGGTCTCATTATCAATAAGGTCCTGGATGATGTGCTTCAGTTTCATGCATTTGTTAGTTAAGTGCCCTTTTTTTATGATAATTATAGAAGTGATTATCATTCCCCCATTTAGGTTTAACCACTGGTTCCCAAGGCTTTGAAATTGGTATCGTGATGATCTTGTGAGCCACCTGAGTTTTTAATGTAGTTTCGAGAGGTTCTCCAAGAGGAGTGAAATTTTCCATGGGTTTTGGTATCCAAGGTGCTTTGTCCTTCTGCATGTCTAGATTATTCTTGGGTTGTGTCAGGATATTCATGTTAGTATTAGCGGCTTGAATACTGCTAGATTTATTGAACACGGCCTCTTTGCATTTGAATTCAAATGAGTCAACCACTATGTCATTGACCACGTCTTTTTTTGTTCCAATACTTTCTTTTTTCTTTGCTATTATTATTTTTAAGATTGTTGGATGGTTTGGTGTCTTTATATAAGGTGAGTTCACCTTTTTTTTTTTAAAAGAAGCAAGGAAATTAAAGGAAAATTCATATATTTGCAATGACATCTTCTAGATTTTTAAGAGAGAAAAACTCTCTGGATTTTGTATGGGAAGGAAATTATTCTCTTACCACAGAGAATATCCCCTTCCCTTTTCATTATACTCCCTTAATTGATATTAGTAACCTAAACCCCCTATCTTACCCATACTATTACCAACTAACCCTTAATTAATAAAGATTATAAAACTCATACAACTTAAAAGCTAGTGGGCCCCGTAGAATTCCTTGCTATCTCATCTTAATCATTTTAATATTTGTTAACTTAATTTATAGTCTTCCTATGCATTGGTTTTCAATCCCTTTTCAAACTTTATGACAAAATAAACTTGGAGAAGGGGCCACATGTCTTGTTAGCACCCTAAGCTAGCTTAGACAATGGAGAGGGTTATTTCTTCCCCTAAAAAACCATGCCACCTTTCTTTCTTTCCTCTCCCCTAAAATATTATCTGTCATTACCTTTTTCCAAGGTCAAACCCCCCCTTCTCCTCATTGCTTGTGAAATGTTTACTTGGGGAATGGTAACATAGAATGGTGGGCCCTGCTGACTTTTCATTTCCATCTCCCAACTTGGTTTCCACACCACCACCTTGGGATTCTTTCATTCCATGCGAAATTCTTGAAGGGAGGTGGGTAGGTGGTATGGTGCCCCCCCCCCCCGCTAGAGCTAGTCTTGTTGGGCTTGTACCCTCTCTTTCCTTGCAGATTTTGAAACCTTTAGTCAATGTTTTTTTGTATAAAGGTAAAATGTTAGATTAGGTTATGGGCTTTTGAGTTGATAGTGTTATTTAGGATTAGTAAGTTATTAGACAGTTAGATTAGAAATTAGATAGTAGATAGTAAATTAGTTTAACATTTCTAATTCTTTAGTTTTAAATCCTTTAGGGTGTAGAGTTATAGGCTTTTATGTATATCACATCAATGGGGTAGTTTTAATCATCAACTTCATAACCTTAAATGTTTTGATGGATGAGATTGTTAATAGTTTCTAATTTCTAATTTGTATTAGGTCCACTCAATAATATAATGATTGATCATTTTTAAGGGTTATGTAACATTAGTTGTTTAGGTTAATTTATAATCGCGACATTTACAAATCTAATTATTAGGGATTATATTGCTCTTGTGATCTATTTAGGGGTTATGCTCAATTTTTATTAAAAGTAAATTTAAATGGTGTATTAGGAGATAATTCTAATTTCTTAATAAAGAGGTTAAATTAAGGTCGCATGTTGGAAATTGATGGGTTAGAAAAGCATGTTGTTTTATCATAGGTGAATAATTCTATTAATGATCTTTAATAGGTTAGGAAATTGGAATTGATCTTAGATTGGATTTAATTAATAGTTGATTGATTTAGTGAAATTGTTATTCAATCTTAATCTTGTCCATATCTCAATGTCTAATGTAAACTGGAATTAAAATTGGATGGATTAAGTTGCAATCTAGGTTTAAGGTTAAGTAAGGGCAACCCAGATCAACATATGTTCCTAAACCACTAACTACCATCATGATTCTAAACAAGGAATCAGAGTTAGATAAACCTGAATGGAGTATTTAGATAACCCGTGGAGCAAGTTGACTCCCAATTTGCATCTGTTGTGGCTTGACCCTTAATCAGTCTGTGCTTATACCTTGTAATTCGAAGGTTAACTATACCTTGCTATTATCTTTCCAACTCTCCCCCTATTAGTTGTACGTTCTTAGGTGTTTTCAAAAAAAAAAAATTTGTGTGTTTTGCCCTAGTTTTGGGCATGACATACAAGAACCTCCTCGATGTGGATAACGCTCTCAACCAACTCACCAAAGGCAGTATGCTTTTGCATCTAAATTGTGTAATTCATTTCAGGTACCAAATTGTTAATGAAGATGTCAATTTTCTCAATTTTTTAGGATTTTCTAGGGATATCTTGCAAATATATTTCTCCATCTTTGGAGGAATTTGATGAAAGGTTCACCATTATTTTTTTTGGTATTTCATAGATTCATCATGGTGACTGTATGTAATATGTTATAAGAATAATGTTGGATGAACTTTTGAACAAGCTCATCAAATGTTTAAATACCAGGTGAGAGTTTTGTGAACCATTCCAAGGCTTGATCAATGAGGCTTCATGGGAAAAACCACATTATATATGTCTTTTCATCCACAAATTCCATTCTGAGAGCACAAAATTCCTTCACATGATCTTGAGAGTCACCTTCCCGATTGTATTTTTTATATTTCAAAATTTCAACCTTAGGGGGAAACGGAGCCATGTGTAAGTTTTTAGCAAATGGAAAGGGACATATAGATTCCAGCGAGTACTTATTAGAATTTTTTTTATTTCACTTTTTATAACTCTCTAAGTTCACATTTCATATTTTGCAATTGTTGTTTGAGAATGGTGATAAGAGACTCTTCCTCTTGTTGTATAAATCCTTCCTATCAAAGTCGTGAGGAATTTTAATGACTGTAGATGCTAGGTACATAAAGTATCTATCATTTTCCATCTACATAAGGATTTGCATCATCTTTTGAAGGTGTTTGTCTTGTTTACATCTTTGGATTTCTTCTTCAGTAGGTTCCTCAACCAAGGAGGAAACACTAGTGTGGTGACTTTGTCATTCTTGGCCAGATCCCCAGTCGTAGGCTAACATTGTCAATGTGTTTTGATGTCTAGTATGAGTCGATTGATATTGGGATCTTAACATTTCAAATAAGGGTATTGATTGATATATTGTTGGGGTATCTTGGTTTTGAATCCTTTGAGTAGATCTTGGTTTTTGACAGGAGGAGGGTCCCGGTGTAGAATCATCGATAGCTTTTCCCTTTGAATCGAGATCAAATTTTTGTTGTTGGCTTCTAGTTTGTACCATGAAAGAGAATTGTAGTTAAGAATTTAGAATGACTATAATGATAGGTCAATGTAAAATATTTCCAAATGATCACTTGTTTGATATCTTGGTAAGAGATGTGTTGATAAGAAATTGTTGAGCTTGGTACAAGGTATCATGTTTTGAGACCTGAATGTATGATGGACGACACTTGTGACCTAGCTGATTGTGATTGACTATTAACAACATAGTGTATGGTAAGTAATATCATTCAATAAACTAGAATGAAAGACTATGATGAGTCAAGCCAACTGATCAAGAATTGATAACTTCTATGACAAAGTACTATGATTAACTTAAACCATGTAGACATGAAGTACAGATACCAAAAATAAAAGTAATTGATTGGTCTCTGATGTAAGATCATACAAAAATTCCAAAATTCCCATACGACAATTACCAAGTTCCTAAATGAGTTGGTGTTGTTTCAGTATCTTTTCGTACAAAAATTTTGATATGTGAAAATGATAGTATATAATAGGGACAATTTGCCACTTGTTTTGAGTGAAATTTGGACCAGCTTGGGCAATTTTGAGGTGAAAATGTCAATGTCTGAAGGTATTTGTGTTTTTTTATTGTTAGATTAAAGTGATTCAAACAAATCAAACACAAAGGAGTGAAAATAAAGCACTTCCTATCCCTAGAAGAAATTTGGATTAGTAAGGAAATCCATGCTCGTAGACTTAGGTACACACCCAATAGCTAATCAAATTATAGTCATCACCAAGCACGCAATAGCTCTAGTCATGACACTGTATTATCTGACTCCAAATGCTAATGGGGGAAAGATATGACAATTATCTTGGGGGATTTACTATCTCCCTTACACTTGGATTATCCACTTTTGGAGGTGAACCAGGTGGTTTCTACTCTATGGGTTCTAGTAAGTATCTTTGTTCGGTTGTATCCTTTACGTCTACATAAGCATGATTGAGATGTATAGTCCCACAAAGTGTCTTAGCACAAGTAGTCATGTAAACATGATTGAGACCGAGAGGCCCTACTTTGTGTTAGACATGGGTCGAGTATAAGCCCAAATGACATCCAACTCCCGAGGCTTTGGCCCCAAGGAATAAATTTGTTTAACATGGGTTGGAGTGGTGTAGCTTACACCTCGTTCTCATGTGGTTCATTCCTAGGAATTTTTTCGTCAATTGGAAGGCACATCTAAAAGGTATGCATAAAGTAAAGTGGATAGTAAAGAGAAGGTCGAGATTTCTTATTCTCCCTCAAATAGGAGAACATAATTTCCTACTTCTTTTTATGTCTCCCAAACATGCCAAAAACTCCAAGTTTTCTCAAAGTGATTGCTTTCCTAAGATAAATCAAACATGTTTGGGTTTCTAATTCTTCCAAAGGGAAGAAGAGAATAATCCCCTAATGTCCAATTTAACTAACATAAACAATACCCTAATTAAACTAGGTGCCTAAGAAACCATTTAAGAAGACACACTTTTTGTTTGGTTGATGGAGTCAAAAGGCAACCTACAAGCACAAGTGTTTAGTAGTTTCAACAAACTTTCTCTCTTTCAAGCATCGTACAAGCACAAAAGAGTTAGTATTTTTTGATAAACTGTGTGCTAGTATGACTTTTCCAAGCGATTCTTCCACTAAACATTCTACAAAAAACTAGTTAAGTTTTCACACCAAAGAGAAAAAGGATCACCAAAAACATGTTAGAGGTTAGAAAATCAAGACCACATCAAATACCCCTCGAAAAGCACTCTATTTTTATGGAATTACAAAGTAGAGAGGACCACCTGGAAGCAAAACTCGTATGACAAATCATATAAGGCCATACGAAAAAACAAGGGACAATGATCTCACGTACGACAAAACTAATAGCCCAGTACAACAATTAAATTTAGATACATACTCGTACGACAATACAAATATCCTAAAATGACAAATTATTAACCAGTGATTTATCGTACGAGAAAGTATGAAACATAGGATGGCAGAAAGTGTAGTTTCATAAAAAACATGAAATTAAATGAAAATTGGAGCAAAAACTAGGTCATCCCCATAGTGGGCACCAAATGTGTGTGTGGTAAAATGTGACATTCAATCTGCAACACCAAACACTTTAATAAACCATTAATTCAAGGGGGTTAGTATCAAATCAAAATCAAAATAATTGCATAAACTACCCTCAAGAGCGGCTTATTGCTTCCTAGTTGAAGCGAGTTTGATTATATAAAAATTATCATCAAATTGGCATGGAGAATCAGTGACTAGATGAATCCAAAATAGAAGATTTCATGAAATGAGCAAGATGCATGAAATTGCATACTTTTCTCTCAAAGACCTTGAAAATGAAATGCAATGCATAAGCAAACTAAATGCATATTATCCATGAAATGCAGCTAAGAAAGCCATTGCCAACTATTAGATGAAACTAGGAATGAAGCTATCATTAAACTCAAAATGAAAACTAGAGTCTAAGTGAAAGAAAATTAAGCTACCATGGAGATGGAGGCAAGAAAAATACATAAAACCTAGAAAAAAAACTAGCATTATAACCTTACTTATCAAATTACCTCTCTCTTTGAACAAAGAGAGCTATTGCTTTTATAGGAAATTTGGTGAAATAAATGGTCAAGATTCATCTGAGAAGATCGGTAGAGATGAAATTTTATTTGGTCCATGTGGGTTTGATCCAAGTGAAATTCTTTTGATTGGTCAACATTGTTCTTGTTTGGTGGAGAATGAGACAAATTTAGTAATTTCCCCCATTTAATTACTTTTATTTGGATTTTGAGTGCTCACACATGTGTGAGGATGTGTGAATGGGTTCACTTAATTAAAATGGGTTTAGGAATTTTAATTAAAATCTATAGTTTAAACAATTAAGTGATTTGAGATTTGATTAACAATTTGATTCAACAAGTCATGTTTAATTATGAAATCAAGTTTGATTAAATCATATCATAATTAGGGTCTAGTAATAAATGCCTTTGATTTAGGGTTTCTTAAGGCCAATTAATCAAATTAGGGGCTATATGTTTACTAGAAAAATTTTAGGTGATTACATCCATGCATATTTATCTCCCCCTTTTTGTCAATAATGACAAAGGATTACAAGTACATACCAAAATTACATTTTTTCAAAGACATCCTTGAAGAGTGTCTTTTCTAAATCCAATGACTTTTCCCATGACTCTTGTAAATGTTCCATAAATAGAATATATCCATGTATAACCAATGTTTACCCTTCCATATCATTCAAAGTACTCACCTCTAGTAGAATTAGTATTGTTTCTGCATCACTCACATTCTGTTGCATCGCAATTATGGTGATAGCTAGGTTGGTCTTCAACTCTATAAGTGATATTACTCTTTTATCTTTCTCTGCTTAAAGTTGTTTCATGTTTAACAAAATCATTTTCACCTTAGCACTGTATGTTGAAACTGAACTAGTTAGGGGATCAAACTTTGTAATCACAACATCAAGATCATGTTCAGCTTCCTCTTTCTTCTTCTCCAGATCCATTGTAAAATAAGTAAACTTGGACACTTTCATTGCCAACTTCATAGGTGCATTCTCCAAGTTAGGTACTTGATCAAAAACTTATTTGACCAACATACCCAGCTAAACATTAGGTTTATCTTGTTTATAAAATTGCACACCATGTATTAGATTTATAATTATGTTCCTTGCTCCTTTCAATACACTAGCCTTTTTCTTCTTTCCCTTTAATCCGTCTCTTTTTTCTCTCTCTAACTTTCTCAGCCATCTTCGTCAGGTCCTTAAGACTCATTTTAGTAAAGTCAATAATTGCTTTGATTTCTTCATCTTCAGCTCCATCTTCATCTTCTTCCTCAGAACTAGTAGAATTTGTAGTTTTTCTCTTCTTCTGTGTGTTATCTTCACCAGTTAGGTCTAATTTCCTTTTTACTAACAGTATAATACATCTTGAATTACGCTCTCAATTATAATAACATTAACAACATTCACAAATTTCACATTAGTTTTACCTACTACAAATGACTTCTTCCCACTAGCTCTTAGTTATTCTTGTTGTGTGTTGTAAATGTGGTCTTCAACCTTAAATACCAAACACTCAATAAATAATTAGCTCAAGGGGGTTAGAAATCATTAAATCAAAATGTAACATCATATAACTATGTGTGTGAATTTGTGGACCTGTTATCTGCAACACGACACTTCAATAGATCATTATATTAGTAAAAAGCATAAAAAGCAAGGGTTTGAAGCTAAACACTAAAACTGATCTATTGCTTCCTATCTAGGAGGAGTTTGAAGAATGCAATAATTGTGCCCTCAGATTATGCACAAATCAGTGACATGTACAACCTAAGAATGAAATATTTGAATAAAACTAAGCAAGATATTCAAGAAACATGCATTCTAGCTTTAGAAATGAAGATTATAACAATGCACAATAACAAAGATAAGATGCAACATAGATTCACAATAATCTCAATAGCATAACAATTCTTATAACACTTCAAAATCAAGGGCCATTTGTGCTCAAAATTCATCCTATTTATAGAAGAAGTGAGGAGAGAGAGAGGGGACAAGGCCATTAATGGTGGTGTAAGAGCATTAATGGAGGAAGCCATTAATGAGGCATGGTGGAAGGAATATGCATTTATGAGAGAATTTAAGAGGCATGGTGAGGGTGTAAGTCCAAGCTTGAGAAAGTGGACTTTGAGGGAGGCAAGCTTGAGAAAGTTGACTTTCTCAAGTGAGTTGAATTCCTAATCACGAATTTAGGAATGTGACATCATTAGGAAGGGTTTAAGATGAAATTAAGATTAGAAGTAGGATTAGCATGGGTGAAGGGGTTGGGATTAGTTTGAACCCAAGGTTAAGGTGGTTGAGGTAGGTTAGGTTAGATGGAATAGCAATGAAATGAATTATATTTAATATATTCACTCAAAAATAGGGAAATTAATTATTTAAGCCTTTGATTGCTTTTGATAATTAATTAGGACTATAGCCAATTAATTAGATTAATTTAGGCTAGGGGATAGGATTTTGCAAGTGATGAGGTATAATAGGGATTTCATTTAATTCCTTTTAAATTAATTACCTTTTTCATGTTTTGATTTGTTTTGATTTCATTTGATTGGCTACGGTGATTAATGAAATTTAGTGATTAAATCACTTAGGAGATTAAATTTGATTTGAAAGAATCATGCCAACCAATTGAAGAGTTGTCTTGACATAATTGGGGGTATGATCACACTTAGGGAAAATAGGGTCTATAGTCAGAGCAGACCAGATTAGGGTCTATAGTCAGAGCAGACCAAATTAGGGTTTTTTGATATTGACTTCAGAAAGATTGAGAATTTCACTCATGATCGAATGAAATGTCTGATGAGATCAGTCTTGCACTTGATTGAACTAAACGGATAGAATTGACTTTGAACTTGATCGAACAAAGTTCAATACGCAAAGATCTTGAAGATACCAATTTTGAACTTGGTTGTCATCCAAAGATTGATAATACTGATTTTGAACTTGGTTGTCGTCTGAAAGTCAGTATGAAGCTACTAGGAGATTTAATAAGATTCTAAGAAAAAGTAGATATAGGATATCCAGCTTGTGAGAACCAAAGCCTTTCATCCAACAGTTCTGACTTAGTTAAGGAACCATCATGCCTTTTAGTTTTTTTATAACAAATTCATTTTAATGTTGTTTTGAGCAAGGATTTGATGGATAGCAGTGTGATCATACCTCCTCTGGAACCAAATTGAAGGAAAAAAGAATAAAATACCTCTGTTGAAATGAAGTATCACTTGCATGGGTCGGTTAGAGAAAGAAAGAATGGATTAGAAGAAGTAAAGGAAAGAAGGCGTGTTAAGAGTAAACATACAGGTACCAAGTTAATTACATGAAAAATGTGAGTTTTGAGTCCAATAAAATGATTTCAGACCAAGATTTTTGATGAAATGTGCAATTTTGACGATATAGAACCCGAAAAAATAAATTTCAGAACATAGAGCAATTTTGCATTTTCAGGAGCTATCGCAAAAAAATTTACTGTACTATATAAAATAGAATAGGCACCTTTGATTTGGTTCCTGATTGATAAAAAAGAAAACAAAAATGGAGTTTTAGTTGCTTGGGAGGAGTTTCAGAACTCCTAAATAGCTCAAAAAAGTCCAATATATATCTCAAAAATCACTTTTTAACTATTCATTTTCACTTTCATCCTTGGTAATTTAGAGAGCTCTGTAGAAAAGATGGTGGTCCCCATGCAGAGGCATCATTTTGAGCTCGGTCCTCAACATCAACGTCTAGCTGACTACCCACCTCCCGTAAGTACCTCAAAACCTACCTTTTAAAATTTCCAGTTTTCAATTTTATGCATTTTAATGCAAGTTATAGCCATTTTAGTCCTGTGTCACATCCCATGTTTTGCGTCGCTTCCAGTTGTTAACCAAATTCTTGGGTCACGTCCTGCAAATTTAGGTTTGCACCCTATTATGTTGTTTTTGGTCAATTTTGGATGAATTTTGCAATTTTTCACACCCTATTAGAACACGGTCGCACGAGGCACCCTATGTCGCGTCTTATGATAACAGGGTCGCATCCCAAAAATTAGGGATCGCATCCAGTAAATAGGATCACACCTTGTAAAAATAGGATCATTTCTAGTTTTTGACATAGTTACCTTCTCATTTTCACTAGTTTTCTCCTGCTGACCATGAAAACACTTAGCTGATAGGTTGTATGTTGAACTTTTTTAGATAGATCATTGATTTTGAACTTTTTTGTAATGAAAATATTTTGAACAATTTCCATTTGAGGTGGTTTCATTTTGGAGCCCATATCTAGGTTGAGTGCTAGCTCTATTATAGTTGTTGACTACGAATGAGTGAGATTTAGTTGCCCATGTCAGTTTAGTTACATTGGGGGATTTACCTAACATTAGGGTAAATCAAGGGTTGTTGACTGCTCTAGCAGAGAGATGGCATCTAGAGAACAACACCTTGCATCTCCCTACTAGAGAGATGACTGTCACACTGGAGGATGTGTGGCTAATTCTGAGAGTGCCTATGATGGGCTGAGAGGTCCAGTTTGACTCTACTTCTATGACATCCATTGTTATTGCCCAACGATTCTTTCAGGATGATAGAATTTCTCTTCGGTATCTAACTTGGGATAACATGTGTGATCACTATGAGAGTCTTCATGTATATTTGGCTAGTTTGATCGAAGGTGTCCTTATGCCTGACCAAGGATAGCACAGATTCATGGTCAATTGGGTCAACATGCTAGAGTAGATGGTTGTTGCCAAATGGAGATTCACATGGGGTAGCTGCATACTAGCTCACATGTACAAAAGAGCTCCATGAGATAGTGTACCATCATACCTAGAGCATGACAGTGGGTATCTTACTTCTTCAGATCTAGGCCTGGGAGCACATCCCAGTGACATGGTCGATAGTTGATAGGTAGCGGGCAGCAGAGAAACCCTAGGTATACATGTATGCCAGTTGGATATAGCAGCCCCATCTGGGCAAGGTGGAGTACTAGTGCCATGTATTGGATGATGTTACTATAGTGGTATGGCAGCCATACCTCAATTGTGAGGAGTGGCCAGCAGATAGGCAGCAGATGTCATACTTCTTCCAAAGTAGTCACCTCATTGGCAGGACTAGGTATGTCATTGAGAGGTTCTTAGTTACATAGGTGTTGAGGCAGTATGGTTGATTACAGGGTCGATGTCAGGACCTTACTATATATGTGTGGATATGCAATGGCATGCTACTATGGGGATGGCAGTTGGGATATGAGACTTCTCAGATGGCCATTGTAGATATGGTAGCCATGCCATGGGATCTTTGGCCAGATAAAGCCGATCCTAGTTATTCAGTAGGATACCTTGTAGAGATGAGACAGTACCCAGTGCCTCGGTTTACAAATCCAGCAAAGGCGGTTCCTTAGATTAAGCACCCATTAGATTATGATCCTGTAGAGGATCATCTAGTCAGAGGCCGAGGAGGATCCCAGTGAGATGGAGGAGGAAGAGGTAGGGATGGAGGTAGACATGGAGGGAGACAGGTACCCCCAGATAGAGGACATGGTCTTGGTGATAATGATGATGCAGATGACAAGGGCGGTGGAGCTATGGGTGGTATTGGAGAGGTGGCCAGTGGTAGTGGAGAGGGTCAGCGCACCCGGTTCATATTTGTTTCTCCTAGGATAGATACAAGGCCTTTACTCAAAGGAGAGTAGAAAAGATAGAGGCATCAGCAGCAGTAGTAGAGGCCATAGGATAGGTCATAGGATAGGCCCTCAGGGCAGGATTCTGATAGGGGCTATTGAAGGGACAGAGATCCTCTATCATAGTGTGAGTGGGAGAGAGAGTAGCTCAGAGCACATATTACCACATTAGAGGCTTTTCTTGTAGATAGAGAGAGATAGTTGGAGCAGGTGAGAGCAGAGAGAGACACACAGTTAGAGCGCCTGAGATCTAAGAGAGATACACAGGCTCACACTGTAGTTCACCAGGGCTAGAGAGCCACATATTATTATTATCTTTATCACGCAGTAGTGCTAGAGGGTTGGAGGGCACCTTCATATTCAAGATCACCCAGCACTCATAGGGGGTCATGCCACCGCTAGCTCCATTCATTCCACCTCCTCCTCCTCTAGATTAGGGGGAGGGGGGAGTCAGACATGAGATATCTTTTTGTACTATTTTTGTGAGATCATATTGTATATCTGGGTCCTTGTGGGACCATTATTTTGTACCATTGATATTTTATACATGCATATCTGATTCGTACTTGTTCTCTGATACTCTTTTTGTAGACGGTTCCATATTTTTGATTTGTTCCATGATTTGATATATATATCTGATGCAACACTTCCTAATTCTAACATGTTCATGGGTTCTTTTAGCTTTGATAGATGGTTATATGTTGATGCACATGTGATGTATGTTTTATCTTGGTCGCATGATGAGTTACATTAGATGATGATATCTTTTGATTGATTAGTGATATTAATGTGTTTTAAATGATGCTAAATGAATATGCAAATGTATGTTTTTGATATTTTCTTTATACAAGTAAATGTATGGATGCACTTAGGATGTTGAATAAAATGCAATGCTTTGAATGCTTTGTTTTTGTATTTTCTCTTTCTCATGAATGCAGAATGTATGTTATGGATATGTAACGACATTGATATCAGTAATTTTTTATGATGTAATTAACTTGGATGAATGAATGAATTTTAGAAATCATTTTGAGCACAAATCCCTTATATTGTTTCTTTCTTAGTAAAAATGAAGCATGCAATCTCTAAATGCATCTACATGCAGACTCTTAGGACTTGTCAATGATTTGTAGATGTTGTAACATTTTTATCATCATTGGGAACTTTTTGGAACGGATACCATATGATAGTACAACAATCACTAATACCCATTGATATCATAAAAGTATGAATACTATGTTTAGTGTATGCAATGTTAGAAATAGACTTAGGTATCAAGGCATAGAAGCCAGGATAAAAAATTAGTCACCTTCCTTTTACTATATCAGAATCTGTGTAAGGTAAGATATTGGACCCACAATGACCTTAAAAATTCATATCCTTGGGTACATTATGTTTCATATACCTTAGTGAGAATCTGAGTTTAGAAAATAGACAAGGAAATTGTTTCAACCTCACCGTAGTTTACACATAACAAAGATCGAGATATATGCGGCTATCCACTCATGGTGGTAGCTCTTACCATAAACATCCAAGTTAGGTGAAATTTATAGGATCATTTAGAACAATCACCATACACAGAAAACCAAGAAAACATTATGCCCCCTATCCTTGTGACTCTTTATCTTTGTGCAAACATCATGGAGTAACTCGGAAGACATAATAACCATAAATTGAGAATCAATCAATGAAAACTTATAACTGCTTATATTCTCCTAGTTAAAACATCACCAGTACATAAAAGAGTCATAATCAAACCAGGATCAAACAATGTTTAAGTAGTATTGAGAAATACTATTGATTCATTTTTCAAGCGCAATAGAAATTCATCAATTTGGAATTTAAGCAATATGTGTTCCATGTCTGTGTATAACCTTGTCTCTGTTTGCAATCCAATGTAGTGCTTAGGAACACCATTTATGTTAGTGCAATGTTTGTGCCAGATAGGTGGTTTCATGAAAGTGACATTTGGTGTAAGTATCAAGAAGCATTGTGTCACAAGACAAACCATCCTATGACGACCTAGCAGACACAACCTAACATGCTAGCAAAGATGCCCCCAGTGTGGAATGACTTGTTCCCTAAAACAGAAATACAGACAAATCCCAAGCAAGGATAGGACATTTGTGAGGAAACAAAGTCAACTCTTAGCATAGGTGACATCATGAAAGCTTAGTATCGGCAATGCATTGATAGATAGAGCGCAGTATACAAGTGACGCCGGATTGCCAGGTTTTCACTACTCGGCAAAACTTCTTATTATTTTTGCTACCAAGATTCCCGTTTTACCAGGTTTTCATCGAGCTATTTTTCTCTTCTTCAATTTTTTCTATTTTTTCTTTTTTGAATGTTTTTCTAGTACCAAGGTGCCTGTTTGCCAGGTTTTCACCAAGGATACTATTCTTCAGGAATTTTTCCACTATTTTTGAATTTCTTTAGGATCAATTTTCTAATTTTTTTTAGTATTTTCTAAGATTTGCACTGCACAGGCTCTTCTATCCAGTCATCAAGCATAGAACCACTTCAAATGTAGAGTATTGATAGGATATGGAAGGAAATCTCCCTCAGGTGTAGTGAGATGATAGGCTCCAGTCCCAAAATTTGTAGTAATGACATAGGGTCCCAGCCAGTTAGGTTCAAAATTTCCTTTATATTCTTTGTTAGGCTAGTTTTTAGGATTCTCCTTTAGGACGAGATCCCCCACTTGAAATTGTCATGGTTTGACCTTTTTGTTGTACCCCTTTGACATTTGTGCTTGGTACACCTTTAGATGATCGAATGCCTATTGTCTACGCTCATCAAGTAAGTCTAACGAATTTACCCTATCAATGCAGTATTGCTCACCAGTAACAAGACCTTGTAAACATACATGCAAAGAGGGGATTTCAACCTCAATAGGTAGTACTACTTTGGTGCCATAGACCAGGGCAAATGGCATGGCTCATGTTGGTGTTCTGATGCTTATCCTGTAGGCCCATAGTGCCAGATTTAGTTGTAAATGCCAGTCTCTACCAGACTAACTCACAGTTCTGTGTAGGATTTTGAGAATATTCTTGTTAGATGCCTCAGCCTATCCATTACCTTGAGGATAATAGATTGAGGAATGATGTTGCGTAATGTGAAACTGTGTGCAAAGGTCGTCAATGTCTTGGTTTTTAAATTGGCCCCCATTTTCTATTAAAACTGAAGAGGGTATCCCATATCTACAGATAATGTAGTTCAAGATAAACATAGCCACCTATTTTCCAGTGGCTTTCATTAGCCGCATAGCTTTGACCCACTTTGTGAAATACTCAGTGGCCATAATGATGAACTTGTTTCCATTTGAAGAATTAGGATATATTTATCCAACCAAGTCGAAGGCCCATTGTTGAAATGGCCAATGTGTTAAAAAGGGTATGAGTTCTCTAGCAGGAGCATGGATAATATTTCAATGTGTTTGGCATTTATGACATGTCTTTCAAAAGTGAATAGCATATTTTTCCATTGTAGGCCAATAATAGCCTACTCTAAGCATTTTTTTAGCTAATAAAAAGTCATTTGAATGTGATCCACATACACCTTTGTGGACTTCTTTTAATGCATGATCTAACTCTTCATGTTCTAAACATCTAAGAAGTGTACCGTTGAGACCTCATCTATATAAGTTATTAGTTATGAGGACATAACGTGATGTTGTCCTAATCAAGGCTCATTTTTTATTTTTGGATAGATCATTGGGAATGGTTTGGTCAGTGAGGTAAGCAATGATATTAGCATACGAAGATTGGTCTGGGGTGTTTAAAGCACAAATTACTTGGTATTCAGGGGTATCAAAGGCTGGATAGGGTAATTCTTCAACCAAGAATTTATAACAAAATTGATGTTCTTCCAGTTGTAACATGGATGCCAGTGTAGCCATAGCATTTGTAGCTTTATTCTCTATTCTGGGTATCTACTGGAACGTGATGAAGACAAATTAATTCTTTATTTCATCAACCAGTTGCTTGTATGGCATCAACTTCTCATCTTTCATCTGATAATCTCCATTTACTTGATTGATAATGAGCTGGGAGTCACCATACACATGTAACTCTACAATCTTCCATTAGATAGCAAGCTTAAGACCATTTACCAATGCTTCATATTCAGAAATGTTATTTGTGCATGGGAACATCAATTTGTAGGACTTGGGTATTTTGTAGCCTTGAGGAGTTATGAATAGAACCCCCACTCCAGATCCTTGTTGTGTGAAAGAACCATCAAAGTACATCTTCCATGGATACTCAGTTAGATGCATAATTGTTTCATCGGGGAACTCAATTCTTAAAGGTTCATCATCTTGGAGTGGTGAGTTGGCTAATTGATCTATGAGGAATTGTCCTTTTATATCCCTCTTATCCACATATTCAATGTCAAATTTTCTCTGAATGAGGACCCACTTTTCCCAACGTCCTGTTAATGTTGTCTTGCTTAGGAGGTACTTCAAAGGATCTATCTTTGCAATGAGCCTTACTATATGTGATAGCATATAATGTCTTAATTTTTGTGATGCAAAGACAACTGCTAAGCATGCTTTCTCAATAATGTTGTAATTGAGTTCATAGGAGACTAGTGTTCTACAGATGTAGTATATTTCTCTTTCTTTCTTAGTTTCATCCTCTTGTGCAAGTTATACACCCAGTGATGTGGCTATAGCATAAATATACAAGAGTAATGGCTTTCCATGGATGGGTTCCATAAGAATAGGAGGAGTATCCAGGTACTCTTTTAATTCTCTAAAGTTGGCTTCACAATGTTCATTCCATTTGAAGGTGACACCTTTGTGTAGTAATTTGGTAAAGGGTTGTACTTTGTCTGCAAGTTGTGACATAAACCGCCGGATTGGCTGGAGTCTCCCTTGTAATGTCCTCATTTGACTAATGTCGCGTGGAGGAGTCATCTCTAGTATGGCTTTGACTTTCACAGGGTCTACCTCAATTCCTTTTGCTGAGACAATAAATCCTAGGATCTTTCCTGATTGGACCCCAAAGGCACATTTCTTTGGATTGAGCCTGAGTTGAAATTGCTCCATACGATCCAATATTTCCTTAAGTCATTAATATGAGTAGTCTGTTCTTTTGATTTAGCTAAGGTATCATCCACATAATCCTCCATGTTTTTATGCATCATATCATGGAATATAGTAGTCATAGCTCTTTGGTATGTAGCCCCTGCATTCTTTAACCCAAATGGCATAATGTTCTAGTAAAAGGTTCCTCATGTGCATGTAAATGCAGTCTTCTCTTGATCTTCAGGAGCAATTTTAATTTGATTATAGCCCGAGATACCATCCATTAATATGTACATTTGGTAGCCTGTTGTTAGATCTATGATCATATCAATATTAGGAAGTGGAAAATCATCTTTAGGACATGCCTTGTTTAAGTCCCTAAAGTCTGTGCAAATGGTAATAGATTTATCTGATTTAGATACTGGGACCACATTGGAAATCCATCCTGCATAAGTGATGACTTTGATGAATCCAGCTTTCAATAATTTCTCTAGCTCTGCTTTTACTAGTAATGCAACATGAGGATGCATCTTTCTTATTTTTTGTTTCACGAGTTTGATCCCAGGAGCTATAGATAAATGGTGCATTATTAATTCTGGATCTAGTCCAGGCATATCTGTGTAAGACCATGCAAAGTTGATCTTTTTCTCTTTCAGGAACTTAGCGAATTGTGTCTTCTCCTCATCTAACAAAGATTGTGTTAGGTGAATAATTTGAGGAACTTCAGTTGTGCCCAAGTTAAATGGTTATGTCGGTTCTATCAAAACTGAAGATCTTTCTTGAAAATTCTTGGGGAGGATATCAAGAATCTCATCCTTTGTCACCTTTGAGAGGTTTTCACCATTAGATACACCTTTTTTTTTTACTATTTTAGAATCTAACACTGCCAAAACATGGTTTTCACCGTCAGTTCTTTTTATTTTTAAATTTGTGACTGAGAAACTTGATATCCTCCTGTGACATGTTCATGCTCCTTGCATTGGTGGAAGAAGGGGAAGGCTCACAAGCGTTTAAGTAGCAAGCCAAAGTGTAGTCATTAGGGAAGTCTAGGATAGGAGTAGGATCCGTATTAGTCCAATTAATTAGATCTGGGTTTATCAAAGACAAGGAGTCAGATTTTGGGAAGGACGGCATTGTGTTAGCATCAAGACTATTAACTGACATGACATGTTCTGTTTGGTTAATCTCTTCGATGTTTAGATCAATAAGAGTTAGATGGTCATTATCAAAGTCATTGTTAGTTATTTGTGGATGGAACTCTAGTGACTTGTTAGTGGAATCTTCCTCTTCATCTCTTCGTAGAAGGATACTCCTTTCTTGTATCCTATGAATGTCTTCTAGGTCTAGGAGAATGCTAGTTTCTTCATCAATGAGTGGAAGAAGGAATACCTCCCCTGCTTGAGGAATATCAATACTGTTAGGAGCAGTGTTAGAATTCTCTTTGTGTGCTAATGGAGCTACAAACATGTGAATTACATCTATTTCAATGTCCTCTATGGTGACAGATAGATCGTCCCACTCATAATCATGTGAGTTGGTTACTTCGTCATCAGACTTGTTCAAGAATTCAGCAATAGTTACTTGATGTACTCTATTAGCCACTTGTAGATCAAAGTGTGGTAAATCAAGGACATGTGAAACAGTGACTAACTACCCCTAGTTAGGATGTGAATCCTATTTTTAGGGTGTGTCTTCACTAGTTGTTGCTATCAATGTTACCTCTGGATTGTCTTCTGGTGTTTCTTCTACCTTTTGAATAGTAGCGGGTGGTAAAAAAGGCACGCGAATGTTTTGTGGTACCTCAAAGCTTGGCCCATGTTTCTCTCCTTTATATTTAGGATTCTATGTACCAACATATAATAATCTCTCATAGGACCATTGTTCTAGTTCTATTTCTTCTGTTTCATCACTCCCTTTGTCCGAGACTGGACTATCTCTTGAAGTAGGATTTTCAGATTTATTATTGAAACCTAGTCCTATTTTATCTTTGGTATCCCTGAATTCCATGTGTACAGGTTCAATAAGTCCTTTTCCTTTTTCTCCTAAAGGTCCTTTTCCTTTATATCCCATTTTTTTGAGGAGATCATATCCTTTACCATACTTTTCTGAGGACATTTCCACATGTTTTACCTCAGCTTCCTTTGGTTCTCCCTTGTAAAGCCAGGCCAAGACTTCCTATTCTTATGTGTTATCTTTAGGAGAGGTATATGCTTTAACCATTCTAGTTGATTTGTGAATTTTTGGCGTTCGAGATGCAGCAGGTGTAAATGATGAGGAAGTTTTTCCATAGGATCTTGGTGACACTGGAAGTTCTATCAATGACGGGGTCATGTCCAGCTTGTATTCTCCCATACCTATTTCTTCAAGTTTTAAGGTCTTTCCAAAGCCTTTTATAACCATGTCTTTGGTAGTCTCAGGAACAAGCTCATTTGGAGCTTCCTTGTTATGCGGGACCATACTACCTGCCTTAATATTGTTGCAAGTTTAATTAGCATCTGCAGGAATTGTTACCTCCACCCCATTATGTGGGAATTTGATACACTGGTGGTAAGTAGATAGTACCGCTTGTATTTCATGGATCCAAGGTCTCCCTAATAGTATGTTGTAAGCCAAGGGTAGATCCAAAACTTGACATATGACATTTCTTTCAACAGATCAGATTATGATGGGTAGAATAATGAGACCTTTAGAGGATCTTTCTTCCTCATCATAAGATTTGATAGTGATTTTTCTTGTGGAATCAATGGTTTGTTCTGAAAGACCCAATTTCCTGATTAGATTAAGGGTACAAATATTCAATCCTACGCCTCCATCTATCAATACATGTCTAACACAGGATTTATGAATCAAGACTTTGATATGAAGGGGTTGATTATGCAGATGTGGTAATGATTTATCATCTTCTTCTAAAATATAGAGATAATGTGGTGTTGAGATGTGATTAACCATTTCTTGGAATTTGTTTATATCAAGGTCTTTTGGCACAGTTGCGGCATCTAGGGCTTGTTCAAGAATTTTCCTATGTACTGAGGAGATCTTAAGTAACTCAAAAATGGAAATTTGAGTAGAGGTTCATTGTAATTGATCCACCAAGTTATACTTTTCTGTAGGAATAGTAATTGTTTGTTTTGTCGCTGGTTTAGGAATAGTGACAATGGGTACTTTGGAAGTTTTTTCTGGTTTTGATGAGGAATTAGGTCCATGGATCATGACTTGTGCCTAACTTCAGGTGACTGCATTTGATTAGGAAGATGGGTCTTTAACACCTTTGATAGTGACCACATTAATTGATTCAATTTTAATATCTAGCATATTAATCACATTATCTTTTTTAGAGTAGGTGTAGTTCACTTCATTTCCTTTTCCTTTAGATGCTTCCCCTTTCTCATAATTAGGGAATGGCTTGTTAAATGATGTATGGTCTTCATTAGTGGTGTGTCCTTCCACTTTGATCTTGCCTCCTTCCATAAGGTCTTGGATAACATGCTTGAGTTTAAGAAAAAATTTAGTCTTGTGTCCTTTGTTCTTGTGAAAGACATAATAATAATTGTCATCCCACCATCGTGGTTTGACGTCTGGTTCCCATAGTTTTGAATCTAGGATTGTGAGAACTTTTTTGTCTAATAGTGTCTTCAAAATAGTTTCAAGAGGCTCTCCCAAAGGAGTAAATGTTCATTGAGGTTTGGAAGTCCACGGCTGACCCTTGCTATTCTCATTGTTTTCTTTAGGTATGAAGGTTGTTACCTTGGCATCTTTTCTTGCAAGCATGCTATTCATTAAATTGAACACCTTAGGTTTAGGATTAACATTAGATGCATCTACTACTCCATCATTGACAAAAAAAAATTTGTTTCCACCATTTAGGCTTGTTGTTGGAGTTGGTAGATTTTTTTTCACTTTGGAGAGTGATTTCTCCCTTTTTAACCATGACTTCTTTAATACGGATGGCATTCTTGATCATCTTGTCAAAGCTAGGGGAATCTTGCATTTGCAATGCACAGTTCAATTCTGGTATCAAGTTATTTATAAAGATCTCCATATTTTTGGATTCAGGAATAGCTCTTGAATACCATGCAAATATTTTCCTCCACCTTTGTAGAAAGTGCGTAAAGGACTCACTGGTTCTTTGCTTAGTGTTACATAGACCCATCATGGTTACATCGTGTTGTATATTATAGGAGTAATGTTGGATAAATCATTGAATTAACTCCTCAAAAATTTTTACCTTAGGTGTGAGTTTTGAGAACCGTTCTATGGCATTTCCACCTAGGCTTCCAGGAAATAGTCTCATGAGGTATGTAGGTTCATGCATGTTTTCTATGCTCAGAGCAAAAAATTCTCTCACATGATCATGTGGGTTAGTCTCTCCCATATATTTGTCATATTTTGGATTTACCATGTTGGGAGAAATGGAACCATATTGATACTTTTATCGAAAGGAAATGGACAAATGGAGTCCAAAGAGTATTTTGTCTTGGGTTTAGCCTTCTCCTATTTGAGGTTCGCAAGGTCAGTTTGCATCAAGGTTAGTTGTTTGGTGAGAATAGAGATAGGAGTTGATACCTCCTTTTCCTTTATTTGTTCAACATCATAATCCTTAGGTAATTTTACGCCAATGGATGCTAGATGGAGAAATTATTTCTCTTTGTCCTCACCAATTATCTTATCCAATGTTTTTTGGAATTTCTTGCTCTGTTTGAGTTTATTGTATTCTTCTTCAGTGATGTCTTCCTCACTGTCTGAACCAAACAAAGGATGGTCAAAGTGTTGTTCTTCTTCACCGTCACTATCTTCATGATTTTTGTTTTTATCATTTTTGTATTCCTCAAAAGCCTCACTCCATTCGTGAGTGGGTTTTCCCATTTCTGGAGAGTCTAAATTGAACAGGGAACTATGAGATGTTTCTCCTTGTTGAAAGTGTAGTGATCTTGGAGGTACTTCTAATTCTTTAGAAGTGTACTTGTTGTGTCTTGTGTTAACCATGTATTTGTATCTCAACTTTGTCAAAGTGTCTCGATAGTGTCAAGTAGAGTCTCAAATCATTTAAGTGAGTGTGTCTAGGTAGAGATTTTGTTTGAGTTTTGGTGGAAGTAAATGATTCCATTGTCAAAGGGTTATAATGCCCTGATAGTGAGCTAGGAATCAAGTTGTTTTTAGAAGTGGATAGACCACACATATTGAAACTAATTGTGAGAAACCGAAGGGACATGCAAGGTAGACGTTTGAAAAAAAAATTTGAAACAACAATAGTGAGACCAGAAAAAGCAACAGGGACAGACTAAAGAGTCAAAAGGGTATCCAATTAAACTAACTTTCTCTGAGAGGCAACTATGCAAGTGCCCACTATCCTATATGCGACACTATGTGTGCGAGATTTTGAAAAACCAGATGTGAGCCTAAGTATACAGGATGTGATATTTCTCCCTAAAAATGATGCAAGATTTACCAGATGCAATCTTGCGCACTGCATGCGAGTTTGCACACCAGATGCAAGCCAAGATGGACCAAAAATAACTGTGTTGTTCAGGAAATTTGGTATCTAATTTGTCTTGAAGTTCATGCAAGTTTTTATGATAATAGGTTGTTTTTGAGTCTTTCTAGTGAGTGAAAAATATGGCATGTACCCAAAGGATTGAATTTTGTTGCTTGTTTGTATGATTTATCTTGTTAGTGAACTTTCAGACACGTCAAGTAGATTTGCATTGTTAAGAGTGAACAGACACATTCTTACACCCTATTTTCTAGGTAGAGGATAAAAATCCTTGCTCATTGACTTAGGTACACACTCAAATGCTAATGAGAATATGGCTATCACCAAGCATGCAATGGCTCCAGTCATGATGCCATATTAACCGACTCCAAATGAAAGTCAGGGCACAATATGACTAGTGTCTTGGGGAAATTACTTTTTGCCTTGCACAAGGATTATCACCCTTTCAGGGATGAATCAGGTAGTTAGACTACAAAGTTTTTTATTTATGATGGGGCAATCTGTTCGAAACCGTCTCCCATAGAATTGCACAAGGAAAGTTGAGGCGTATAACCCTATGAGTACTCGAATATGTGTAGTCTCACAAGAAAGATTCAAGAGGCTATGCTCTACACATACCCAAGCATGTTCAAGGAATGATGTCAAAATTCCAAGAACAAAACTGATTCCATCTTCCGAGGCTTTGGTGTACGAGGAAGCAACTATTTATAGTGAAATGGAAGGATTGATGTAAAACTTGTCCTCACTTGGGTCATTCCTGGGAGATTTTTTCCTCAACCAACAGGCCCTCTACTGTTAAATAAGCATACAAAGGATTGGCAAGCGTAGGATTTCTAGATTTATGATTCTTCAAAAGAAGAAGAGCATACTCTCCTAGTCCATGTTGTTTTCTCCCAAAACACTCCAATCAATGTTCATTCCCTCAAGCTATTTGAGCTCGATTTAAATATTCCTAAATTATGAAAACATGGCACGTGAAAGAAAAGTTTGTTTTGTTCATTTAACCACAATTCTTAATGCTTTTCTTGTCCAATTTCTTTCCCAAAATGAATTAAGCGGTGTGTTTGTTCATTGAGCCACAAAATGTACTGATTTGATTGTTCATTTACTATGCCATAAATTAGAGGTTTTGTTTGCTTTGTTCATTTACCCCAAATTCCTTTCAAGTTTTAAATCAACATTTGATTTTCAGATTTTCCTTGAAGGAAAAGAGCATACTTATCTAATTGATTTAACAAATGAGTAGAAAATGTGTTCTTAGTTTGAAAGACAAAAAAAAATGGAGGTCAAGCTAAGGGGATGGAAACCTGCAAAACCACACATTAGGAATCCTTCTCCCACTCTTTTAGCTCTGACAGCGATCTGCAAACATAAGTTAAGCTCTGAAAATATCAGAGATAGAAAAAATTCAAAGATTAGTAGTTAGACTTTTCAATTTGGAAGTACAAAGACTAGATGTGATCCTAGATTTTCTAAATGTGATTGTGTTTACCAGATACGATGAAGTACCCCCAAAAATGATGCAATGCATAACATATGCGAGCCTTTACCAGAAATGACTCAAGATATCCAGGATGCGAGCCTAGATTCTACGATGCGAGGGCGTATACTGGATGTGAGCCATGATCACCAAAAATGACTCTGTACCTAAAACCTGTGAAGAAAAATTAGTGAAAATGGATGCAAAATGAGGCAAAGTTTGAAATATTGCCCCACGGTGGGCACCAAAAATGTGTGTGTGAATTTGTGGACCTATTATCTGCAACACGACACTTTAATAGATCATTATATTAGTGAAAAAGCATAAAAAGCAAGGGTTTGAAGCTAAACACTAAAAATGATCTATTGCTTCTTATTTAGGAGGAGTTTGAAGAATGCAATAATCATGCCCTCAGATTATACACAAATCAGTGACATATACAACCTAAGAATGAAAGATTTGAATAAAACTAAGCAAGATATTCAAGAAACATGCATTCTAGCTTTAGAAATGAAGATTATAACAATGCACAATAACAAAGCTAAGATGCAACATAGATTCACAATAATCTCAACAGCATAACAATGCTTATAACACTTCAAAATTAAGGGCCATTTGTGCTCAAAATTCATCCTATTTATAGAAGAAGTGAGGAGAGAAAGAGGGGACAAGGCCATTAATGGAGGTGTAAAAACCTTAATGGTGGTGTAAGAGCATTAATGGAGGAAGGAATTAATGAGGGATGGTGGAAGGAATATGCATTAAATGATGCATTTATGAGAGCATTTAAGAGGCATGGTGAGGGTGTAAGTTCAAGATTGAGAAAGTGGACTTTGAGGGAGGGAAGCTTAAAAAAGTTGACTTTCTCAAGTGAGTTGAATTTCTAATCACAAATTTAGGAATGTGACATCATTAGGAAGGGGGTTGAGATGAAATTAAGATTAGAAGTAGACTTAGCATGGGTGAAGGGGTTGGGATTAGTTTGAACCCAAGGTTAAGGTGGTTGAGGTATGTTAGGTTAGAGGGAATATTAATGAAATGAATTATATTTAATATATTCACTCAAAAATAGGGAAATTAATTATTTAGGCCTTTGATTGATTTTGATAATTAATTAGGACTATAGCCAATTAATTAGGTTAATTTAGGCTAGGGGATAGGCCTTTGCAAGTGATGAGGTATAATAGGGATTTCATTTAATTCCTTTAAAATTAATTACCTTAACCATGTTTTGATTTGTTTTGATTTGAATTGAATTGATTTGATTTGATCGGCTAAGGTGATTAATGAAACTTAGTAATTAAATCACTTAGGAGATTAAATTTGATTTGAAAGAATTATGCCAATTGATTGAAGAGTTGTCTTGACATAATTGGGGGTATGTTGACACTTAGGGAAAATAAGGTCTATAGTCAGAGCAGACCAAATTAGTGTGGTTACAATAACTACCCTCGAATGCGTCTTATTGATTCCTAGTTGAAGTGAGTTTGATTCCTGGAGGATGCTCATCAGATTGGCATTTAGAATTAGTGACTAGACAACTCCAAAACATAAGATTCAAAAGATGGGCATGATGCATGAACTTGCATACTTTTCCCTCAAGATAATGGAAATGAAATACATGAGAAAACTAATATAAGTGCATATTAACCATGAAGCAAATTAAGCAAGAATGCAACTAAAAACTAAGAAATTGAAATTATAAATTCATTAGAACTAAATGCATCAAACTAAGCTACAATGAAAATCGAGGCTAGAACTAAAATATCCTTATAAATTTACTTCTTCAATTTGCCTCCCTTTGAGCAAGGGGAGCTATCCCTTTTATAGGAAATTTCTTGAAATGGATGACCAAGATTGAGCCCCGAAGGGCAGTTGAGATTCATTTCCCTTCAATCCATATGGGCTTGATCCAGGTGAAAGACCATTGATTGATCAACCTTGTGCTTGTTTAGGGGAGAATGAGACAAATTTGGTAATTATCCCATTTTAATTTATTTTATTTGAATCTTGTGTGCTCAAACATGTGTGAGGATGTCTGAATGGGTTCATTTAATTAGAAGTTTTGAGACTTTCAATTAAATTCTATATTTTAAGAAATTAAATGATTTGAGCTTTGATTGATAATTTGATTCAAAAAAATAATTTAATTATGAAAGCAAGTTTGATTAAATTCTCCCATTAATATGGTCTAGTGATAAATTCCTTTGTTTTAGGATTTTTAAGGTCAATTAGTCAAAATAGGGGCTATGGGTTTGCTAGACCAATTTTAGGTGATTACATTTTCCCCTCTTTGAATTGATATGTGAGCAACACATTGATTCAAAGAAATTTTTATGACAGAGGAAATAGATTGATGTGAAGTGATGAAACTATCCCACAAATCATAACCAATTTAGAACTTGATTGAATGAAGGTTGAAAATATCATCTCCAAAATTGATTGAGCGAAGACTGATAGGGAGACTTGAAGATATCATATCCTGACTTGATAGAGCTATGACTGATAGAAAGGTTCAAATATCCATCTTGATGTGAAGTGATGAAACTAAATATCCATCCCAAGAGCATATTTCCCAATTCTAGATTGGTTTAAATGACTAATCAACCTAATGTGGTGCGATGAGTCACCTCTTTGAATTAATGTTCCAGCAACACATTGATTCAAAGAACTTTTTATGATAGATAAGGGAAATAGCTTGATGTGAAGAAATGAAACTATCCCAAAGATTAGAACTGATTCTGAACTTGATCAAACTTGATCGATTGAAGGTTGAAGATATCAGCTCTGGACTTGATTGAGCGAAGACTAATAGGGAGCCTTGAAGATATCAACTCTAGACTAGATTGAGAAAAGACTAATAGAAAGGTTTGAATATCCAACTTTATGTGAAGCGATAAAATCGAATATTTATCCCAAGAGAATATTTCCCAATTATGGATTGGTTTAAATGTCCCTAGGAATTCAAGTGACTTGATATGAAGCGATGAGATCACTTGGAAGAATCTTGATTTGATACAGATCTCTGATGCCCTTCGAGATTAAACTTGTTGATTCGAATCAAATTATTGATGTATTGATGCTGCCCCCTCAAGATTGAAATCAAAATGAGGTTAGGGTGACAAGCATTATTGTGATGGGTTTGAAAGCATTGAATGGACTGGATAGATGCAGAAGAATTGAATTCAAGTTTGGTTTAAGGTCTAGTTGACTAATATTGACTAAGAGTTGACTTGGGTTGACCAAGGTTGTCTTTCTTAGATTGAATTAGAAAATATGTGACTTAATTGATTAGGAATGATATTGAGGATTAATCCTATAAAGAAGGTGTCAACGACCAACAATATTTGAGCAATACGTTAATTTGTGTTTTAACCAAAAAATGATGTCGAATTTTGATTTTGGTCCCAAAAATATATTCTGAACTATCCAATTAGCTAAGGGTGCAATTTTTACACTCATCGGAGTGAGTATGAAAATTAGTTCAAAACCTATAAAAGGACAAAAAGGGTCATTTCAATTCATTTTCACTCCTTGATTCAAAAATTTAAAACTTTCTCTGAGTGAAAAATGGTGGTCCCTCTAGTGAATCATTGATTTGAGCGCATGTGGAGGCACAAGAAGCCCTAGGATTATCCGCCTCTAGTGAGTAATCAAAATACCATCTTGTTAATTCCAATTTTGCATAGTTTTGTTAGATTTTTCCATGATTTTGGTAATTTTTTTCCAACTATGGATCGATTTGTCATACAAACCGGTGAGAGAATTTGTATAAAAAAACACCAAAAATTAGTTTTTCATATTAGACCATAGGTTTTTTCATCAGGAGAGGACCCATTACTCGTACGAGGTCTTTCATACATGCCCCTTCTATCATATGGAGATAGCTCTTTTGTCGTACTAGAATATTTTTTCATACTGTCATTATTCTTGACTTGTATGAGTCTTTATGTCAGTGCTCCTTTGTTGTAGTTTTTTGTATGGGAAACAAAAAGCTTTTACAAGGTATTAAATAAAAAAATTAATCTATTTTGCTAATAAATTTAGATTCTTTGGCATGTATTTCAGCTTTTCTAACTTCCATGGTTCATGTATTCGATATTTTTAGCCTGATTTTGCTCGATTACTGATGGTTTTGCATTCTTTCTCTTTTGCAGGCACAATTACCAGATATTCAGTTCAGATCTACTTATCCTCTAATGATGTAGTTAGTGAGGAAACTCTCAAATACACAGAGAGGTCATCTTGGTGAGTGTGGATTCGGTTGGCTACTCCAGATGTCAGATATCCGTGTGAACCATGGATTGCTCACAGCCTTCGTAGAGTAGTTCCATAGTGAGCATAACACATTTCATTTGCCTATCAGGGAGATGACAATTACTCCCAAGGATATTTATAGGATTCTATAGATTTCTTTTGTCAGAGAGTGGGTGGAGTATGACACAGCTCCACATCTTGGCATTGAGGCCCTCATCCAAGTTTTTCATGATCGTACTATTTTGGATCGAGTGATCTCTTTGGATGATGTGGTGATTCGATATGGTGCACAGTATCCTCTTCCTTGCATCATGGCAGGATTCATTGGGTGTTTTATCATGGCGAACAAGAGTCAGTAGGGATTTCTTTGCGGTTGGGTTCAGGTTCTGGAGAGACTTGTTTCCAGGCCAGAGCACTTAGGTTGGGTTCAATGCCTCCTCACATAGATGTACCATGAGATGCATTAGGTTGTGTTCTGAGGTGCCAGGGGTATAGCTGTAAGTGTACTAGTTTTGTAGGTGTGGGCATGGGATCACCTTCCAATTTTTAGGCCCATGACAGATGATCCATGATAGGTTGGTCAACCTTTTGTATATAGGTATCTGGGTTTTCTTAGGCAGCCCCACTTGGGAAAGATAGATTACTAGAGGCGTCAACTAGAAGACCTTAGTGTGGTGTTCTGGAGGCCTTATAGAGGTATCAAGGCTTGGGTCGATAGGAAGGATGAAAGTAGAGATTTTTTTGTTTCACATCCTTTTATTGGAAGGACTTCATCTATTATTGATTGGTTTGGTCTTTCTCGAGTACTAAGGCAATATGGAAAACCTCAAATCATCTCTCATGAGTTCACTGCATATGCTCGCTTTGTGGAGGAGGAGCGATGGGGGTGGGATCCTAGGTTATCTCTTTCTCTTTTCTTACAGGAGCTTATATAGATGCGATAATAATATTGGGATTACCTATAAAATGTGGTTGATGCAGGGGTCATGCTACAATATAGAGATTACTTTGATCGCCATCCCTTCCCTAGATTCACATATCCGGTCAAGAGAACACCAAATATTTATGAGGAGGATGGCCCTCAAAGAGAAGCATGTGGGGGAAAAAGGGCTCTAGCGGCTAGGGGAGCAGGAGGCTAGCGGGTCACCCATAGATGGGAAACAATGATAGTATAGAGAGGGGGGCAGTTTAGGTTCTATCAGTGTTGGTCCTCCTCCCACATGTGTAGGAAATGAGGAAGGTGATGTACAATATGATCTCATTTTTTATGATGTAGTCTAACAGGTTTTTGCAATGGAGGGATGCATAGGTTGGTGAGGAGGAGGGGATGCCCAGAGAGGAGACCCCACAGGATGTGATCCGTACTTTGAGGAGATGGATATTAGGGATACATATGCAATTAGCGATGGCTGAAGCACATATTTCATAGCGATACCATACTATTGGTGAGAGAGATGAGAGGATTCATGGGTTTACAAATAAGCATGATTTTCTTTAGTGTGAGGTTACCCAACAGATTAGCAGGGCAGCCTATTACGTGGTAGAAAATAGTATGGAAGTTACTTTGGCTTAGTAGTTACTTCCATATTCATAGTACTTGGAAAGATTCAAGGGAGAATTCCTTCCACCTAGAAAAGATGTACCTCCACCACCCTCTCGTGATGGTGGTGAGGGAGGGAGCGAGTCTTGATATTCCCCTCTTCTATCTTAGCCCATTTTGATTATTTTGAGATATTTGTACACATGATTCATTTGCATCAAGGATGTATAATTTTCTCAAGATTATCTGAGCACCTTTTGTAGACCTTGATACTTCTAATATATATATATATATATATATATATATATATATATAATAATAATACGATATGTTT
>MU226414.1:761271-793738 GCA_018584345.1 Thuja plicata
AAAGATAAACACATCGCAAATGAGCATGAATCGATCATATATATATATATATATGATCGATTCATGCTCATTTGCGATGTGTTTATCTTTATGCCTTCTTGTCTTTTGCTCGTTCATGTGTTCGAGTAGATTATCATCTTGTATCATTTTGTTGAGTAGCCCCTGCACATATCTTGGATGAAAACATATCGTATTATTTTTTTTCTCATTATGTAACATGGTCTTATCATGATATTATATTCTCTAAAAATTGTGATGATTTGATTCTTGCTTGGTTGATTCTGACTCTTCCTTGCATATATATAACCTTAAGAATATAAATGCAGTTGTCACTTCAGCGAAGGATTTGACATTAGAAGGATAGCTCTTTTTGTCATCATAATTCTATTATGCAAGCCTAAGAATGAAATACAACCTACAACATGAGTAAAGTCACTGAATCCTTTATCCAGTTTGTCATCATCAAGCATTTGGGGACATCAGAGTCGATACAACACTTACTAGTGCCACTACAAACATAAGGATATAAGTATGAATTTCATTGGATAAAATATGGGAAACTAATATAAGCATCAAGGTATAAGAACTAGGATGACCTGAACATTATTCCTAGTTAATATTGCAAGGGTACACCAGTATCGAGGCATTCAGATCCGAGATAACCATGAGTGCATTCTTGCGTAAACAGGCAGAATAATAGTCAAAGAGATAGTTCTGACCTCACCTTGGTCTATAAATAAATAGATTAAAGGTATGCGAGGCTTATCCACCTTACTTTGGAGGCTCTTATCATATACACCTAGATTATTTGATATTACACAATCATCAATACCACACCAACAAGCAACAATCAAAGAAAAGAGTATGAAAACCATTGAGAATAGATAACATTCAAGAAAAAAATTCCACATATCTTCAACAAGTTTTGATTGTTATGAGTTTATCTATGTAAGGTGTTTAGAAACACTATTGGGCTTGTGGGTGTTAGTGTTGAAAAACATTGTTGTGTGCTTGAGTGTTTTTAAGCCAAAATTTTAAGCACATTAATATATTGTCTAATGTGTGTTGAAAAACACAAATGCGTCCAAATAGGTAGTGTTGAGAAACACTTTTTGATTAAGGTGTTGAAAAACACTAGTGGTGTTAGTGCAAAACTGTCGCATGGCTAAAAGACCAGGATAAGTGATGTTGATTGGCTAGGGTGACTGACAAGATGTTGACTTGGTTGCCTTAAAATTGCTAGGAGATTTCTCTTAGTGAGAATTCAGCCCGTAAAACTAAGATATTGACCAATTCCAAGCTATGATGTCAATTCAATGTTTGGGATGGGTTGCACAAGGTCATTAAAGTTACTAAGACCTATTAAGTGCAACAAAGCATGTTGAGTCCTCTGTAGGCAAGATAGTCAAGCTACACATTGATAGATGGAGTGCTAGTTACAAGAAATGCATATTTGCTAGGTTTTCACCACTTGGAAGAATTGTTATTTTTCTACCGAGGTACCTATTTACTAGGTTTTAACCGAAGCACTTTTTTCTTTTTCCATATTTTTTTCTTTTTTCCTTTTTTGATTTTTTTTTGTATTTTTCAATTTTTTCACTTTTTTTGTTGATCCATCAAGGTGTTTGTTTGCCATATTTTCACCAGGTTGATCATTTGTTTTCAAGACTTTTTCCAAAAAAAAATTGGCTTTTTCTGCTTTTTGTTATTTTTGGTAATTTTTAGGATCATTTTCGCTATACAAGAACTGCTTAGCATGTCTAGCTGTAGAACTTCTTTAGGTGGATTGTGTTGATGGGATCAATAAATGTCTCCCCTTATGGATTTGACATTTGATAGGATTTGGAACCAAATGCTACAATAATCACAAAGGGACCTAACTAATTGGGTTCAAATTTGCCATTTTGCTCGCGATGTTGTTGATTCTTTGGATTTTCTCTAAGTACAAGATCGCCAACCTAAAATTCGCTATATATTAATTTCTTATTATAATCTCTAGATATTCTTTTTTTATAGACCCTTAGATGATCAAATGCTTCTTTTCTTTTTTCTTCAAGTAGTTCTAACTCCTAGATTTTGGAAAGTTGGTAATCTTCATCGGTTATGAGTCCCTGCAAAGAGACTCTGAGTGATGGTATCTCTATCTCAATAATAGTACTACTTCTATGCCATATACCAAGGAAAATGGTGTTTCCCTTGTAGGTGTTTGAATGTTGGTTCAATAAGCCCACAAAGTTGGATTTATTTGGAGATTCCAGTCTTTTCCCGACTTACATACTGTCCTATGCAAGATTTGTAATATGTTTTTGTTGGATGCTTTAGCCTGTCCATTCCCTTGAGGATATTAGATAGAGGAACTATGGTGGGTGATTTTGAACTTCTCACACATTTCGTCCATAGCCTTGTTTTTGAATTGTCCCCCATTATCTATTATAAAAGAGGAAGGTATCTCATACTTGCAAATGATGTAGTTCAGGATAAACATTGATACTTGTTTGTCTATTGCTTTGATAGGTGGGACTGCTTCAACCCACTTTATGAAGTATTCAATGGTTGTAATGATAAATTTATGTCTGCTAGATGAGGAGGGATATATTTTCCCTACCAATTCAAAGGCCCATTTTTGGAATGGTCAGTATGTGATGAAAGGTAACAACTCTCGAGCAAGAGCATGGATTAGGTTTTTGTGTAGTTGGAATTTTTTGTAGGACTTGGAAAAATGAATAGCATCTCTCTCTATGGAAGGCCGGTAGTACCCCACCCTTAGGATATTCTTATCCAGTGAGAGACCATTTGAATGAGACCCAAAATTACCTTTGTGGACTTCCTTTAGTGCATGTTCATACGCTTCACATTCTAGACACCTAAGGAGAGTACCATCTAGACCTCGTTTGTACAAATTGTTAGCTATAATCAGATAATATGTGGCATTTACTATAAGGTTTCTCTTCTCATTTCTAGATAGGTGATCATGAATTATTTTGTCATCCAAGTAGGAGTATATTTGGTTGTATCAAGAGGATTCAATGCCCACATTTAAGCATATTAATTGAGATTATGGGGAATCATAGAATGAAAAGGGGAGTTCTTCTATCAAGAAATCATAGATAAATTGATGCTCTTCTAACTATAACATTTGAGCAAAAGTATCCATAGCATCAGATGCCTTATTTTCTTCTCTTCGTATTTGTTGAAAGGTGATAAAGACAAAGTACTTATTTAGATCATCAACCATACTAATATAGGGTTTAAGCTTCTCATATTTGGTTTGGTATTGATCATTCACTTGATTAATTACTAACTGAGAATCCCCATAGATGTGAAGTTTTGTGATTTTCCATTCGATAGCTAACTTGTCCATTTGCTAAAGATTCATATTCAGCTATGTTATTTGTGCAAGGAAAGATAATCTTGTATGCTTTGGTTGTTTTTTTATCCTTGGGGCATTATAAAGAGTACGCTGGCTCTAGCTCCTTGTTACTTGAATAAGCCATCGAAGAACATTTTCCATGAGTTCTCTATCAGATGCAGGATAGCTTCATCAGGGGATTTTATGATTAGTAGTTTACAGTCTTGAAGAGGAGCATCCGCCAGATGATCAGAAATGACTTGTCCTTTGATATATTTTTTGTCTATGTATTCAATTTTGAATTCATTTAGTATCATCATCCATTTTTATACTCTTCCCATCATAGTTTCCTTGTTTAACAAGTAATTTAAAGCAACAATTTTTGCAATCAACTTGACAGAATGTGCAAGCATGTAATGTCGGAGATTTTGTGAAGAAAATACCACCGCTAAACAAGCTTTTTCAATAATGGTGTAATTGTGTTAATAGGAAACTATTGTCCTTCTTATGTGGTAAATTTCTCTTTCCTTTCCTATTTCATCATGTTGTACTAGTAAAGCTCCAAGTGATGTTTTGGTAGCTGAAATATATAGCAGGAGAGGTTTTCGTGGTATTGGTGCCATCAAGATAGGTGAATTTTATAGGTACTCTTTGATATGTTGAAATTTATTTTTGCATCCTTCATCCCACTTAAATGTTATGCCCTTATATAATGTTTTTGTGAAGGGTTGGGCTTTATCAGCTAGCTGTGAGATAAACCTCCCGATTGACTGTAGCTTTCCTTGTAATGTTCTGATTTGGTTGATATTTCTTGGCGGTTGAATTTCCATAATTGTTGCTACCTTTTCTGGATCAACTTCAATTCCTTTCGCCGAGACAATGTACCCAAGGATTTTTCTTGATGTCACACCAAATGCACACTTTTTTGGATTTAGCCTTAGTTTGAATTGTTCCATCTAGTTAAATATTTTCTCCAAGTCAACCAAGTGTGTAATTCTCTTTTCTAATTTTGCCAAAGTGTCATAAACATAATCATCCATATTTTTATGCATCATGTCATCGAATTGGTCATCATATCCCTCTAGTATGGTGCTCCTGCATTTTTTAGATTGAAAGGAATAACATTCCAACATAACGTGCCCCAAGAACATGTGAAAGATGCCTTTTCCTGATCTTCGAGTGTTCTTTTTATCTGATTGTATCCTGAGAATCCATCCATGAGAGAATACATTTTTTATCTTTCTATGAGATCCACAATCATGTCAGTAATGGGAAGCGGGAAATCATCTTTTGGACAAGCTTTGTTCAAATCCTGAAAATCTATACAGACTCTGATTGATTTATCATTCTTAGAAACATGCACAATGTTTGAGATCTAGTCGACGTATGCTATAGCTCTGATGAACTCTGCTTTTAATAACTATTCTATCTCATCTTTCCCAATAGTGCTACATGGGGATGCATCTTCATGATATTTTGTTTAATTGGATTCACACCAGAGTAATCAAAAAAATGATGCATTATCAAGTCTTGGCATGTCTGAGTATGACCACGCAAAGTTGACCTTTTTTCTCATAAAAAATAGATTGAACTAATGTTTCTCTTTTTTAGACAAGGAATGTGCCAGATATATTAGTTGAGGAGATTTTGTTGTTCCCATATTGAGTGGTTGTGTAGGCTCTATAAGAACTGAGGACCACTCCTAAAAGTGATCGGGCAAGATATCAAGTTTCCCATCCTTTGAAACTTCTGGGAGGTTTTCACCATTGGATACATCATTTTTTTACTATTTTGGGCTCTGACACTGCCACCAAGTGGTTCTCACTGCCATACCTATTTTTATTTTAAATTTTGTTTTTAAGATTGAAATTTTGATATCCCCTTCTGTCATGTTTACGCTCATTGCACTGTTAGAAGAGGTGAGGGGCTCAATAGAATTTAGGTAACATGCCAAAGTATAGTCATTTAGAGAAGAGACTAGGTTTAATGGCTCACTTGGATCCTAATCAATAAGCTCAGGATGAATTAGGGATAAATATCTAGTAGGTTCTAAAGATAGCACCACATTATCATGATCAAGCCTTTTAATGGGTAAGAGAAGATCTATCACGTTACTCTCTAAAGGATTCCTTGGACCGTGAAGCATCCTAACCTCACTATTAGAGTCATTGTTAGTATTTTATGAATCTAACCCGTTTGATCTAACGCTACCATTTTTATTCTCCTCCTGAGTAGACATTCATTCCAAAAAAATTCTTAGAGTAATGATCTTGATTCCTAACATGGACCTAGCTCCAATGTGATTATCCTTTCCATTATCTTCAAAGCTCCAATTTATGTTTTGAGGAAGGACTATTGTCTGGGTAGAATTGAATTTATCCCCTTGCTAAAATTGAGGCTCATATTTGTCAATAACATCAACTTCAATATCTACTATGGTATCTGAGAGAGAATTGCATTCTTACTCATTAGAACTTGTTTCCATAGAATGAGGTATGTCTAGGACATGAGTAGGAGTGACTAGTTGCACTAGGTTAGGATGCCTTCCCTCTAGGTCATTCTTTGTACCTTGACAAAAAATTTATTCATGATAATGAGTCTAACTGTCATCAAACCTACCAAGGTACTATGTTATGGTCATGAAGATCCCTTCATCTTAACTAGAGTTTCTCCATTCTTCTTGTTGATCGTCACTTTCTTTCACTGTGGCTTTCACTTCACCTTCTTGTATGGACGTAAGGTGGGATGGAGATACCTCTATTTCATGTACCCTTCTACCCATAAAGTAGGGTAAATCAAGTATGTGAGAAATAGAGACTAGTTTCCCCCAGTTAGGATGTTTTTCTTCAAGTTCACCTTCGATTTCTAATCTTGACTCGTCTCGTTGTTGGCTTACCACTTCTTCTTCAGTCAATTGATCTGCATCTTTTAATTGTTGGGACAATGAACTATTTGGTTCAAAGGGGGCTCTAAATTGGGGTGGGATATACAATTCTCCTTGGTAGTGATGATTTTTTGTTTGTATGTGTAACCATATTTCAAATGATAACCGTGTAATATTTGCTTCTTCCTCAGTCTCATCATCATATTCCTTTGTTTGACTGTTTATAGGACCATTTCTAGAGGAAGGGTTAACAAATTTATCATGATATCCTAATCTTTTTTTATCTGTGGGACTTTGGAATTCAATGTGTATGGGCTCTATTAACCCTTTATCGCCTTGGGATCCTTTTTCTTTATACCTCATTTGTTGCATGAGTTGATATCCTTTACCATATTTATGTGGGGGAATTCTGACATGCTTAACTTCTTGGTCATTCTCTTCTCCTTTGTAAAGCCAGGTGAGGACAACCTTCTCTTCATTCTCTTCTGAGAGAGAAACATGGGCTTTACCATATTACTCCCTTCATGTATTTACAATTTCTGAGTACTAGAAGGCTTGAATGATGATGAGGGAATTCCATAAGATATAGGGGATGTAAGATATTATCCACTCAGAGAAAATTACGTAACTGATATTTTTCCATTCTTGTGCTTTTAATTTTTAATTTCTCTTCAAATTTCTTTAGGAGTTTCATTCAGGAACTTTCATATTCTTTCTCATTAGACACTTCTTTGTTATGTGGAACCATGTTTTCTTCTTGCTTGAAAGTGTTACAAGAGTATGTACTATCATCCGGAATAGAGACATCCACTCTATTGTGTGGGAATATTACACATTGATGATATGTTGAGGGGACCGCCTGCATGTCATGAATCTAGGGCCTCCTTAATAAAATGCTATATGCTAGAGGTAAATCCAACACTCGGAAAATTACATCTCTCTCAATTGGCCCAACTCTAATAAATAAAACAAATAATCCTTTTGAGGACCTTTCTTTCTCATCATGTGCCTTTATGGTAATCTTCCTTCTGGGATCTATATTGTGCTCTAAAAAACCCAATGTTGTCACAAGTTTAAGATCACAAATATTCAAACTAGCACCTCCATTTATCAAGACACATTTGACTCTATGTTTATGGATCAAGACCTTTATATGCAAGGGTTTTTTATGTGGATGATTCACTGATTTATCATCTTCTTCTCAAAAGGATAGGTAATGAAGTGAGGTCAAGTGGCCTACCATAGTTTGGAACCGATCGACACCAAGGTCCTTTGGAACAATTGTTTCTAAAAGATCCATTTCAAGAATCTCCTTATGTGATGGTGATATTTTAAGTAATTCCAGAATGTAAATTTGGGTTGGAGTTCTTTGTAACTGATCAACCAAATTTTAGTTCGCAGCTATAATTGACATGACCATTTGCTTTTATTTTGAGGGCTTTAGTGCAGTAGGTTGTTTAGATGATGAAGCTACTCCCTTAAGAGTAACCTTGGATTAATTTATTGTTAGAGCATTAGTATATTCAGACTCCTTTTTTTCTTTGATGATAATCACATTAACTGATTGATTAGATAGTTCAATCATGTAGATCACATTGTCATAATTAGGATAGGTGTAATTTACCTTAGCTCCTTGAGTCTTTGAGGATTCCCCTTGTTTATACAAGGGTAGGGGTTGTTTAAAATACTTCTTATCACTATTTGACTAATGCCCATCAACTATGATGGTTTCATTATCAAATTAGGTCTTGTATAACATGCTTCAACTTCATGCATTTTTTAGTTAAGGGTCATTTGTTCTTATGATATTCATAGAAGTGATTGTCATTCCACCACTTGGGTTTGACTCTTTCTTCCCAAGGATTTGAGTTTGATATCATGATGATTTTGTGAGCCACCACAGTCTTTAATGTGGTTTTGAGAGATTCTCCAAGAGGAGTGAAATATCACTTGCGTTTGGGTATCCAAGGTGCTTTGTCTTTCTACATGTCTGGGTTATTTTTTAATGTTGGTGGAGAATTCTAATTATTCTTAGTGGCTTGGATGCTAATAGATTAGTTTAATATTGGTTCCATGGGTTTGAAATCAGATGAGTCAAGCACTCCATCATTGACCGCATTCTTGTTCTTGTTCCAATACTTTCTCTTGTCTTTACCATTGTTATTATTAGAATTGCTAAGGGGTTTAGTGTCCTTGTATGTCCTTGTCAGATAGCACTTTCTACTAACTCACTAAAGGCAATATGATTTTGCATCTGGATTGCATAATTCATCTCGGGTACCAAGTTAATGAAGATGTCAATTTTCTCACTTTTTGGGATTTCTCGAGGATATCTTGCGAATATTTTTCTCCATCTTTTGAGGAATTTGACAAAAGGTTCACCATTGCATAGTTTGGTGTTGCATGGATTTCGCATGGTGATTGTATGCAAGATGTTGTAATAATAATGTTGGATGAACTTTTGTACAAGCTCATCAAATATTTAAATACCAGGCGAGAGTTTTGTGAACCATTCCAAGGCTTGGTCCTTGAGGATCCACGGGAACAATCACATTAGATATGTCATTTTGTGCATAAACTCCATGCTGAGAGCACAAAATTCCCTCACATGATCTTGAGGGTCACCCCCTATTGTACTTGTAATATTTTGAAATCTCAACCTTAGGAGGGGATGGAGGCATGTGTAAGTTCATAGAAAATGGGAAGGGACATATAGACTCTAGGGAGTACTTGTTAGAGGATTTCTCTTTCACTTTCTTCAATTATCTAAGATCACACCTCATATCTTGTAACTATTTATTGAGAATGGTGAGGGGAGACTCTTCCTCTTGTTGTATAAGTCCTTAGATATCAAATTCATGAGGATTTTTAACACCGGTGGATGCTAAGTGCATAAAGTATTTATCCTTGTCCATTTTCATGAGGATTTACATCATCTTTCGAAAGTGTTTGTCTTGTTGACATATCCTGATTTATTCTTCAGTGGGTTCCTCAACCAAGGAGGAAACACTAGTATGCTAACTTTGTCGCTCTTGGCCAGATCTCCAGTCGTATGTCGATTTGTTGGATGTGTTTTGATTTGTAGTATGAGTTTTGGATGTTGAGAGCTTGTCAACTAAAATAAGGGTATTGATTGATATATATTTGGCATGTATTGATTTGGAATCCTTTGAGTAGATCTTAATTTATGACAGGACAAGGGTCTTGAGGTGGAATCATCAATAGCTTTCCCCTTTGAATGAAGATCATCTTTTTATTGTTGGCTTCTAGTTGCTACCATGAAATAAAATTATAGTTAAGACTTTGAGATGACTACACTGTCGGGTCAATGTCAAAGATTTCCAAATGATAACTTGTCTGTGAAATTAGAAAGAGATGTGTTGATGAGAGATTGTTGAGTTGGTACAAGGTATCATGTTTTGATACCTAAATGTCTGCTGAACGACACTTGTAAATAAGCTAATTGGGGTTGACTGTTGATGAGATAAGACATGACAAGTAATACCATTTAAGAATCTAGGATGAAAGATGATTATGAGTCAGCCACTTGATCAAGAACTGGAAATTGATGTAAGAAGGTATTGTGATTAATTCAACTCATGCATATAGGAAGTCTAAGGATACCAAAGATAAAAGTAACTGACTGGATTCAGATGTGAGCTCTTATGAAAATTCTCAGGTTTCCATATGACAATTCCTAGGTTCTCATACGAGTTGTTTTTGTCACGGTGTTTTGTCGTACAACAATTTTGATGCGTGAAAATGACAGAGTAGTGGAGGGACAATTTGTCTCTTGTTTTGAGTGAATTTTGGACCAATTTACGCAATCTTGAGATGAAAATGTCAATGTTTGAAAGTGTTTATGTTGTTTTAGTGTCAATTTTGGGTGATTCAAACACATAAAAAACAAAGGAGTGAAGATCAAACACTTCCTATCCCTAGAGTCAATTTGGCTTAGTATCAAAACTCACCCTTGTTAACTTAGGCACACACCCAATAGCTAATCATAATATGGCCACCACCATCCACGCATTGTGTATAGTGATGTTGTATTAGCTAAATCCAAATGCTAATGGGGGCATGATATGATGAGTGTCTTCGGGGAGTTACTATCTCCCTTACACTTGGATTATCCACTTTAGGAGGTGAACCGGGTAGCTTCTACTCTATGGATTCTAGTAAGGGTCTCCATTCAAGTACATTGTTTGCATCCACGCAAGCATTATTTAGGTGTATAGCCCCACAAAGCACCTTAGCACCAGTAGTCATGTAAATGTGATTAATACCTGAAGGCCCTACTATGTGTTAGGCAAGAGCTGAGTATAAGCTCAAATGATACCCGACTTTCGAGGATTTAACCCCAAGAAGAAAATTTTATTAACATGAGTTGGAGTGGTGTAGCTTACACCTCATTATTATGTGGATAGTTCCCAGGAGATTTTTACCTCAATTGGAATGCCCATCTAAAATATATGCATGAAAACAAAATGGATTGCAAAGAGAAGGTCTAGATTTATGATTCTTTCTCAAAGAGAAGAGAAAACATGTCAAACACTCCAAGTTTGCCCAAAAGATTACCTTCCTAAGACAAGTTAAACATGTCTAGGTTTATGATCTTCCCTAAAAGGGAAGAGAGCATACTCCCCTAATGTTTTATCTTGACTCACTCAAGTAATACCCTATTTAAACTAGGTGCCTAAATAACCACTTAAAGAAAACACGATCATTTGGTTGATGAATTAGGAAACTTGTAAACACAAATGTTTAGTATTTTAAATGATATTCCTTTCTTCTTCAAATTTCCTACCAGCAAAAAATGTTAGTAGTTTGCAACAATGAGTGTGTTAGTGGTACTTTGACAAGAGAGCCTTCTACTAAACATCCTGCAAAAACATGTTAAGCTATCAAACCAGAGAGCCAAAAAACCAACACAATCATGTTAGAGGTTAGAAACCCAAGATCAAATCAAATAAACCCTTAAAAATGCTCTCTATTTTTGAAACCACAAAGTACAGAAAACACTCTGGCATCAAAACTCGTACGACAATCTAAATGTAACCATACAACAAAATATATTAAGATGATCTCCCGTGCGACAATTCTAACATGTAAGTATGACACTTCAAATTAAGTAACAACTTGTACGACAATAAAAATATTACGAAATGAAAAAATACTATCCAGTGATTTTTTCGTACGAGCAGGCATGAAACATCATACGACAATGAGCGCAATTTCATCAAAATGTCAAAAATATTGAGAATTGGAGCAAAAATAATAGTTCCAGTCCCACAGTGGCCAACACAAAACACTCAATAAACCATTAGATTAAGGGGGTTAACAATCATTAAATCAAAATGTAACATCATATAAATACCCTCTAATGCAGCTTATTGCTTCCTAGTTGAAGCGAGTTTGATTCTTTGAGGATGCTCATCATATTGACATTTAGAATCAGTGACTAGACGACTCTAAAATGGAAGATTCAAAAGATGGGAATGATGCATGAACTTGCATACTTTTCCCTCAAAATCATGGAAATGAAATGCATGAGAAAACTAATCTAAGTGCATATTAACCATGAAGAAACTTAAGCAAGAATGCAACTACAAAATAAGAAATTGAAACTAGAAATTCATGTTATAACTAAATGCATCAAACTAAGCTACAATGAAAATGGAGGCTATAACACGATTAATCCCTAGAACTAAAATAAAATTATAACTTTACTTCTCCAAATTGCCTCCCTTTGAGCAAGGGGAGCTATCCCTTTTATAGGAAATTCCTTGAAATGGATGACCAAGATTGAGCCTCGAAGGATGGTTGAGATGCATTTCCCTTCAATCCATGTGGGCTTGATCTGGGTGAAAGACCATTAATTGGTCAAGCTTGTGCTTTTTTAGGGGAGAATGAGACAAATTCGGTAATTATCAACTTTTAATTTCTTTTATTTGAATTTTGTGTGCTCACACATGTGTGAGGGTGTGTGAATGGGTTCATTTAATTAGAAGTTTTGAGACTTTTAATTAAACTCTATAGTTTAATAAATTAAATTATTTGAGCTTTGATTGAGAATTTGATTCAACAAGTTAATTTAATTATGCAAGCATGTTTGATTAAATTCTCCCATAACTAGGGTCTTTCAATAAATGCCTTTGATTTATGATTTTAAGGCCAATTAATAAAAATAGGGGCTATGGGTTTTCTAGACCAATGTGATTACACTTGTTCCTTAGATTTGGTCTCAACTTCTTCCATCTTAGTTTTATCCTTACTTTCCTTCTTACCTTTTGACTCTTTGTAGCCATATGTCTTCTCTTTCTTCCTTCTATAAGTTTTCTGAATTTTCACATGTGACTTCTTGTGTGAACTAGTCATAGTAGGAGTAATAGATTGTGATTGTTTTGATGTAGAACTCCTAGTAACCCTCTAAGGTGTGAATTCTTCTAGTTAATCATCTGATTTCTTGTCACTAGTAGGAATATATGTGCCTTCCTTTTCACTTTTCCTTTTCATCCTAAGATTATTCATCATCTCTTGATTTGTGCCACTCATTTTGGCTAGATGCTCAATTTGTTTCCTTACTTTTCTTTGGGTTACCAGTGCCTTCAACTCACTATGAATTTTCAATGATGACTCCTCAAATGTCCCAAATCTAGGTGTAGATGTATTAATAGGTTTCAACAAAATAAAATCAGCATGTAAAGTAACTAAGTTACCAACAAATTCATAACCCATAGTTGGTACCCAAGAAGTTCTAGGTTGGACGACCTGCATCATACATGTATCTATATCTACTATAAAGCAAATATCATCCTTATACTTTTCAACTATACTGTTAGGGATTCTCTCTCTTAAGTGCATTTTTCCTTGAAAATCTTTAAAATATCCCCACATGGAATTATTGAAATTATCTCCTAAAGTCCTGATACATTACTTAATTTGCATAACTACCAGTTGATCTTTTATCCATGTAATACGACCTATTCCTGGAAATTGATTCTACAGATATAAAAATATACATACTAGGATTAAACCATAATTTAATGATTTCTTGTTGTATTTCTTGATCTTCTCCATGTTCACATTGAATTGGCTCCTCAACATTTCACATAAGTCATATTTTTCATCCTCTTTCACCATTTTGTATGAAGCATGAATTGCTTCACTAGGTACACTATTCAACCAGCTAGATTGATATACTCTATATCCAACCACCATAGAAGAAAATATTACTTCTTTGTCTTTGATATCTTTTATATTCATTGCTCAGTGATTTTTTTTAGATTTGGTTAAGAAATTAACCAAACTAGCAGCAATAGTTCTCGGAGTTGGTGCCTCTCCAATTGCACAGAAACCAATAACTTGATTGATTAATTCCTTAGTGATCTTGTGAGGTTTGTCCAACAAAATAAACTGATCATGGACTATGCTCAGCACATATCTTATCCATTCTAGATGAAAATCATTAGGAGTCTCCCACATATGTAAAACCTTTATGCACCAAATGCATGTGTTTATCCTTCACTTTTACATCATCACTTAGAGTAAGGAATTCATCAGAGATGTCATCAACTCCAAGTTCTTCCATATTATAGTGTATTAATGAGAGAATATTTTTGCTTAGCAATAAACCATAGGGTATCAAAGATAGGGCACCCAAAGGATCATTCTCATTAGCCTTCAACAAATGTAGCTTGAATACAGCTCATGGCTCATCCACAACGTTGATTATCGTGGGAGTATCCATAATGACAATAATTAACTCTTAGTAATAAGACTCCAGTAGATTCTTCCCTTAATACACAATAACCTCCAACTTCACCAATAGATGTTCTTCGACAATCGATATGTACTTCTCTACTTGAAATCTCAAGTAACCACAAGGAATGCTCACAATCGCTTAAGAATGTATACAAATGCTTCTTTAGTAAACTCGTAAGAATGAAAAGTAACAAAATTGTTTACTTTCACATCTATATAGATCATTGAGAATGTAGTCATTTCTTTCCATGGTTAAATAGTGTTTTTCACCGATCAAAATGGTTATAACAAAACAACCATTATATGTACACACAAAACCACATATAGCACTTTATCTTCACTAACATTATTAAATCACAAATAGGAATCTTAATATGCATATGAATCTTACACTTCATTCGCTAATAGGGGATCTATAGGATTTTTTTGTTAATGCTCCCCCTAAGTCATATCAAACTTAGTTCACCGGTGGGATCTCCACACTTCCTGAATCTGTGGAGTTCTTAGTCAACTCAGATTATTTCAATTCACCTTTCTTCAACCGTGTCTTCTTCATTTCACTTATAACTTCCTCAACATCAAAAATTGTCTTCCCTTTATTATTTGCATATTTTTTCACCGGTTGGGCTCTGTTATACTTTCTTACTCTGCATGATCTATCAAGATGGCCAATTGTATTGAAAACATAACAAGCCATACATGTTTGATTCCATGGTCCAGCATTGCCTCTAGCAGACTTCAATCTATAATTCATAGCCATATGTCCATTTTTGTGACAGATATAACAAGTAATATTTGATCGGTTACCCTATTAATTAGGGTCTCTAATTATTTTAAACATATGACCACTCACTATTGATTATTTCCCTGCACTCATTATCTTTATGTCTAAACTTATTGCAGTAATAACAAGTTCCTTGGAATGCATTAGATCTAGCATAGTATTTATCACCTCTACCATAGGAATTATTTGATCTAGTAGTAGAACCTCCTAGTCTATTATTAGGACTAATAGGTTTAAACCAACATACATTAGCAGTATGACCTTTCTTATAACAATTCAAACATACCATTTTATATCTTTTCTTACCAGTGTTATTGTTCACCTTGGATGTAGATTTGTCTTCTGCATTGTTGTCCTTAGTGCCAAATGATTCACCAGTTTCAAAGTGTGAAAAACCTAAACCTTGTTTCTCTCCATTCCTCCTATGCTTTTCAATTTGTACATCAAGTTTAGCAGAACTCTTATTGAATGTATCCAATAGATCATTTGTAGTTTTAAGCTCTTCTTTCAGCTTATCACTCACTTTCCTCAATCCTTCATTTTCTCTTGTGATATTAGTATTTTCTTAATTTGTGTCATGTAAGTTTTCATTCAATACAACCACTTCTTGCTCCAACCTGAATAGTTGCTCCAAATTTTCATTTAGGTTTTCATCTTTATCCTTTAGGGTATCTTCAATAGTTTTCTTTGCATCTTTAGTAGTTCTTCATCCTTAAAGATCTCAACACATCCCCACAGACTGACTTTCAAGCTCTCTTTTTTAGATTAGCTACCTCTTGTTTAAGACCATTGTTCTAATCTATCAGATCTGCAATTGCTTCCTCAAATTATTTAGACCTACTTCCTTCAGATAGTTTCTCAATGTAATCTTGACTTTCCATCAGTTTCTTAATGAGTTCTCTTCTTTTTTCAAGGGAGTGCCTAAGCTTTCCCTTTAATTCATTGATTACCCTATTTGCATCATCAAGTTGTTTCTCGTACTTGTAACTCTCCATGTTGGTTATTAGGGATATTTTTCTCAAGCGATTAATCTTAACACCAAGAGGAAAAATGCTTTGATACCAATTGTTAGTATGAACAAGCACTGAGAGGGGGGTGAATGGGTGTAAACAAATCCTTGAGAAATTTCACCACCGATCTACCAAAGTTAATCATCAACTTCCAACTAATGAAAATGAAGCTGATAATACCAAATAAAAATTAAAAAACACCATGCATCCACAAAATCATCACATATGACACATGTTTTTCATGTGGAAACCCTTGTTAGAGGGAAAAAACCATGATGGGGATGACACCCACAAATTACTTTACTACAATAAAAAGTGTTTGCCCTGTTAGGATCTTACAATACCCTTTCTAGGGCTCACCCTATTAAAAGTGAATAGTACCTTGTTATAAGTACTAAAAGAATTCTTAGAGTCTACCTTGCTAGAGGATCAACCTTCTATAAAGAATTTACCATGTTAAAGGATTTATAATAAATAACTATTAAGATCTACCCAATTAAGGGATTTAACCTGTTGTAATTGTTATGATAACAAAAATAATCATGATCTATAGAATGACATTAATTTCCCATCAGATCCTTTCTACTCCTTTTCTCTCTGATGATGTAGTGATCTTTTCTTCTTCAATCCAAGTGAACACAAAATACTTATCAGCCTCCTCAAAATCAGTGTCAATCATACCTAACACATCATCTCCAAACATAATACACATTTCCAAAAATGATAGCTGACCTTAGATCCACCGCCTAAACTGATTCATCATGAAATTTTGATCAGTGGCCCAATAGGTAAATTATCTTCCACATCAAAAATATAATTCACTCAAAAAATTGAATTACCTATTGTGATAAGAACCATGCCTTTCTCATGTCATATGAATGTATCTCCTAAGATCGCATCACCATATTTTCTTTGTAACTCGAATGCTACCAATTTCACTGACTGATATTGTTCTTCCTATATTCCTCCTATACACCAATCAACATAGTCAGCTGTAACTATCTGTACCGATCATATACGGATCTTACCGATTGATCCAATAATATTTATTGAACATGATTCCATCAATGACAACCAATTATGTATCTTCAAATGACCGATCTTTAGATCTCCTCCAAACTTTACCATAATGCCAACATTATCTTGGTTTTGGATTTGATGAGGACTTAGGTCACTTGGGGCTTGATGTTTCTTTGTCTCCTTGACCTTTATGAGATCATTCTTTTAATTTGATCTACTTTACCATGAGCATGAATTTATCTCATATTTTTGCTAAAGTGGGGGTTAAATGTACTATCCTAAAAAGTTAGCACCCATAATTTGATGTCTTTAGGACCTATTAGACCCCATTTTAGTGATTTTGATATTTGACTATCTTTTATGCTTGATGTAGACATCATTCATTTTCTTCCTCTATAATGTATCACACTCCCCTAGACCCAGGCAAGCTTCAAGAAAATAAATACCTGGATAAGGCCATCTAGGTCAACCTTGTCCTAGAGCATTGTGCTTTATTTTTATTTGGGCCCAATGTGGGGGTATTCTCCTAGATCTTTAATTGTGTTCAGCCCACACAATATTGAATCCCAAAATGAGTATAAAAGGACATCAAGGCCTCTGATTTTGACATAGACAATCTACAATCAAGAACAAAATATTACATGCAAGCTATTGGTGATTTCAAAAGTAAGTGTAATCAAGTTTATTGAGGATTTGGATTCAATATTTAAATGCAAGCATCCCATTCAAGATCTCCAAGTTTCCATTTCTTTAAGAACCATTCAAGAAAAGTAAATCTTCTCTCATTGTTGCAATTTTCTCACTCATGATGGCCAAGTAGCGGAATTCACAAGAAAGCAAGAATATTAATACATCTATTCTTCTTCTCTCTCCTTCTCCATTGAGGTTATCAAGCATACATTCATTAAATATATAGGATTGGAAACTGTAGATAAATGCATTTGTGAAGGTTTCCTTGATTCTACATGTCAATCATGCACATGCAAGCATCTTCATGGGTTTAACGAATCTCAAAGATCCATCCATGAGGGTTTTACATACAAGGTGATTACTTACATTTATCTTGTTTACATTTACTTTCATTTATGAAATCTCTATTCCATTTCAAGGTTGATTCCTATACAGGGGTTTGACCAACGCAAACCCCTTTCCACAACCTTTTCCCCCTTTTCTTTATTTTAAGGAACAGGTGCAGAAATTGCAGATCTAGATTCAGGAATATCAATCACAGTCACAAGCACCTTGAGACTTTCATAATATTTGGATCTATATAGACTGATTTAAATTATAGAACATCATCTAGGACTAGGTCTTCAATGTTGGCCTCGTCCTCTAGGACTACTATTTTCATATAAAGCAATTACAAGCATCAGAATTCAAGATCTAGAGTTTTACCTTATTCCAACACCTCTGTGATAGTCAATATCATATCTGAAGGTCCATTTATCTCCTTCTTCAAGTGAGTCCATTCTTACTATTTCTTCCCTTTCACTTACTTTTCTTAATAAGATATGATATCATATGCTAGTCATTTATCATTTCTTCCATCAATCTTATCAATTTTACATATCATATCACATCATCTTTATTCATTAAAGGAAAGAATCCCCAATTCCCCACTCTCACTTATATCTTTTATTATAATCCCTTCATCCATTTTGGGTTGTGCTAATCTGATTTGTTTAAGGGTGAACCATTGGGGAGAACTCTTTCCTTAATGCACAATATAATTTTGGTGAGTGATCTACATTCCTAAAATTTCTCACCATTTTTTATTGTACATATGGTAGCTACATAATTTCCTTAGAACAACATTCAAGGGTGAATATATTTAGAACTTGGTAGGCCAACAAAAGTATAAAACAAAAATATTATCAAAGTAGCATCCATATGAAATTAATTCATGTAGATGAATTTGGTCATCTTGTTATCACTTTCCTTTTTTTCTCAACATGGTGTAGCTTATATAATATCAGTTAATTGAATATAATTTTAATACGCATTACTACCTTTGAAATCTATTCCTACACAATTCTCATAGGCTTGTATTCCAAGCATCATTTAAATCATATCTATTGTAAAATCTAGAAATCCTTCTCCCGAAGGATAAAAGGATTGCCTCTTCTTTGGCTTATAGTGCTTGACATAAGCTAGTACTAGCTCTAATAATTAAAATGACATTGGTAAATAGTTTGGTGCAATGCACCCATGACTGTCTCTGTTTGATCCTAGAGGATCTTGTTTGTCATAAATGGATTGATCTTAGAGGATCATCCTATTTTGGTTTTTGGATCCATGTGTGTATGGTCAAGGATCTCTTAAGAAATCTTATGAGCCTAGAGATACCTTAGTGCATTTGGATCACCTAGTTAGGTTTATGTTACAATAAGCATGTTTTGTGTTTTTAGAGTACTTAGTGTTAAATTCCTTAGATTCATGTTATTCTAAGAATTTTATGTCAGTATGGTAGGTTTGGATTCATTCCTAAGGTCATCGAGTGCAAAAAGACAAGTTTTGCCAAATGTTGATAAAGTTGTCAAAAAGTTGCTCATGCAACTTCCAAAAGTTGCTCGAGAGTTGCAAGATGGAAACCCAATAGTCACAGGGCATTTTTGATCGATCCAACTTTGCATTTTAGGTTTTATTAAGTTGTTACTTTGAATCAACATGGTTAGAAGTTCTAGAATGTAACTTTGATGCATGAGAAATGGAATATGAAACATTTTTGTGAGCATTTCTGAGTTGGACGGTCATGTGTGGTGTGAGATTGGGAAACTAAATTGATGTCTTAAAGTTCTTTGGTAATATTGTCACTCTGAGATTTATTTGAAGTCATTTGGTTTTGATTTGACAAGTTTTATTTGAAGTTTCCAAAAAACAGTCCAGGAAGGAGTCTATTTGAAGCACAGTTTGCAAATGGAGTCCTAACTTGCATTCTATCTGGTGGATTTCTCTAAGATCCTAGAAAATGAAAGTTAGGAGGGTGTATGTAATGATTCTAAAAGATTAGGAGATTTATCAAAGGGTAAGGCCCTCCTGTATCAAGCCCTAGGCTGAATATCTCAATGTATTCAGCCTAGAATGAAGGAGAAGGAAGTGTTATGTTTATTACAAAGATTGGTTGAGTGAATTAGGAGTGGATTTGAGTTTTAGGGAGTTATTTGAAGACATATGAAGCATTTTTTAAATCCCATGCACCCAATTTCTAATACTTGCCTTGAAATCCAAGCCGAATTAGGCCAATTAGGTCTGTAAACTTGGTGAGAGTTAGGTGTTACTGGAGTGGAGTTGAAACTTAAGGCTTTGGTGTCTGACATAACTTCATAATGGGTATCTGGATATATCCTTATTTTTCTATAAGGTGATCAGGAGGGAAATTGAAGTTGGAAAAACCTCCTGGATAGTACTACAAGGAATTCTAGGACAGTCCTAGACAGGTATTGTACGGAAGGTGGAGGGCTGAACCAAAGGGTGATTCTTGGTCCTTAGGACATAAGGAAGTTGTGTGGATCAATAGTTATTTTGAGTTGGTGAAGTCACTGGTGAAGACTTCTAGGCTGAGGCCTAAAATAGGACTAGTGTCCCTAAAGCTCAAAAGTGTAAGAATTTGAATTGGATTGTATCCAATTGGGAAAGGTTGGAAATTGGTTCTACCACCTTGGATAGGTAGAATACATTGTGTGGGAAAGGACCTAGGATCCTAGGAGGACCCAATTTGACTTGGGTGTCTTATTGAAGGCAAAGGAGAAAGACCACACTTCTTGCTGTCACCTCTGCATTAGGTGGTATCAGAGCTTTGAAAAGCTCATGGGAATAAGAATGGCAGAGAAGACTGATGATACTGATGGAGAGATCCCTACGAGGGTCACTAACATGGAGCTAGCCAAGATTGTGAGGGATCAGGCAGCTAAGAATAAGAAGAGTGAAGTAGAAATAGAGAAATTGAAGAGTTCTCAGATAAATAGGACTAATGGGGAAGAAGCTTTATAGAGAGTGGGTAGGAGAGATAAAAAAACTAGACCTACCAATGTTTATGGGCAAGATGGACCCTGAGGAATGCATGGATTGGGTGGAAGCCCTAAAAAACTATTTTGAATGTGAGGATATCCCTATCTCACAAAGAACAAAGATTGCCAAGTACAAAATGAAAGGACCTGCACTAAGTTGGTGGAACTTCCTACAAATGGAGAGGGTGGAGAAAGAAAAGGACCCTATAACCACATGGAAGAATATGTAAAGAGAAATCAAGAAGAAATTTATTCCTGAAAACTATGAAGTAACTCTACACAAGAAGTTATAGAATTTGAAGCAAAAGGATCTTGATGTGGGATCTTACACTGATGAATTCCACAAGATCTCCATGAAGACAAAGACCCCTGAAAGTGAGAAACAAAAACTTGCTAGATACATGAACGAGCTCAATTATAGTATCCAGGATGAACTAATTTTTTTTTGTCCATAATCTATACACCAATGCTATAATATGGCTATGAAGACTGAATAAAAACAAAGAAGGAGAGGAGAACAGAATAGCAGAGGAAGAGGAAATGGTTTCAGAGGTAGGGGAAGGTTTCAAGCAAGATGATCATCTCCAAGACCACAGGGAGAATCCAATCACCAAGAGTATGATAGAGAGAAGAATAAAAGAGGTAATTTTAGAGGGGGTAGAGGCAATAGAAGAGGAAGGTTAGGAGGTAGAAGCAACTCCACATTCACTGGAAAAAAAAAATCCTGCAATCAAGTTGGTCACCAATCTTTAATATGTCCAAATAAGGATGGTACATCAGGAGGAGATAGAAGAGTCCAACTCACTCAAGATGAGGAATGTCAAAGAATGACCTTCTACCACACCACTATATCTAGACCTACAGACCCTAAGCAAGGAGAATGCATAATGTTCAATAGGACACTCCTAAAGATGCCAACTCCCAAGGAGCCCCCACAAAGGAAGAGTCTATTCAGAACTCACTACAAGGTACTTGGTAAGATTTGAAAATTTATTGTTGATTCTAGTTCTACAGATAATTTAGTTTCTAATATAGTGATAGATAAGATTGGTTTGAAGAAAATACCCCACCCAAGCCCCTATAAAGTATCTTGGCTTAATAAGGATCAACAAGCTTTAGTAGATGAGCAATGTTGGGTAGAATTTCAAGTAGGAGAATATAAAGATAAAGTTTTGTGTGAAGTTATGGATATGGATGCATGTCATCTTCTCCTAGGAAGACCTTGGAAATATGATGTTGATTCCCAACATGGGGAGAAGAAAAATGTGTATACTTTGACTAAGAATGGGATTATTTACACTATGACACCTCTCCTTGATTCTGAGAAAGACAAAGCCTTAACAAATAGTGTTACCATAGTGGGAGAGAAGGAATTTTTGAAATTTCTTAAGGAGAGAGGAACACCTTATTTCTCCATCATAGTAAAGCCCAAAACAGAGCCTAAGAAGACACCAAAAGGCCAAGAACCTCAGAGAAGTGTTGGCCCCAAAGAAGTAGCAGATTTGTTGAACAAATACAAAGGGATAGTTGCAGACAAGAGTACTGATGTTTTACCAGCACAAAGGGATATTAGCCACTGTATAGACCTCATATCTAGTTCTACCTTTCCAAATAAGGTTGATAACAAGCTGACCCCTGACCAAAATGCAGAAGTTGCAAGACAGATTCAAGATTTGATGGGAAAAGGCTTCATTAGGAAGAGCATAAGCCCTTGTGCAGTCCCTACAGTCCTAGCACCTAAGAAAGAAGGTACATGGAGGATATGTACTGACTCTAGAGCCATCAATAGGATAACCATCAGATATAGGTTTCCTATGCCAAGGATAGAAGATCTCATGGACTGCCTAGGAGGAGCAAAATATTACTCAAAGATTGATCTAGAGAGTGGGTATCATCAAATTAGGATCATAGAAGGGGATGAGTGGAAGACAACTTTCAAAACCAATGAGGGGTTTTTTGAATGGGTAGTGATGCCCTTTGGCCTCTCTAATGCTCCTATGACTTTTATGAGATTGATGAATGTGGTCCTTAAGCCTTTCATAAATCACTTTTTAGTTGTTTATTTAGACGACATATTGATCTTTAGCAAAGATAAAGAAGAGAATTTGTTACATCTAGATATGGTAATGAAGAGGCTACATGAAGAAAAGTTGAGGATAAATTTGGAAAATGTGTGTTTATGCAAGAGGAACTGATATTTCTTGGATTTTTCATCTCCAAAGGTAATTTGAAAAAGGATCCTTCCAAGGTGGAAGCCATACTGAATTGGCCCACTCTAAAATCTTTCAGTGAAGTCAAAAGTTTCCATGGGCTAGCTAGTTTCTATAGGAAATTTGTGAATAATTTTAGTGGGGTGAGTGCACTAATGATAGACACTATCAAAGGGGGAAGGAAATGCAAATTTGTATGGAATGATGTTACAGACAAGTCCTTTGAATACTTGAAGACAAGAGTCTCTCAACAATCTATCTTAACTCTCCCCAATTTTCACAAAGTGTTCACCATTGAATGTGATGCTAGTAAAAGAGCTATTGGGGGTGTTCTCAGCCAAGAAGGGAGACCTATGGAATTCTTCATTGAAAAGATTAATGAAGCTAAGAAGAAACTCTCTACATATGATTTGGAGATGTATGTTATGGTCCAATCTCTGAGAAAGTGGAGGAATTACTTATTTCCAAAAGAATTTATTTTTTTAACTAACAATCATGCTTTGAGTTTTCTTAACAGGTAGGAGAAACTGAACCATAGACACCTCAAGTGGATAGAATACTTGCAAGCATTCACTTTCACCGTAAATCATAAAAAGGGAGTAGCTAACAAGGTATTTGATGCATTGAGAAGGAGGAATTTTTCTATACAAGAAGTGGCCTTGGAAAGTGTAGGTATCTCTATCCTCAAAGACATGTATCCCAATGATGTAGACTTAAAGAAATTGACCAAGTTTGTTTGGAACTAGGAGATAGATATCACACTGAATTTGACAAATATATGATTCAAGAAGGATTGTTGTTTAAAGGGAGTCAATTGTGTGTCCCTGATTGTTCCATGAGGGAGAACATCATCAAAGAGAATCATTATGGATGTATATCATGCTATTTTGGTCTTGACAAGACACTTGACCTACTAAGAAGGTTCTACTTCTGGCCCAAGATGCAGACTGAGATTAGGATATTGGTAGAGAATTTCCTAGTGTGCTGAAAAGCCAAAGGTACCAGTTCAAATATAGGATTGTATACACCATTACACATCCCTAACAAACCTTGGGACTCCATCAGCATGGATTTTGTATTGGGTCTTCCAATGACAAAGGCAGGTTATGACAGTGTCTATGTGGTTGTAGACAGATTCTCCAAGATGGCCCACTTCTTACCTTGTAAGACTACACATGATGCCTCAAGTATTGCAGGGCTATTCTTCAAGGAGATTGTAAGACTCCATAGTTTACCACTCACCATTGTTTCAGACAGAGACCCCAAGTTTGTGGGACATTTTTGGCGTACCCTATGGAAGAAAATTTGAACAAATCTAGCTATGTCATCTACCTACCACCCTCAATCAGATGGACAAACTGAAGTCATCAATAGGTCTCTAGGAAACTTGCTAAGATGCCTGACAAAGGAGTATGGAGTGGCATGGGATTCAATCCTCCCACAAGCAGAGTTCTCCTACAATGACTTTGTTAACAGAAGTTTAGGACTTGATCCTTTCCAAATTGTCTATGGATCCCACCCTAGGGGTGCCTTGGAACTAAGAAACATTTAGGATTTTGGCTAGAGGATTGCCCAAGCTAAGTATTTTGCAGAGGTAATGAAGACCATTCATCAACAAGTGAAGGACAGACTGCAACAAGCCTCTGAGAATTACAAACAAGCTGTAGATGCCAAGAGGAGAGATTTCCAATTCAAAGTTGGAGATATGGTTATGGTTCACCTGAAGAAGGAAAGACTACCCAAGGAAAAGTACACCAAGCTGATGATGAAAAAGATAGGACCTTTCAGAATCCTGAAGAAATGTGGAAATAATGCATACAAAATTGAATTACCTTCCACCATTGGCTTATCCCCCATTTTCAATGTAGCTGACCTATATCCATACAAATGTCTTGTCACTGATATCTCCATTGTAGGTGCTCAAGATCTGCCACTGGACAAGGAGCTACAAGATTTACCAAAAACACCAACACAAGAGATTGACTGCATACTAGACAAAAGGATAGCCAAACAAACCAGGAGATCCACCTTCTATGAATACCTAGTCAAATGGAAAAACCATTAAATGGAGGATGCTACTTGGTTAACACCTAAAGATATCAAGAAGACTAGTTTCAATCTAAAAGATCTCCCAACTCAAGGGACTTGAGTTAGTTTTTTCTTAGGGAGTATGGTGTAGTGCACCCATGACTGTCTCTGTTTGATCCTAGAGGATCTTGTTGTCATAAATGGATTGATCTTAGAGGATCATCCTATTTTATTTTTTGGATCCATGTGTGTATGTTCAAGGATCTCTTAGGCAATCTTATGAGCCTAGAGATACCTTAGTCCATTTGGACCACCTAGTTAGGTTTATGTTACATTAAGCATGTTTCGTGTTTTTAGATTCCTTAGTGTTAAATTCCTTGTATTCATGTTATTCTAAGAATTTTATGTCAATTTGATAGGTTTGGATTCATTCCTAAGGTCATCGAGTGCAAAAAGACAAGTTTTTCCAAATGTTGCAAAAGTTGTCAAAAAGTTGCTCAAGCAACTTCCAAAAGTTGCTCGAGAGTTGCAAGATGGAAGCCCAATAGTCACAGGGCATTTTTGATTGATCCAAATTGACATTTGAATTTTTCTTAAGTGGTTACTTTAAACCAACATGGTTAGAATTTCTGGAATGTTACTTTGATGCATGAGAAATGGAATATGAAACATTTTTGTGAGCATTTCTGAAATGTACAGTCGTGTGTGGTGTGATATTGGGAAAATAAATTGATGTCTTGAAGTTATTTGGTGTTATTTTCACTCTAATAATGATTTTAAGTCATTTGGTTTTGATTTGACAAGTTTTATTTGAAGTTTCCAAAAAGCAGTCCAAGAAGGAGTCTATTTGAAGCACAATTTGCAAATGGAGTCCTAACTTGCATTCTATCTGGCAGATTTCTCTAAGATCCTGGAAAATGCAATTTAGGAGGGTGTATGTAATGATTCTAAAATATTAGGAGATGGCTCGAAGGGTAAGGCCCTAATGCATCAAGCCCTAGGCTGAATATCTCAATGTATTCAGCATAGAGTGAAGGAGAAGGAAGTGTTATGTTTATTAGAAAGATTGGTTGAGTGAATTAGGAGTGGATTTGAGTTATAGGGAGTTATTTGAAGACATCTGAAGCATTTTTTCAATCCCATGCACCCAATTTATAGTACTTGCCTTGAAATCCTAGGCTAATTAGGTCTGCAAACTTGGTGAGAGTTAGGTGTTGCTGGAGTGGAGTTGAATCTTAAGGATTTGGGGTTTGACATAACTTCATAAAGGGTATATGGATATATCCTTATTTTTCTATAAGGTGATCAGGAGGGAAATTTAAGTTGGAAAAACCTCCTGTATAGTACTACAAGGAATTACAGGACAGTCCTAGACAAGTATTGTACGGAAGGTGGATGGCTGAACCAAAGGGTTATTATTGGTCCTTAGGACATAATGAATTTTTTCCAATAGTTAGTTTGAGGTGGTTAAGTCACTGGTGAAGACTTCTAGGCTGAGGCCTAAAATAGGGATAGTGTCCCTAAAGCTCAAAAGTGTAAGAATTTGAATTGGATTGTATCCAATTGGGAAAGGTTGTAAATTGGTTCTACCACCTTGGATAGGTAGAAGACATTATTTGGGAAAGGACCTAGGATCCTAGGAGGACCCAAGTTGACTTGAGTGTCTTATTGAAGGCAAAGGAGAAAGATGACACTTCTTGCTGTCACCTCTGCATTATAGTTGATTCAATAAATCTACACTAAGATAAGGTTGTGACCCAAGGTGTTCTATTGTTTCTATTATTCATTCTTCCTAGTAACTCCTTTGTGTCAATGTGTCTCATGTAAATATTAGCTACTTCTTCATAGGGTGAGACTAGCTTCAAAGGTGGTTTGTATCCCTTGAACTCAAACTTCATTAATTCTTTATCTTATATCATTATACACTCTCCAAGACAAATAGGTTATATTAAGAGGAAATCTATATGTGTGTTCATCATAATTAGTCAACCAAGATTTGAAAAATAAATAGTAATTATTGTCAAGAAATGTCAAACAAATTTACTATTATAGCAACTCACTCCTTTATTTTTACAAATTTTAAAATATCAACTAAGATTATATTAATCAAGGGTTATGGATGAACGATAGAAAGATTTAATTTACCTAGGCTTGGTTTCTAAGAACATTCCTCGATGTCTAATATTCAACAAAACCATTATAAAGATGCCTCATAGTTTGAGGACTGTGATTTAGTTTTTTGCTATCACGTTAGATATGTAATGTGAAATATACATCCTCGATGTCTGAGGTGCACATTAGAACCTTTAATACTTTGTGAGGGATAGGGATTCAAAGTTAGGATGTTTTTCTTTCAATTTTCCAGTGAAAATTGAAACTCTTGAAGCTTGAATTCTTAGCCCACTTGCTAATGATTGGAGTGGTCCATTTCAATTTTTGAGGTTTTAATTTTCACTATTCAAGAATGTCATGTAAAGTAAACTTTGTATATAATAATTATCATCCATAATCTTTAATGTCAAGTTAAATATTTTTCAGAAATCATATATGAAGGATACAACTATTAAATTTCTTGAATTTAGCCTTGATATTTGATGTTAACTTGAATATTTTTTGGTCATCAAGGATCAGGAATACACATGTTAACTTTCTCAAACTTAGGTTTGATCTTTGATGTTAAGTTGAATCTTTATCAGCCATTAAGGAGTGGAGATACAAATGTTAAATTTCTCAAACTTATGAAAAAATTTGGCGTTTACCTCCATCGGTTGATGTGTGATTGAAATATTATATTGATAATATTTTCAAGGCTTAATGGTCAAAAAATACTACTGAACAATTTCCAGAATGTATGCAAACCAGTAATACGTAACCCCAATATTTAACACCCAATTTTTACAAGACTTAGTCTTTTTGGGAGAATCCTCCTAATGTTAATCAAGGTCAAGAATCGAGGATCTATGATTTTTGTTTTATCGTTATTCCAATTTTACAAAGTTCTAATAAAGATGCTTGAAGTTTAGTGACTCTGTGATCTTATCTATTCTTAGTATTAAGGTTACCACCTTAGATCCAAAACCTTTATATGATATTACATGCACCTTTCTTGGATATTTTTGGGTCAAGTTAATTGGATTTTAGGTTTTTTAGGAAAATCCTATGGATCTATTTTTTTAAAGTGAAGTCATGCACAAGGTTAGGGTAATAATCAGGCAAGAACAAAAGCACAAACAAAACTCAACCTCATATGAAGCAAGGAAAATTTTAAAACGTAAGGCTTTTGTATAAAAATAAAGTGAAATTCCAAGCATATAAGACAAAGGAATGAAGCCAAAGGCCACTAGGTCAAAACGCAACATGAACATAGGAAAGAAAAGAAACAAAATAAATAGAGGAAAAGAAACTAGATAAAAGGACACCCCACCTAAAGCCTCAAAAATAAATGATCTCTTAATGCTAAGAGTGACCTCCTCTACAACTTGTTAGCTAGCCTCACACACTAATACACTAAATTATTTACTTAGGTCGCTCCTAGGGAATAATAATCTTTATCATTTTCTTCTTATAGAGCTCTTTGAAGACTCTTATTATGTTTACAATGATTCAAAATCATGATCAAATGAGATCTTAAAGGTGGAAAAAATAAGTGTTATGATGACATGTAACTGATTGAATGTTTGAAGATGATAAGTTGATCACCGAAATGTAGAAGGATAATTCAAGACATTAAATCAGTTAATGGATTGTATTTTTATTGATGTCAACTTGATATAATTAAATCATTTATAATCAAAGTGTCAAAGAATTCAGAGAATCAGAGAGATAAAGATTATACTTTTAGAAATGCATAAAAGATAAGCATTCACAATGTGACTTCAAACACCGACGGTCAGTGGAACTCGATGGACAAAGATCACCAAAAGTCAAGTCACAGTGATGCCTGAGCAAGAACACCGATGAGCATTACCGACGAGCAGAATCACAAGCATAATGGATGGCAAAAAACATAGTGTAAACTAACAAAGAAGCCCAAGGAGAACTGGAGTGTTGATCGAAGCTATCAAAGAGTTAAACACCAAAATTAACTTGAGTTCAGAAATGAAAAAAATATCTAGCTGGTAGAGCTAAACATTGACTTAACTGGTAGTTATCTTTGTTTTCATCGACAAGATAAAGCCAAAGATAAGTAAAGGATTTAAATTTGTCTTGTTCAATTGGAAAGAAGATCTCTACGAGATAAAACATGAGTTTTTCTTTAAATCTAATTGGTGAGAATTGTGGATCACGCCAAGATCAAGAAAATCAAGAACCTAAAAAATGGTGATATCATGTCTATTTAAGAGACAAACTTAATTCATTACAAATAAAAAAAGGGGAGTGAATGAAAAAGAGGATGCTAAAGAGAAACTGATGAAGAGAAACTTCATACAATACTGATCAATCAAGCTAAGGAAAGAGCTAAAGTTTTCTACGGACACTGAGAAATAGAGCACAGCATCACCGAGAAGGAATAAAGTGGAGAAAAGGTATTAAAAGAGAGGTATTGATCAAATTATTTTTATGAGATTAAAATAGATCTGAAAATCTGCAATTATAAGTTGTATATATGAATAGACCATACTGTTTTAGTTTAACCATTGATTCAGAAAGTCTCTTAACCGAGCGGGATTTAAAGATCCTTTCTATATTGAGATACATCCACAGGAGTATCAAAAAAATTTATCATGAAGATATCATGAGATGTCAGATACCTATTGATAGGCCAAGTGAGTGTTTGATCAAGGAAGGTAGCATAGAGATTCCTGATATCAAGTGACAGACTAAAATTTTAAATCCTCTAACAAGGTCACACCTAATAGTGTGTTTGTAACCTTTAACAGGGTTGGATCTTCACCAAGCTCACTTCAGAAGAGTGAAAATTTTGGGTTACCAGTCCCAAGTGGTTTTTCCCTTAACAGGGTTTCCACATTAAAAATCCATGTGTCAATGTGTTTACGAGTCATTACTTTAGTGTTTTGCATTACACATAACTTAACTGGATTGATCGGTATACTCTAGATAATTTAATTTTTTTTGGTAAAATAACAGATTGTTATTCGGTAAACATACAGTATAAGGTTTAACAAAGCATTATGAGCAGTATTAGTTTGATAATTGTATTTGAAGGCATTCATCTTATACGACTGAAGATAAATAGAGGCTTAATATTGTGGTACTAAGTTTTTGGGTTGATTATTGGAATATTTTTTAGACCATTGATTCCCCCCCATCAGTTATTACTAACAATTGGTATTAGAGCTTGTGTGCTTAGAAAGGGAGTTTAACAGCTCAAAGCTAAAGATCACAAGATGAACAGACGAGATGTGCCCAAGTTGAATAAAGATAACTTTTCATCATGGCAAAGCATAATAAGACTCAACCTATCAGGTATTGAAAATGATATTACTCAATACCTTGATACTGAATATGTGTTTCCTACAGGACCTCACACTCTTGAGAAATTGAGAGTGAAGCATGAGCATAATTGCATGATAATAGAACTTGCATCATCACTCTTCGATGTTGAGTTTGAAGATGTCAAAACCTGCACCTCTACAAAGAAAATGTGGGATAAGTTGAAGCTGGTACATGGAGAAGATGCCAATGTACTAAGAGCAAAGGCAAAAATCCTAAGAGGCAGGTTTGATGACCTAAGGATGAAAGAAGGAGAAAATATCACTTAGTATACCTGCAGAATCAAACAGGTAGTCAATGTTATCTGAGGAGTTGGAGGTGTACTTGAAGAGGAGACAGTGGTAAGTAAAATCTTAAGAACATTACTGCCTGTATATGCTATTAGAATCTCTGCTATTCAAGAAATGAGAGCAGTTGCAAACAATACAGTTACTCTAGATAGTATGATTGGTAGACTAATCTCATTTGAGATGAATAACTTTGATAATAGTGTCTTACCATCTATAGAAACTGCATTCAAATATTATTTAAAGATAAGTAACTCAATTCATAGATATGTTGTTAGAAATGATAGTGACAGTGATAATGAGGATCAAGGACTTGATGAGATTGAAGCATTAATGGCTAGAAGATTGTAGATAGGAAAAGGTAGATACAAAGGTAAATTACCACTTGTATGTTTCAATTGTAAAGAGGTTGGACACTTTGCTGCAAGATGTCCAAATAGAAGAAAAGATGACAAAGGAAATGACAGATCATATGAGAATAAGTTTGATAGAGGTGATAACAGTGATTACCGAAGCAACCAACAATCTAACAAGAGAGGTACCCAAGACTGCAAGGACAAAGCGAAGAAAGATTATTACCTAGCTGAGAATAGAGATGATGACACTGACACCAAATTAGAAGAAGACATCGAGATGGTATTTGTAGCCACGAAGGATGATTTAGATGAAGATGAAGAAAGGTATGTAGAAACTACACTCATATCTAAAGTTAGTAAAAATGATGTTTGGATCATAGATAGTGGCTGCAATCACCATATGACCGATGATAAACAAAATTTTGATACTTTTGAATACTATAATGGTGGTTCAGTAAGAATGGGAAATGATACACCTTGTCTAATCAAAGGTAAAGGAACTATAATGTTGAATAACCTGATCAAATGTGAAAATGCTTACTGGGTAAAAGGACTGAATTATAATTTGTTAAGTGTTTCACAACTGAACAATTCAATTCACAGAGTAGCATTTGAAAATAAGAAGGCAAAGATCTTCAATGAATCAGGAAGGTTGATTGGTACCGGTGAGCAGACACAAGGTAACATTTTCTATCTTGATTACATTAACACCACTTGTTTGATGGCTAGAAACAAAGACATATGGTTGTGGCACAAAATATTGTGTCATGTGAACTTTGACAACATGATAAAGATAAGCAAAAAAAGGAATGTTAGAGGCTTACCGAGCATGACTAAGCCCAAGCATATCATGTGCAAGAATTATCAAAAAGGTAAGATGACAAAGTCTAGTTTCAAGAGGAAAACCCATATATCTAATGCAATTCTAGAATTAGTCCATACATATCTATGTGGACCCATGAGAATAAAGAGCTACTATAGAGATAGGTATTTTATTCTCTTTGTTGATGATTATTCTAGAATGATGACACTCATCTTCTTAAAAGATAAATTAGAAGCATTTAAGATGTTTAAATGGTACAAGGCTATGGTAGAAAAACAAAGTGAAAAGAAATTGAAATGCTTAAGGTTAGATAGAGGAGGGGAATTGTAACGCCCCGCCAGGGAACCCAAGAGAGATTAACCTAAACATGTCACTATGTGTGCTGAATAATTTTTTTTTTAAAGTTTAACATAAAGAAACATACAATCATGCGGAAGCGATTACCATTTATACACATGTCTTACACTCACATAGATTACACGACTCAAGGG
>MU226414.1:810292-820755 GCA_018584345.1 Thuja plicata
TCTGCAGTAGTTTAGCAGTTTTGCTTCTCCCTAAGTTACACTTAAGGGGGGGTGTTAGAGTAATTTAGCAATTACTCTTTAGTGCTTAAGTTTCACTTAGGCAGTTTCCTTTTAGACTTAGGAAAGTTTCTATTTCCTTGCAGTTGCCCGTTTAGGGTTTCGACATCCATTATAAGGATTGTCTTCTTTGTATTTCATAAGGAGTTTGTAAATCATTTATTGTTGAATATAGAATATCATTTCTGTCAACATGGTTTTTCATTCTCTGGCCTATCGGCCGCCATAGCTTCGGATCCTTCTCTCTTCTGTCTGTTTCATTCTGTGTAATAGTCTTTGCATGCAGGTGATCTTGGTTGCATTGCGTATCAGCAATTTCAACACAATGAGCATGGAATTAAAAGACAGGTTTCTGTACCGAGAACACCACAGCAAAATGGAATTGCCAAAAGGAGAAAAAGATCAATTGTTGATTGTGCAAGAACATTGGTGATTGAGAAAATCATCACTCAAACTATCTAGAGGGAAGCTATCAGTACTGTTATCTACACATTAAATAGAGTACAATTGAAGAAGGACACAAAAAAGACACCCTACGAGCTTTGGTATGGTCATACACCCAATGTAAGTTACTTTAGAATCTTTGGTAGTCAATGTTATATTTTGAAGGATGATAGAAATGGAAAACTTGAATGCAAAAGTGAAGAAGGTATCTTCCTAGGGTATTCAACCAAAAGCAAGGCTTATAAATGTCTTAACAAGTCATCTAACAAAATCATTGAAAATGCAAATGTAAAAATAGAAGAATTTGCAGAAAAGAATAATAAGGAAAGAAAAAATAAACCAGAGGACTACAACAGGTTTGTTTATATAGAACCTGACACTCTACCTGAGCAACAGTGTATCACTCCTGAGCAACAGAACATTGCACCTGAGCATCAGGCTGAAATTACCAAAAATTGGGAAAATCCTCAAGATGATGCTCCGAACAATGGAGATCAGAATGAAGGTCAAGAAGATGATCAAAATGATGAACACAGAGTTGAATTGAAACTTGCCAAGTATGTCAGAAGACATCATCCATAGAATCAAATCATATGAGAGAAGAAGGCTGGAACAAGAACAAGAAGTAAGTCACTAAACACCACCTGTTTACTTTGTGATTTTGAGCCTAAATTTGTTAACAATGCACTTGAGAATGAAGAATGGGTCAATGCTATGAATGAAGAAATATAATAGATTGAGAAGAACAATACATGGACACTAGTACCAAGATGAGATGACAAGAATGTCATCGATACCAAATGGATATTTAGAAACAAGCTGAATGAGAATAGAGAAGTCACAAGAAACAAAGCAAGGTTAGTATGCAAGGGATATGCACAAGAAGAGGGTATTGATTATGGAGAAACATTTTCACTCGTTGCTAGACTAGAAGGAGTTAGGATCTTACGTTCTTATGTTGTATTCAAAGGATTCAAGGTATACCAGATGGATGTCAAATCTGCATTCCTAAATGGAATACTTGAAGAAGAGGTATATATTGAACAACCAAAAGGGTTTGTTGATCCAAATAAGAGAAGCATGGTATGTAGACTACACAAAGCCTTGTATGGATTGAAATAAGCACCTAGAGCCTGGTATGAAAGACTTCACTCCTATCTCATTAGCATTGAATTTGTTAGAACAAGTGAAAATAGCAATTTGTACTTAAAATAAGATATCGATGGTAATATTCTGATTGCTAAAAATTATGTTGATGATATCATTTTTGGGGGCAATGAATTGTTATGCAAATCCTTTGCTAATGAGATGAGCAAGGAATTTGAAATGTCTATGTTTGGGGAGATCAAATTATTTCTTGGTCTATAGATTCTTCAACAAGATGTAGGCATATATATCACTCAATTAAAATACATCAAGGAAGTGTTGAAGATATTCAAGATGGAAGATTCCAAACCAGTTGGAACACCTATGGCTACTGGATGTAAGCTGACAAAAGAAGACAAAACCAATTAGGTAAATCAGATCTTATATAGATCAATGATTGGTAAAGTGATTTATGTTTTTCATACCAGACTAGATATAGCACATGTAGTTGGAATAGTTGCAAGATTCTCTGCTAATCCCAAAGAATCACATATGACTATTGTCAAGAGAATTCTGAGATATCTGAAGAACACTGAGGACTATGGCTTATGGTACAAAAGAGAAGGAAAATTTGAGCTACAAGTCTGTACAGATGTTGACTGGGTTAGAAACATTGATGACCGAAAGAGCACAGCTAGAGGAGCATTCTTCATGGGTGACAAACTTGTCACATGGAGCAGCAAGAAGCAAGGATGCATCTCTCAGTCTATTGCAGAAGAAGAATATGTGGCTGCTACTGTGAATTTCTCTAATATTGCATCGATCAAACAATTGCTGGAAGGTATGAATATGAAGATTCTTGAACCAATAATTAGCTATTGTGATAACACCAGTGCAATTAAAATTTATAAGAATCCAGTCATGCATGCTAAGACTAATCATATTGCTATCAAGTATCACTATCTAAGAGAATAGGTGCAAGCAAATGAGGTAATACTAGAATATGTTCAATCAAAGGAACAGTTAGCTGATATATTCACCAAGCCATTACCGAAAGATACTTTTGAGTACCTGAGACAGAGACTAGGGGTCCAACCCTTGTCTATAGGTCAGTAAGTTGACTAGGAGATTGCATCAACCTACACATAATCTAAAAATCATTCATGTTGATGCAAATACTGAGATGAACAGTAACAGATACATCTGTACATAGCAAGGTACAAATCTACACCAAAAACCAGAGACATTGTATTGCTGATGGATAGAGAAATTCAAGGAATATATTATGAAAAGGATGGAAGATGATAAAAACAAAGAGAAGTGTTTTTGTTTGGCATTGATGTCAAAGGGGGAGATTATCTCATTATCATAAAGGGAGAGATTATCTCATTGATCAGAAAATATTATATCATTATCCATGAAGTGAAGTTCCTGAGAATCAGAAGGAAGAGTTAATCAATATTCAAAGGGAGAGAAATTGATTACATATGAAATATCCATCTAAGGGAGAGAAGTAACAAAGGGAGAGAGTTCAGACAAAGAGAAAGATTGTTGTCAAAAGAAAAAGATATTATCAAGAGGAGGAACAGTCAAGGCAGAGCACATATCAGAAAAGATATATCAGATGATACATCTATCCAGAGAAGGGATTGAAGATTTAAGATAACCATTCTGCATGAAACAAATCTAAGCTATTTTTGAGCTTACCAAAAGCCATCCATTTGTAATAGTTACATTAGGAAAGCTTGATGAAACTGTTATATTTCATATTGTATTAGTGATAATATAGTATGATAATGTAGTATGTTGTCATCAATGCCAAAGGGAGAGATTGATGACATGTAACTGATTGAATGTTTGAAGATGATAAGTTGATCACCAAAATGTAGAAGGATAATGCAAGACATTAAATCAGTTAATGGATTGTATTGTCATTGACGTCAACTTGATATAATCAAAGTGTCAAAGACTTCAGAGAATCAGAGAGATGAAGATTATGCTTTCAATAATGCATAAAAAACAACCATTCACAATGTAACTTCAAACACCGACGGTCATTAGAACTCGACGGACAGAGATCACCAAAAGTCAATTCATAGTGATGCCCAAGCAAGAACACCGACGAGAAGAATCACAAGCATAACCGATGGCCAAAAACATAGAGTAAACTGACGGAGAAGACCAAGGAGAATTGGAGTGTTGACCGAAGCTATCAAAGAGTTAAACACCAAAATTAACTTGAGTTTAGAAATGATAAAATATCTAGCTGGCAGAGCTAAATATGGACTTAACTGGTAATTATCTTTATTTTCATCGACAAGATAAAGCCAGAGATAAGTAAAGGATTTAAAGTTATTTTGTCCAGTTGGCATGAAAATTTCTATGAGATAAAATAGGATTTTTTCTTTAAATCTAATTGGAGATAATTGTGGATCATGCCAAGATCAAGAAAATCAAGAACCTAAGAAACAGTGATATCATGTCTATTTAAGAGACAAACTTAATTCATTACAAATAAAATAAGGGGAGTGAATGAAAAAGAGGATGCTAAAGAAAAACTAATGAAAATCAACTTCATACAGTCCTGATCAATCAAGCTGAGGAAAGAGCTAAAGTTTGCTGTGGACACCGAACAACAGAGAACAGCATCACCGAGTAGAATTAAAGTGGAGCAAAGGTATTAAAAGAGAGATATTGATTATATTAGTTTTATGAGATTACAATAGATCTAAAAATCTACAAGTATAAGTTGTATATGTGAATAGATCATATTGTTTCAGTTTAACCATTTATTCATAAAGTCTCTTAATCGAGCGGGATTTAAAGATCCTTTCTATATTGAGATACATCCATGGGAGTATCAAAAATTTTGATCATGAAGATAGCATGAGATGCCAGATACCTATTGACAGACCAAGTGAGTGTTTGATCAAGGAAGGTAGCATAGAGATGCCCGATATCAAGTGACAAACTAAACTTTTAAATCCTCTAATAAGGTCACACCTAACAGTGTGTTTCTAACCTTTAACAGGGTTGGCTCTTCACTAAGATCACTTTAGAAGAGTGAAAATTTTGGGTTACTAGTCCCAAGTAGTTTTTCCCTTAACACGGTTTCCACGTTCCATGTGTCAATGTGTTTATGAGTCATTACTTTAGTGTTTTTCATTACACATAACTTAACTAGATTTATCGGTATACTCTAGATAATTTACTATTTTTCAGTAAATTAAAAGGCTGCTATTCAGTAAACATACAGTATAAGGTTTAACAAAGCATTCCGAGCAGTAGTAATTTGATAATTGTATTTGAAGGCATTCATCTTATAGGACTGAAGATAACTAGAGGCTTAATATTGTGGTACTAAGTTTTTGGGTTGATTATTGGAATATTTTTGAGACCACTAATTCACCCCCCACCCTCTGATTTATTACGAACATGTTAAATATCCATTAATGTTCCACCTACCTCCATAAATCATAATAATTTTGACAAGGATCAAATATCATAGGAACAAGGTTGCAAGGTTAACATTGATCAAGGGTAGGAAGCATGAAATGCACATTAATGTTCAAGGGTCAAGGATCCTAGGTTTTGTTTTCACTAAGGAAACTTGGTACCCTCGACATCCAATCCCTAAAGAGGGCATGAAAAATAAAATTTTGGATCAAGCATCGAGGGTTTCTATTTTGAACATAAAAGAAGGAAGCTCTAATATTTTATTAGCTACAAGACAAGAACAAAAACATTTAAAAGGATAGAAAGAAGGAGAAAAAAAAAGTAAAGATTGGGGATAGGGTTTCTATAGTTCTAAATTGAAACAAGGAAAACCCAAGGCTCTAACTCCAAAAAAGGTGGAGATACAAAATAGACAAATGAATAAGATGAAAAAAAAGAGGAAACACCAAGATGATAAAAATCCCAGGGGAACAAAAGGAAACAAATCAATCCCCCTTTTTCCAAGTGGGAAAAATAGGGTGAGAGTGTAAGGCACAGTAGGTCCCATATTGTGTAGTATCATAATCACCTTCTTGCTAAGACTCTTTGGGTCTATGCTTCAAGGTATTTCAAAAAGAGAGAATTGAAACTAGGAATATTTTATCTAGAATGAAGCCAACATAAATTTTTATCTTTCTAATCAATATTGTGAAACCTTTTTTGTTGTTTTTGGTGACATCTTGGCTTATATGGTTCACATAATTTTCATTAACCCTACTAGAGAAAGAATTGGAAGTAGTCGCTTGATATATCATTTAAGAAATTATAAGACTTACAAAGACTATTGTTGGCTTTGACCTCATTTTACTATGGTTCCCACTCTAAATAAAATATGGATTATATACTCCATATTATCAAATTGGTAGCATGGATTTCAAACAATGTAATCTAATGTGCTTTAACCAAAGTTCCCTCACATTATTTGGTGTGTTATTTTCCAAGACCTTCCCATTGGTTCCAAGTTAACACACATATATTTTTTATCCTTAATGTCATTTTTTTTTATCATCAAGATACTCTTAAACATCTATTCTAGTTATATTCAAAAGCTCAGGATTCTTGTACCTATATTATTTATTTCTTTAGGCCTTTTAGGCCTACACCTTTTTTCGTGGTATATGGTGTTACTAAGGGATTGGACTCAAATACACTCAAGATGTAATTATATTATGAATTTTTTCAAGGTGGGCATACTTTTTAGCATCTATAAATATAGAAAAAAAAATCTATTTTTTTTGTTCTTATGTTGATCATAATTATTTCTTGCTATACATTAAACTATGATATGTTTTAATGTGCTTATGTATATTCAAGTGCAATTGAGTAAATTTGCACTTTAGGTTGATCACTTATAAGTTACATTGCATTATTGGTTTAGTTCACATCATGTTATGGTCAAGGTTCCTCCCACTCCTACCCCATCTTGAGGTTAATCCATGTCTCATGAGTGTCGTTGAGCATGCAACTAGTTAGCCTATTGCAATTGGGACAGTCACTCTCAAGCTGATTTTACTCTTGTAATAAAAATATCATGATCAACAACATTATTCACAACCTCTTAATTACTAATTTTATTCCCCACCACCTATCAATGGTGGAAATAATGGCTAACTAGATTTTGGAAAATTCGATTTGCTAGTTCTTGTTATTTATGTTGTTCTTGTTGCTATTAAAGATAATCATCATTCCAATGCTAAAGATGATAATGATGGATGAGACCCTCGTATATATATTTCTATCTCTACTAACATGTGAGGATAACTAGATAAATTGGATCCTCCCCCTCCTCTTTTTTTTCTTGCTCGCACCACTTACCAAATAGTTTTTATTATGTAATGTTCTTTATTCCAAGTTGCAACCTCATTTTGACTCTAGGGGCATGACTATTTCCACCCACTTTTTTTTAATACGTGTAACACTATTTTATAAATGTTAATATAGATACTATACGTACACAAGAGTTCTAAAACATAAACAAAATTTATATTATAAAAAAAAATTAGATGTTTTATATCTAATTTTGTATTGGGATCTTTTATATACATTTAAAGATGAAATTTAACTCTTATATGATCATTGTACATGACACATTATATCCAAAATCTCTTCAAACGTTTAAAAAAATGAGACATGGAAGAGCATTTTATAATTTTATATTGAGAATAATTTGTTGAAAGTGTATTGTATTCAATATGTTCGGTCTTGTTAATGGTGGATTTGAAATAATAACACCAACAATAGAAAATGTTGTGAAGCACCTTCTCTCTTAAAATTAGACAACTCTTCCCACGATTTATATCACATATTTTAGGCACGCATGAGTGGCCCAAATGTTGTAATCAAGGGACCTACTAGTCTATTCATCTAAAATTATTACTTAGATACATAAAAATATAAGGCTTTAGTGGTTTCATTTTTTATTGCTTTTAGGACTGAGAAAGGAAATATAAAATATAAAATGACTTTAATCTAAGATATTAGTAAAGAAGTTGCAAAATAGAGAAGGATGGGGAAAATTGTTTTAAAATATGTAATTATTGGCCCCTATGAAGCTCTAAGAAAGAATCATTAAAAACATACAATTCATTAATTAAGATTATACAATCTCCCAAGATAATCAAACACCATAAACAATATAATAAAAATAGAATAAATTGTGACTAGATCAATTCAGAATGTATGATACTCATGAAATGCACATAAAAAAACATTGAATCCCAAAAAGGTTACTAAAATGAAAAGAATTAATTTATAAATTAGAGTGATCCAAAACTCACACAATTGCAATACTAGATCAAAGAACAAAGTAAGAAAAAACTAATATTGCACTAAATTCAAGAAAAATGTACTATTGAAAGTTCTATATTGTAATATAAGAAACAACAACTTGTACAAATGCAAAACAACCATATATATAATGATTAAAGTTGTCTAATATAACCAATTCAATTTTAAAAAAAAACATCCTAGTTTTTGTTGTTGATTAATATAAAAAAAAACAAATTCAATTCCAAAAAACTAACTCCTACTCTCCAACTCTCACTCAATGATTTTCAATATTCAAACCCTGCAACTCCTCATGGTGCCCGATGGGGGTGTGTGTCATGTCCCTCTACCTGAGGAAGCTCCTCCTAACATGGCTAAAGCGTAGTGGACTGAGATCACTATGAAAAATATTGATGGTCAATTTGTGGATGTCATTGTAGGAGGTGGTGATCTTGTGGAAACTAAAAATTTGAAGCATGTGCATGTTGAGGAGAGCCCAAAACCCAAGGGGTGGAAACATGTGTTTTTTGGTGAAAACCAAGGTCATTCTATCCAAGACCTAACCGCTAAGTGCATACAGATGGAGAAATGTACTACAATAATATTTTTTGAATTTTTTGTGAATTGCACTGTGTCTTGAATGAACATTGTGTTTGTTGGAAAGTTCTTCTCCTTTGGAAAAACTGCAGAACTGTTCAGGAGATGGGTGTCTTTTAAATGGAATCTGAAGGGGAGTATCATGAAAAGTGTTATTCCTAGTGGTCTTTCTTGTTTAAATTCCAAGGAAGGATGATCTAGTTGTGATTATTTCACGGTCATGGGCCTATGGTAAGCATCTCTCTCTCTCTCTCTTTGTAGGTGGAAACTAGGCATTGATCCAAATATGTACCTAAAAAAAATAGCGTCGGTGTGGGTATGTATGCTAGGACTTCCATTTGAGTTATGGGATGACCAGATTCTAGGTGGATTGGAAGTACTTTTGGGTATTTTGTTTCTACTGATGATGTAATCAAAGCCAAATCTAGGTTAACCTTTTCCCAATTTTGTGTGAATGTTGATATAAATAAAATTATTCCTAATTTTATTACTTTGCAATCCAAATTGGGAAAATGGACCCAAGCATTAGTTTATGAAAATGCTACAATCTATTTCCAAAAGTGTTCTAGATTGGGACACTTAACCTCTGAATGTAGATCTCCAAAAAAAACCCTAAAACAAAAAGAGATTTGCACATCCACAATAGAGGGTGTAGCTAAGGAAGGGAAGAGTGGGGGGCGATCTCAAAGGAATAAAATGAAGAGATCCCCTTTACTCATGTGATCCTAAAGTTATTGGAGACCCCTGATAAGACCACTTCCCTCTAAGAGGAGCATAGTATCATGACTCCTAAAAGAATGGACCAGTTGGAGGAAGGGGAAATCCCCCACCCAACATTTCATGCTTCTCTTAGTGCTTAGATATTTATGATACCTGTTTGAACTATTCCAATAGTTTATTCTAATGGTTTCATAATCTAGTACCTATTGACCCTAATGATAGGCATACTATCGTAAGGATCCTTTGGTGGGTGTTTATCTCCACTTAGGTGTTGAAGACCTTTCTATACCTATCTATGTTTAGGATGTTATGTAATATGTGCTTGACGAATATATATATAAGTGATTTCTATACCTTCTTGTGTTAAGGGTGCTCGGAATAAATCATGTATTTTATGTAGTGCTTCTAGATGTTGATCATGATGTTGATGAATAGGGTAAGTTAATTGTACCTATTGGTTCTCTCTTTATGGTGCATGCTTTGATATAATCAACCTATCCTTGACCATTGATAAGTATGGTGGATAGACCTAGATGATGACATACCTATCAGATACGTTGATGTAATTATCTATAGTTATTATTATCAGTTCATATATATTTAGGAAACAAATATATTTTGGTTATATGATTTGATTATGAAGACTAATCCAATGCTCAAGATTCTAAACTTATTTATGATGATTCTACATGCGTTATATGTATATATATATCTTATGTGTTTTCATGACTTGGGACGGATTCGTAGTTATTCACATAGCTGAGGTCCACACGATGTATCGATCTCAATCATATGTCTGCAATGCTTTCTTTTATATGTATATCTATGCACATGTATTTCTTCTTTATGATGCAGGCTTGCAAGTACTAGGCATCGACTTCACCTGGCTTCACAGGTTTGAGCATGCCTCAAAATCCTTGATCATTGTTGTTGTTATGGAGATAGTACCAAGTTCTCGCAAGAATAAACCTACCTTGGTCCTTTTCTTATGATCCTTTGCACTTGGGTTGGGTACTCTCAATTTAGTCTTGTATATGTTTTCCTTGGCATGATGACAATTTGTTTTGTTATCTGGATAGCTCTGTTGTGTTAGGTTGGTTTGTTCTTTCTCCTCTTTGGGCATTTGATCTTTAGGGCTTGATTGGTTTGAGATGTATGCGCATTGCGATTATCTTTACCATAGGAGCGAATTTGAGGTCAAGGTATGAGTGATTAATAAGGATAGTCTCTAAATGTGGTATTAAACTATTTTATAATGAATTAATGTGAGTGTATTATATTACTTATAAAATAATGTC
>MU226414.1:820920-838878 GCA_018584345.1 Thuja plicata
TTATTATAAAGGCTATATGGAAATATTAAGTAATTGTTAATCATTAAATATTTACCTTGGGAGGAACTCCTTATTGGCCAGGGTAAATAAAAAGAGTTAACTAAGAGATAATAAATATATATACTTTATGTTAAATATAATCTACCTTAATCTTTACTAAGGTAAATAAATGTTAATAATAGTATCTTTTGCGTGAATAACTTGCAAGTGATGTATAATTTAATAATTAAGCTCTAAACTATTAACCAACCATTAGTTTCAAAAGGTTGCAACAGTTGGAATTTTTCCCGTGTAACCACTCCTGTAGGATACTTATGGGAGGATGGTTCTGAAGAGGAGGGGGTATTTTTAGGAATAAAAATATAGAGAGGGAGTTAGAGGCAAAAAATTTGGGAATTATTTTCTCTGCTAATTTTAGGGAGATGGTTTTAAAATGAAAATTTTATGTGATTGGAGATCAGAGAATTGGATGGAAGACTCGAGGGAGAGAGAGCTAGTGTGATGTGGTGGAGCCTCTTGATATTGTTAGTAATAACTGAGAGGGGGGTGAATCAGTGGCCTCAAAAATTAATCCTTAAATCAACCCTTAAAACTTATTACCACTTTTAAGCTTCTAGTTATACTCAGTCCTACAACATGAATTCCTTGAAATACTTATATCAAATTACTACTTGTCAGAATGCTTTGTAAAACCTTCTTCTGTATGCTTACTGATAAGCAGTCTTCTATTTACCGAAACACAGTAAATAACTAGTGTATACCGATCAATCCATAATAACTTATGTGAAATGCAAAACAGTAAAGTAATGAAATATAAACACATAACACATGGATTTTTAACATGGAAATATTGTTAAGGGAAAAACCACTGGGACCAATACCCCAAAATTTCACTCTTTTGAAGTGAGCTCAGTTAAGAGCCAACCCTATTAAAGGTTACAAACACACTATTAGGTGTGACCTTGTTAGGGCATTTTAAAGAATAGTTTGTCACTTAGTATTTGGCATCTAATGCTAACATCCTTGATCAAACACTCACTTGGCCTGTCAATAAGTATCAGGCATATCCAATGCTACTTTGTATGATCAAAATTTTTGATACTCCTTGGGATGTATCTCAATTATAAAAGACTTTTAATTCCTACTTGGTTAAGAGACTTAATGCTTCAATGGTTAAACTAAAATAGTAAAGTGATATGTTCACACATACAACTTGAATTGCAGATTTTCAGATCTATTGTAAGTGCATTACCTCTCTGATCAATACAATCAATTCAATACCTTTGCTCCACACTATTCTTCTTTGTGATGTTGTATCTCTATTCGTTGGTGTCTGCAGAATTTAGCTCTTTCCTTAGCTTGTTGATCAGGTTTGAATGAAGACTTTCTTCTCCTTCAGAATCTCTTCAGCATCTATTCTCTTTTCACTCCCCTTCACCACTTTTGTAATGATTTAGGTTGTCTCTTTATAGACATCATTTCACCATTTCTTGGCTTTCTTGATCTTGGCGTGATCCACAATTCTCGCCAATTAGATTTAAAGAAAAACTCAAGTTTTATCTCGTAGACATCTTCTTGCCAACTAGACAATGCAGCTTTAAATCCATTACTTATCTCTGGCTTTATCTTGTTGAATAAAACAATGATAAGTATAAGTTAAGTCTATTTTTATCTCTTGACAGCTAAGCATTTTGTCATTTTTGAACTCTCTGTTCTGTCGGTCAATACTTCAGTTAGTCATCGGTGATAACTAAATGTTTTGTCAATGTGACTTCAGTTGTCTTTGGGATCTCTGTCATTTGTCTTATTTGTCAGGCAACACTGTAATTCTGTCCATCGGGTTACACTATTTTTCGTTCATTGGGCAACACTGTGACTTTGTTCATCGGTAATGCTATGCATTTTCTCATCGGGTAACACTGTGACTTTGTTTTGTTACTCTGTCCATCGATGTGGACTTCATCGGTGTATACAGTTACTTTGTGAATAATTGAATCTTATGCATTACTGATAGCATAGCCTTTGATTCATTGGTTCTTTGAAGTCTTTGGAAGTATGTCCATGACCATACAAATTATATCAAGTTGACATCAATGACAATACAATATATTAACTGATTTAATGCCTTGCATGATCATCAACTTAACATCTTCAAACATTCAATTAGTTATAGTTCATCAATCTCTCCCTTTGGCATTAATGGTAACACACTACATTATCATACTATATTATCGCTAATACAATATGAAATATAATAGTTGAAGTTCATCAAACTACCAATCTTATGTACTATAATCGATACAAATATCTGGTCCTCGGCAAGCTTCTCATAGCTTAGATTTGATTCTTGTAACTCTCTTTCTGTCTTCAATCCCTTTACTAGATAGATGTAGAATCTTTATTCTTTTGATGTGATGTGTTCTTCTCCTATGTCAAACTCTCTCCCTTTGACTGTTCTCTTTTCTTTTGATGTATATTTTCAGCAATTCTCTCCCTTTGTATATACTCTCCCTTTCTGGTTACATCTCTCCCTCTGGATACTTTGATGGATATAATATCTCCTGATATAATCTCTCCCATGGATATGATCTCTCCCAAATGTGATTATGGATATAATCTCTCCCTTTGACAGCAATGCCAAACAAATATTTTTGACAGTAATGCCAAACATTCCTTTCTATCCATAATATATTCCTTTAATTTCCCAATCCATCAGCAATATAACAACTCTGGTGCTCAGAGTAGATAAATACCTTATTGTGTATAGATGAAACTTTGAAGTCCATTTCCCTGCTTGTATCAATATGAATGATATTCTGATAATGTGTAGGTTGATGCAGCCTTCTAGTCATTTTACTGACCAGTAGACAAGGGTAACCCCTAGTCTCTTTCTCAAGTACTCGAATGCATCCTTGGGCAGTGGCTTGGTGAAGATATCAGCTAATTTTTCCTTAGATTGCACATACTCAAGTATCACCTCCTTTTCTTGAACTTTTTCTCTCAAATAATGATACTTGATGGCAATATGATTTTTTTTAGCATGCATGACTGGATTCTTGGAAATGTTTATTGCACTTTTATTATCACAATAGATAATTACTAGTTCAAGAATTTTCATATGCATACCTTCCAGTAATTGTTTGATCCATGAAATATTTGATCAGTTTGTAGCAGCAGCAACATACTCCGCTTCTGCAGTAGAATGAGAGATGCATCCTTACTTCTTGTTGATCCATGTGACAAGTCTATCACCCATAAAGAATGCTCCTCCAGTTGTTCTCTTTCGATCATCAATATTTCCAACCCAATCAGCGTCAGTAAAGACCTTAATTTAAAATTTTCCTTCTCTTCTATACCATAATCCATATTCCTTGGTATTCTTCAGATATCTTAGGATTATTTTCATAGCAGTCATATGTGATTCCCTGGGATTAGCAGAAAATCTCACAACTATTCCTACTGCATGTGCAATATCTGGTCTAATATGTACAACATACATGAGTTTTACAATCATTAATCTATACAAAGTTTGATTTACCTTTGTTGACTTGTCCTCTTTTGTTAGCTTACATCCAGTTTCCATCGGTGTTCCAACTGGTTTGGAATCTTCCATCTTGAATATTTTCAGCACTTCTTTGATGTATTTGGATTGTGTAATGAAAATACCTTCATCTTGTTGCATGATCTGTAAACCAAGAAATAACTTGATCTCTCCAAACACAGACATCTCAAATTCTTTTCTCATTTCATTTGCAAATTATTTTCATAGCATATCATTGCCTCCAAATATGATGTCATCAACAAATATCTCAGCAATCAAAATGTTAGCATCAGTATCTTCCTTTAAATAAACATTACTATTTTCACTAGTCCTTGCAAATCCAATACTTATGAGATAGGAATGAAGTCTTTCATACCAGGCTTGGGGTGCTTGTTTCAATCCATACAAGGATTTGTGTAGTCTACATACCATGTCCCTCTTGTCTGGATCAACAAACCCTTCTGGTTGTTCAATGTATACCTCTTCTTCAAGTATTCCCTTTAGGAATGCAAACTTAACATCCATTTGGTATACCTTGAATCCTTTACATGCAGCATAAGCAAGTAATATTCTCACTCCTTCTAGCCTAGCAACGGGTGCAAATTTCTCTCCATACTTAATCCCCTCTTCTTGTGCATACCCCTTGCATACTAGTCTTTCTTTTTTTTCTGGTGACTTCTCCAATCTCATTCACTTTATTTCTAAACATCCATTTTGTACCGATGACATTCCTATCATCTGGTCTTGGTACAAGTGTCCATGTCTTGTTTTTCTCTATTTTCTCAATCTCTTCATTCATATCACTTATCCATTCATCATTATCAAGTGCAGCATTGACAGATTTTGGCTCATAATCACAAATAAGACATCTTGTGTTTCAAGACTTACTTCTGGTTCTCATACCAGCCTTCTTATCTCCTATGATCTGGTTATTTGGATGGTTCCCTCTGACATACCTAGCAAGAACAGGTTCAGCTCTTTGTCTATCATCTTGATCATTATTATGTCCTTCATTCTGTTCTCCATCCCTTGGTACATCATCTTGAGCAATATCCTAATTTTCGGTATTCGCAGCCTGATGCTCAGGTGCAATGATCTGTTTCTCGGGTAGAGTTTCTGGCTCTTCATTGTAAACAAACCTGTTGTAGTCCTCTAGTTCTTTTGTGCTTTCCTTTTCATTCTTCTCTACAAATTCATCTATCATTACATTTGCACTTTCAACAATTTTGTTAGAGGCTTTATTAAGACATTTATAAGCCTTGCTCTTGGTGGAATACCCTAGAAAGATTCCTTCATCACTCTTGGAGTCAAGTTTTCCATTCCTATCATCTTTTAAGATATAACATTGAATGCCAAAAATTTTGCAGTAACTTACATTGGGTGTGTAACCATACCATATCTCATAAGGTGTCTTCTTGGTGTCTTTCTTCAATTGTACTATGTTCAATGTGTAAATAGCAGTATTGACAGCTTCCCTCTAGAATTTGGGTGATGCCTTTCTCTATCATCAGTGTCCTTGCATAATCAACAATGGATCTGTTCCTTCTTTCAGCAATTCCATTTTTTTGTGGTGTTCTCGGTGCAGAGACCTATCTTTTGATTCCATGCTCATTAAAAAAGTTAGTGAATTCATCTAAAATAAATTCCCCTCCTCTATCTGATCTTAAGCATTTCAATTCTTTACCACTTTGTTTTTCAACCATTGCTTTGTACTAATTAAACATCTTGAATGCTTTAGATTTAACTTTTAGAAATATTACTGTCATCATTCCAGAGTAATCATCAACAAAGAGAATAAAATATCTATCACCATAATAACCCTTTGTCCTCATGGGTCCACATAGGTCAGTATGGACTAATTCTAGAATGACATCAGATGTATGGGTTTTTCTTTTGAAACTAGACTTTGTCATCTTACCTTTTTGACAATTTTTCCACATGATATTGGCAAGCTTAATCATCGTCAGTAAGCCTCTTACATTTCTCTTTCTACTTATTTTTATCATGTTTTCAAATTTTACATGCCACAATATTTTGTGCCACAACCATATATCTTTGTCTCTAGCCATTAAGCAAGTGGTGTCAGTGTCATTCAGATAGAATAAGTTACCTTTTGTCTACTCACCGGTACCAATCAGCTTTCCTAATTCATTGAAGATCTTTGCCTTCTTATTTTCAAATGCTACTTTGTGACCTAAATTATTCAACTGAGAGACACTCAATAGATTATAATTCAATCCTTTCACCCAATAAGCATTTTCACATTTTATCACGTTATTCAACATTATAGTTCCTCTACCTTCAACTGGACAAGTTGTATCATTACCCATTCTTACTGAACCACCATTGTAGTATTCAAAAGTCTCAAACTTTTGTTTTTCACCGGTCATGTGGTGAGTGCAGTCACTATCTATGATCCAGACATCATTTTTATTAACTTTAGATATGAGTGCAGTTTCTACATACCTTTCTTCATCATCATCTGAATCATCTTTTATTGCCACAAACACCATCTCAATGTCTTCATCAAATTTGGTGTCAGTGTCTTCATCTTTGCATTTAGCTAGGTAACTAGCCTTCTTTCCTTTGTGCTTGTAGTCTCGGGTATCTCTTCTTTCTGATTGTCAGTTTCTTCTGTAATCACCTCTATCATACTTCTTTTCAAATGACCTATCATATTTCTTCTGTTAGAACATCTTGCAGCAAAGTGTCCAATCTCTTTACAATTAAAACATACAAGTGGTAATTTACCTTTGCCTCTTTGCATTCTTCTAGCCATAAGTGCTTCAATTTCATCAAGATCTTCTTCTTCACTTTCACTATCACTATCTTTTCTCATAGTGTGTTTATGACTTGATTTACTTATTCTCAAAGAAGATTTGAAAGCAGACTCTGTGTTTGGTAAGACACTATTATCAAAGTTATTCATCTCAAATGAAACCAGTCTTCCAATCAACTATCTAGAGTAACATTTCTATTTGCTACTGCTCTCATTTATTGTATGGCAGATACTCTAATAGCATAAGTAGGCAGTAAGGTTCTTAGAATTTTACTTACCACTGTATCTTCTTCTAGTACACCTCCAAATCCTCGGATAACATTGACTACCTCTTTGATTCTTGTGTTGTACTGTGTGATGTTTTCACCTTCTTTCATTCTGAGATCATCAAAATTTCTTCTAAGGCTTTCTACCTTGTCTCTCAGAACATTTTTATCACCACCATGTACAAGAATCAATTTGTCCCACATCTTCTTTGCAGTCTTGCAATTTTGGCATCTTCAAATTTAGCATCAGAGAGTGAAGAAGCAAGCTCTATCATCATGCAGTTGTGCTCATGCTTCTCTCTCATTTGTTCAACTGTGGGTGCTCCTGTGGGCAACACATATTCAGTATCTAAGTATTGAGTAACATCATTTCCAATACTTGATAAGTGGATTTTTATTCTGCTTTTCCATGAGGCAAATTTGTCTTTGTTCAACTTGGGAACATCTCGTATGTTCATCTTGTGATCTTTATCTTAGGTCTTGAAACCTTCCTTCTAAGCACACAAGCTCTGATACCAATTGTTAGTAATAACTGAGAGGGGGGGTGAATCAGTGGCCTCAAAAAATAATCCTTAAATCAACCCTTAAAACTTATAACCACTTTTAAGCCTCTAGTTATACTCAGTCCTACAAGATGAATGCCTTGAAATACTTATATCAAATTACTACTTGTCAGAATTCTTCGTAAAACCTTCTTCTGTATGTTTACTGATAAGCAGTCTTCTATTTACCGAAACACAGTAAATAACTAGTGTATACCAATCAATCCAGAATAACTTATGTGAAATGAAAAATAGTAAATTAATGAAACATAAACACATAACACATGGATTTTTAACATGGAAACCCTATTAAGGGAAAACCACTGGGACTAGTACCCCAAATTTTCACTCTTCTGAAGTGAGCTCGGTTAAGAGCCAAACCTGTTAAAGGTTACAAACACACTGTTAGGTGTGACCTTGTTAGAGGATTTTAAAGAATATTTTTTCACTTAGTACCTAGCATCTAATGCTACCATCCTTGATCAAACACTCACTTGGCCTGTCAATAGGTATCGGGCATATCCAATGCTACTTTGTATGATCAAACTTTTTGATACTCCTTGGGATGTATCTCAATTATAAAATACTTTTAAGTCCTGCTCGGTTAAGAGACTTGATGCTTCAATGGTTAAACTAAAATAGTAAAGTGATTTGTTCACACATACAACTTGAATTGTAGATTTTCAGATCTATTGTAAGTGCATTACCTCTCTGATCAATATAACCAATTCAATACCTTTGCTCCACACTATTCTGCTCTATGATGTTGTATCTTTGTTCATCGGTGTTTGCAAAATTTAGCTTTTTCCTTAGCTTGTTGATCAGGTATAAATGAAGACTTTCTTCTCCTTCAGAATCTCTTAAGCCTCTATTCTCTTTTCACTCCCCTTCACCACTTTCATAATGAATTAGGTTGTCTCTTTATAGACATGATTTCACCATTTCTTGGCTTTCTTGATCTTGGTGTGATCCATAATTCTTGCCAATTAGATTTAAAGCAAAAATCTAGTTTTATCTCATAGAGATCTTCTTGCCAACTGGAAAACACAGCTTTAAATCCATTACTCATCTCTGGCTTTATCTTGTTGAATAAAATAAGGATAAGTATAAGTTAAGTCTATTTTTAGCTCTTGACAGCTAAGCATTTTTTCATTTCTGAATTCTCTATTCTGTCGGTCAATACTTCAGTTAGTCATCGGTGATAACTGACTGTTCATTCGGTGTGACTTCAGTTATCTTCGGGATCTCTATCCTTTGTCTTATCCGTCGGGTAACACTTTAATTATTTCCATCGGGTTACACTGTGTTTTTCTCGTTGGGCAACACTGTGACTTTGCTCATCGGTAATGTTGTGTATTTGCTCGTCGGGTAACACTGTGACTTTGTTCTTTTACTATGTTCGTCGGTGTGCACTCCATCGATGTATACAATCACTTTGTGAATACTTGACTCTTATGCATTATTGATAGCATATCCTTTTATTCATTGGTTCTTTGAATTCTTTTGCAATATGTCCATGACCATACAGATTATATCAAGTTGACATCAATGACAATACAATATATTAACTGATTTAAAGCCTTGCATGATCATCAACTTAAAATCTTCAAACATTCAATCAGTTATATTTCATCAGATATAATTTTCATTTGATGGTATTTCATGGTTTGGAACTCTCTTGGATTATCTAGGAATTCTATTCCTTCGACCTTCTTTGCAGGACTCCAGGTAGGATCCATACATGAAAGAGACTTTTCCTTGTCAATGTGTATTGTGTGTGTGTATTGCATTGCTCTTTCTTCTAGGAGATAATCTTTGTGATTATTAAATAATTTTTTTATAGTTTATTCATGATTTATTCTATTTATATTAATGTTTTGTAAATTATTTTTACCTTATGGATTAAGTTTTATAATTTTTGAATCATTTCAAGTTTTTATTTCCTTCTTTCTCCATTAGGACCTATTTCTATTCTAGGTTCATTTCCTAAGATTATCTGATGTTTTGTGCATCCTAATCTATTTTTATGGAAGTTAATTGAGGATATCTCAAATGGGTCTTCCACATATTCCACTTTTGGTGACCAAAAAATTCCCAGTTAGAGTCATTTATGAGACCTTGTAAAAAATGTCCCATTCTGTACCAACTACGCAGGAACAAAGCCAACTGCGCAGCTCTGGAGCCCAAGTGTGCAATTTCCATGACCAATTGCAAATCTTATCTTACCAAGTTCACATCTTTTCATACCAAGTGCACAAAATAGAAGCCAAGTGCGCAGATTAGGTCACCAAGTGCGCAGGGCTTCTAGATTGATGGTTTTAGGGTTAAATTGATGTCTGAGGGTCCTATCAACAACCAGAGGCTATTAGGGTTTGGTTTTTGGAATACAATTATTTATAATTTCATGTAATATGGTTTTAATTTCATTCATGGTTCATTTTGGCTCCTCCTTATACATTTTGAATCATTTTGGATGCATAAGAGTTAGGTTAGTCTGGTGGTCTCAGTCTGATTTCAGACTTAGGGCGAAACATAAAATGTAACATTTAAGTATAAGATACATTTTATGTAATAGTATTAATTCCTTAAACTTTAAGTTACATTTTATGTAATACCTTCCAGGATGTTTGAGAGTGATTTCAGCCTCCTAGGAGTTCAAATAAAGATTCTAGATTTTGAAGGTTTTAGAAAATTTCAAACTTAGCCAAATTTCAAGAATCAGTGTGTTTCTGCAACATGATCTTTTTATGATGTTTTTTGGTTTGATTTGGTACCAAAAGGCACTGGTTATATGGTTTTGTATAATTTTTTATGTTTGGCATATTTTGATGTCTTCTTATGTGTTATTTACAATCTTGAATGCCAGATTAGGATTTAGGATTGTCTGGTGGACTAGGGTCAATCAGTGATCCCCTAAACCCAATCCAATGATACTATGATGTTATAATTTATGTGTTGATGAGTTTCATGATGTTTTTATTTTTTTTAGAATCCCTTTTTACGCATTTGATGCAATGTGGATGTGTTTTATCTATCTATGTACTCGATTGCGGTTTAGGGTTGTCCAGAGGATTTAGGACAACTAGTGCTTTCCTAAACTCAAGTATTTTATGTTGTGACATTTTTATGGCTTATTATATATTATGATGTGGATTCATTATGTTCTTTTGAGACTATAGGGAACCTAAGGACACTAGGTGAGTGGCTCTTAGTGACGGGTCGAGGCCCTAAGTGGCTAGTACCAGGATAACCTACTTATGAGTTATTTAATCAAGTGATAACCTAAATAAATAAACTGGGAATGGGGAAATACACACTAATAAAACTTAAGTTTGCCTCACCCATGTTGGTAGTGCTAGTACAGGCTACGGATGGGAGTGCGAGAAGGTGCTATTGTGATAGCACAATCGAATGGTCTTGTCCATAAGAAAGATGTTCGGTTCCGCATGTGCCTACTTGGGGGTCGGGGCCAGAGTGGCTAGTACCAGGATAACCCAAGGGGTGAGGACTATGTGATGACACTCACCTAGCTTGTATCTTAGCATCCTTACCAATTTTGTTCTTGTATTTTGTGGTCATGGTGATCGTCTTGTGCTTCCAGTGGTATTATGTTTTGTGAAGGGCTATCCTTACCTTAGGAGTATCCTAGTTGTTACCTTCTTGTGTGGACCTTGGTCTCTCTCTCCTAGCATGGGGGAGTGGACTCTTTTTGGATCCACATGGCTAGGTGGTTAATCTTTATTATTATCGAGGTACTGTTTGTGGTCAAATGGATGTTCTTGGATCTTGTTCCTTTTGGATTTTCAGTTTTGAAGAATTCTTACTGTATATGTAAAGATGTACTTATGCATGTGCATTCTTGTAATAGAAATCTCTTGTAAATCATTTGATCTGATGATATCATGTATATTAATGTAAATCAAAGTAATATATAAGGGAATGGGTAGATCTAGGTAAAAGGAAAGGGAAAATATTGTATGTTACCTATATGAAAAGATAATTGTTTATGGTATTTATTCAGGTGTCTATTATTACTTTTGGTATCCAAGAAATGATCTTAGACTTAGTATGAAATAATGTATTTATAAATAAAAATGCTATCTCTTGATGTAAGGTTGTGGAATACTATTATGAATTAATGAATCAATGAATAAATAGCTATAGAATTTAAAATTGGAATTATGTTTACTATGTTTCACAAATGTGTATGGAATTATAAAGTATATAGGGCATTGCTTATCTATAGAATGTTTATCTCTCACCTAAAAGCTTAATGAATAGTGTAAATAATGACATAATTTTATTAAATGATAACTCACATTGATGCGTGTTAAAATATTAGGGATGATGGTAAGATTATCCATGTAACTTAAAGTTAAGAGTAAAGGAATGAATTGGTAAACTTACATTTATCAATCAATACCGTAATGGGTAAATGAATAGATTAGTTTATGTTGCTTGACTAACTGTGTTAGGGAACCTGTGAGGACATAGTTTGTTTGTAACATGTCTTAAAGGAAAAAAAAAATTCACATCTCTTAGTAGTTAGTTGTCTTTTCCTCCCGGGTTCCCTAGCAGGGCGTGACAGGAGGAAGGGGAAATCCCCCACCCAACTACCCCCTATAGTCGTAAAGTGTTAAGGGAGGCCCCTAATTTTACCACCTCAGATAGCACTAAATTTACAAGGAGTGATGGGTCACCTAAAGTATCCCTCCCTAAATTTGTAGCCCCTTCCCCACCATTAAACAAGACCTTTTACTCACTAAGCACTTCCGCAAGTGGTTGTTCTCAAAATGTGTAGGAGGAATGGACTAGGAAGACTAGAAATAAGCATATTGATGTTGGTCTATAATAGAAGAGGGGCTTCCCATCATAGAAACTCACTAGGAAAATAGATATTATAAGGAAAATTTCCAATGGTAGGCAAAGGACCTTGAATCAGCATCTAAGATTTAAAAATAAAGATCCTCTCTTGGAATATGAGGGGCTTACATATTTATCAAAAGAAATATGCCCTAATAAACTATATTTTAGAAAAGAATGTTGAAATCTTGCAGCTGCAAGAAATGAAGATGATTGAAAGAACTTTTAGTACCATTGTTTAACACATATGATCTAGTTCTAGTTTTTTCATTATTAATGTCTTTGGAGCCTCTGTGGGAGTTGTTACTGTGTGAGATTCTCGGAAGCCAAGAGGGGTCTTGGTTTCATCCTTAAATAATTTCATGACTATCAAATTTTCTTCTCTACATGACTCTTGGTTCCTTGTTATTATTTAAACCCTTGAATCTTATTTGGGACATAAGGAGGTTTGGGTGGAGATATCCTCAATGATCCTAAATGACAATGATTCTCCCTAGATGGTTGATGGACATTTCAATTATCCTCTATTTTATTTAGAGAAAATGGGAGGATTGATTGATTACTCTGACAGTGTGACAGACTTGGTGGACTTTATCAGCAGAACATATCCTTTTGGTATTGACTTGATGGGTCAGTATTTTACTTGGCCTAATCATAGGAAGGGGGATCATTGTATCCATGTTAAATTGGATATATTTTTGGTCTCTATGACCTTAGAGATCAATTTTAATGCCACTCTCAGGGCCCTCCCCAAGATAGCGTCAAATCGTAACCATATTCTTCTTAAATGGATCCATAGCCAAGTGAAGGGTATTTATCTATTTTGATATGAGATTATGTGGACAACACAATGAAAATTTAGATATTTTATTCAAAATTGGTAGAACACTCCTATCCACAGGAGCCCTGTGTACAAAATTTCCTAGAAACTTGATATTTTGAGGAAACATGTCAAAGGATGGAATAAGTTTAACTTTGGTGATTTTTTAAAAAATAATAAAGATATCAACACTAAGTTGATAAATTTTCAAGAAAAAATGGATAATTGAGATTTTTTAGAATCCACTCATGTGGAAAAGGAATCCTTGAGGGAGAAATGGAAGGAAGATCTAGAGGAGGCTGAAATGAGTGGAAAAGGAATCCTTGAGGGAGAAATGGAAGGAAGATCTAGAGGAGGCTGAAATGTATTGGAAAATAGATCTAGAGTGAAGTAGTTGAAATATGGAGAAAAGCATTATGCCTTCTTTCATAGGTTTTTCAACAAGCATAGGAAAGGGAAGACTATTCAAATCCTCAAGGATGTAATGAATCAAGAGATCAATGATAACACCCAACTAGGTGTGATGGCTTCTAAATATTTATGCAATGCTTTTAGAGAAGACAAAAAGAAGTGTGAATAAGTTATTGGAAGACCAGTTATTACATTGTCTACCTACTACCCTAGCCTCTTCTAGCAATGCCCAATCACTTGCCCTAGTAAAAAATTAATAATATAAGAGTGTTGTGTTTTCCATGGGGGCCTATAAAGAATTGGGACTAGATGGTTTTCCACTGGCTCTGTTTCAACAGTTTTGGTACATTGTAGGATTTTATATTACCATGGTAACCAAAGACTTTACTCAAACTAGTAAAATGCTAAAGAAACACAATATATCTTTTATTTCCCTCATTCCTAAGACTCAATAACCCCAAATGCTTATAGATTCCTGACCCATTAGCTTGTGTAACAATATTTATACGATATTTTCTAAGGTCCTAGTAAATAGAATTGAGCCATTCTTAGATGAATTTATCAACAACAACCAAAAGGGGGTTGTTCATTGAAGACAAATCCTTGATGTTATTACAACCTCACTTTGATTTCAACTCCTCAATCACAGCCAATCAGTCCTTCAATCATGGATTCTTGGTTGAAACCCCTAAAATATTATAAATAGAGAGCCAAACCTTTGATTTTGGTAACGACAATTGCTTTGAATTCTTATGTTGGCATACAATCAAGCACTCGTTTCTGAGAGCCCACATTGCATAAAGAAGGAGAAAACCAATGAAGGACTACCTGGTTTGCATATACATTTTTTTTGAAATGATTTAATATTATTAATCGTTTATGCTTTCTATTTATCTTGATATTGGGAATACTAATTGCTTTAACAATCTCTTTGTGGTTGAGATTTCAGTGTTATTGTAGGATTCTATTATACCTGATTACACCACCATACCACCTGTTATCTTGCAATAGTTTCTGTATGACACCATTTTGTTCGAGATGGATTTGGTGGTTGAAGCAAGAGAATGAAAGGATTTCCTTAACTAGTATGCAGAAGTCTCGATACAACACAAAAATTAGGAGAAAAATACTATTTACTTTTCTAATACTACAAATAAACTACAAAACAAGATCAAGTCTATTTTGGGTTGTCGGTCTTACTGTTAAAGAGGTTTCAAGAACTTTTTGGAGCTTGATACTTGAAAGAATCCAAAGGAATTTCATGAGATGAAAATGGAAACTCCTCAGTCATGTAGGTAAATACCAACTCCTAGTGACCTCCTTACAAGGTATTCATGCCTATTTCCTTTCATGTTTAGAATTTCTGGCACTATGGTTGAAAATATCAAAAGAATACAAAACTCCTTCTTGTAGACTGACATGGAAGAGAGAAAAACAATGGCTCTTATTAATTGTGATATGGCATGTTACCTGAAGATAGTGAGAGGCTTGGGGATAAGGAAAATTCCTTTACTTAACAAGGCTCTCATGGAAAAAATGGGATGACAGCTTTCTTTACACAATGCTAATTGGTGTAATATAATGATTCTTAGGTACCTTAACTTTGAAATATTTTACAAGGTTTACAAAATACTAAATGGTGTCCTTCTAAACCTGGATTGTATAAGCTAAATTTTTATGGGATTGAAAGAAGGCCATGGGAAATTTTTTGGTAGGGGGAGTCATAAGGACAAGCTTGGGAGAGACATTTGTTTCCTATATTGGAAACTTATATTGTTAAAGGGAACAAATACTGCATCTATATTCTGCTCTGTGATTGCGTCGGTAAGAACAACAATTTGTTCCTTAACTGTAGCATTTGCTACAAGTTTTACCTCAGGAATAAGTTGTTGGAGAATATCTCTTGCCTTGTCAAGTGCCATTGTTTCCATGTGTTCTTGTATCATTTTCTTTTGAATGGATTTTCTTTTACATAGCACTCCAAACTCTTGAAGTTTATCACTGTCCAAAGTGGTAATATCCCAGTTTGGAACTTCTATTACTTCATCCAGTGTAACAGCCAAGATGTCTTTCTTTACTATTTTCTTCTTCTTCTTCTTTGGCTGGGTGGCAGATTGATGTACTACCATCTGTAAAGCTTGAGATTGGGTTGACTTGGTAGGTGAGGGTCAAGAAGATGAGGCATCCTTTTGTATCTGTTTTGAGTCCACCGGCTGGTTTGGTGAAGACATCTCCTCATTTTCCTTAGGTGTATCAACAGATGTATCTTCTTTAATTTTTATACCTTCATCCTTCTTGACTCCTTCACTTTTATCTTTTTCTTCAGAAGATATATTCAAGTTCTTTTTCAAATTCTTCACCATTCTTTTTGACTATTTTACAGCCTTCTTGACAACAAGATTTGTTTCAATCTTCTGTTTTGCCTCTTCATAGGTACCAAATCTTAGTTGCTTGTTGTCTACTGGTTCATTTAATAGTGCCTTAATGCACTCATTGGCTAATCCTACTCTAATTTCATATTCTAATTTTGAAATCCATGATTTCCTAGGTAAAACTGCTTGGATGTATGTGAAATCAGTATCGACCATGAAACATATGTCTTCTCAGTGTTCCTCTATCATATTTTCAAGAATTCTTGTTTTGGCTAGCAGCATTTCCTTAATAGTTTTGAAATACTCATGCATAAAATTATCAAAATCTGTTCCTAGTGATTCTATGAATTCACCTATCTGAATGGTTATGGGTCTGCTCGTGTCCCATACAACTTTTCCAATGGAAGGAAAGTATTCTTCAAAGTAAAATAATATGCACATTATGAGGGAACCAAACTTACAAGTGTTTGTCCTTGAAGATCTGATTGTGCACGTGTTCTCTTCTAGTTGATGTAACAAGATCTCTGCAAGATCCATCTTCTTCCCCTGTTTGATAATCTTGTATGTTGTGCTCATAGCAGTACTAGATATGCTATTAATTTGGCTTGCTTGAAAGATCTTATATCCAAAAACACATGCTCCAAACTTCAGCTCTACGTCGGTAATGGTGTTGACCTTTAGTGCTCTTTTATCTGATTTAGCACCAGTCAGTTTTTCCACTTTTGCCAGAGATGGGTGCTTGTGAGCCTGTGGTTTATCAGTTGTAGGATAGCCTATGATGGCATGAATAACATCCTTTTTTATTGGCTTTGGCTTATTTAGCCATAGAGTCTTGTTATGAACTCTGCTAAGAACAATCTTTATCCATTCTGTTTTGAAGACATTGGGAAAATGTAGTGCATTTGTGAGTCCCTTTACTTCCAAATGTTTGTGCTCTTCTTTGAGCTTTCCAGCATCATCACATAGTGCCCTATAGGCATTATCTAGGTCTAGATCTCCTATTTTTGAGATCTTGCAGTGAATATAGGACCTTACGTCCTCTACCAGTAAAACCCTAGGTGGGATTCTGGAGAATGCTCCAGAATCGTCAGGTTGTGAAGCTATTTCAGGGTGTATCTTGTATTTAGGTTCAGCACACGAGCCTCTACTGACAAGATTGAAGGATTTCTTCTTATCTTCCTTAATTTTCTCAACTCTAGAAGTCGATGCCATCTTGTTTGCAGAAATTTAGGGCTTTTCGTAAATAAAACAGTGCGGTTGGTGAGTTTTATTACTTACAGATTCTCTGTGATTGCCTATGAATGTGAATGCTTTGTGTCAAATTTATTTCTACTAGGTCTCTTTCCAAATTTCTCTTAAATCACTCTAGTCTACTCTGCTCTACTCGAAAATCGCGGGTGCGAAAATGAGTTTAGCCATCGGGATTTTATAACCTTTTTGCGCCCTAAGTTGTCATTAATGCTTACCAAATCATTGGTATATGAAGACTAATTTTTTCAGTAGAGACATTCATAACATCTTCGGTGTATGTGCAAAGCGTCGGGGTTGCTAGCGGTTTTGGAGACTTCACCGATGATTATCGGTGAGGTTGCTTTTTAATAGTTAGCAAATAACAATATATTGCATCTTTATTCATACTAATATTACAATATGAACTACGTGTGATGGAACTAATGTATAATGTAACTTTTCATAATGCAATTCCATACTTACTTGTGCAATTTAGTTGGATGTAGTGATGTCACCGGATCCATTGGATGGGGTGTCACCATTTGCATTGCTTGTTCCAGCACCTTCAGTGTTTGTGGCTTTTACCCACACCTTGTTTCTCATTCTCTTGATGTCATCAATGGTATTTCCATTGGGATGTGTACTTGTGTCTGTCAGTCGGTCTTTGCAATCTTTTATCACATGTCCAACCTTATGACAATGTGAACATGCCATACCTGGATTGGTCCAACCTCTTGACCTTTTGGTCCACTTTCTCATACAGTTGGCAGCAATATGACCATACCTTCCACATGCTGTGTAGTTTACCCATGTGTTATAGTCCCAAACATATGAGTTACCTACTCTTTTTGGTTTGTAGCTTTTATCAGTTTCCTTTGGTATCCATGCCTTGCTGTTCTTTTTCCAGCATTCCTTATGTGTATGCCCATTCATCTTGCAGGTAGGACAGCACTTGTCCATATAGGTTTTTCTCTTTGGATTTGTCACTTTGGATCTGCACTCATGTGCCTTGTGTCCTTTCTTTTGACATTTATAACAATTACCAATGAAAGTAGATTGTACTTGAGAAATACCTTTCATTTTGCTTCTGCAAATGTTTGAGGTGTGGCCTGGTTTTCCACAGTGATTGCATGA
>MU226414.1:844822-855151 GCA_018584345.1 Thuja plicata
CATGCATGTATATATACACACATGTGTATATACACACATGTGTATATACACACATGTGTATATACACACATGTGTATATGCACATGTGTGTATATGTGTATGTGTATATATGTGTATATGTGTATATATATACACAAATGTGTGTATATATGTGTATACACACATGTGTATGTGTATATATACACATATGTGTATATGTGTATACATGTGTATATATACACATGTATGTATGTGTATACATGTGTATATACATACATGTATGTGTGTGTATATATATATGTGTGTGTGTGTACATGTGTATATATACATGTGTGTATATACACACACGTGTGTGTGTGTGTATATACACATACATGTGCGTATATGTGTGTATATATACACATGTGTGTGTGTATACACATGTGTGTATATATGTGTATGTGTGTATATGTGTGTGTATATATGTGTATGTGTACAAAAACAAAATTCCAATTCCAATTCTAGTTGTGTGGAACCAAACACAGAATTTGCATCTTCTCAGTCATCTTCCAGGTGAACCAAACAGGGCAGCGATAATCTAGAATTCATTTTGAGAATAGCACAAACCTAGAATGGATTCAATTCTAGAATTGGCAATTCCAGCATGCACAAATTCCGCCAACCAAACGGGCCCTTGATGTCCATTGAATACCACCACCTCCTTAATCGTCATTCTCCTTGAATTAAAACCCAAAGTCTACTAAGTTTTCTTTCCATATCATTAATAGACAATTTAAATATGCAAAAGAGACGAGGGAAAATAATATCCTCTCTTCTATTCAATAGAAAAGATCAAATTTTGCCTATTAACGAACATTTCCTAACATTATTGTTGTTTTCCCCGAGGCACCTATGGTTTTGCACCATGACCTCATAGACTTGACGTAGTACTTCAATGTCTTATAGTTCATGGTTAAGCTTATAGTTCAATAGCTTATTAGTTCATTGTTTATATCATAGAAACTAACATTTTGAAAGAGAGTTTTGCTAAGGTTTACATGTCAAATCAATGAGTTAAATTCTTTGATAAAATCCAATAAAGATAAATTGTTGGTATACATTACTACAAAGGAACTCTAGGTCAATATCATTGGGCACAAGAAGGAAGAATTGGTCACATCACCCAACTTAAATGGTTGACAAATGTTTTCCTTAGCCCAACTAAATATTTTATTTTAATGACATAAAGTACCTCTCATGTGAACAAGTTAGATCATCTTTGACTAAAGGCAAGTGCCTATTTACAAAATCCTAACGAACTATATTATGTCACATCAAACAAATTCCACTTGGGGTTCTACATATATACCGAAGGTACATACAATTTGTGGGTAATCAAATCATCCACAAGGATAAATTTATTTATAAAATTAGTTGAAGCAATTAAACAAGGGTAATTATTTAATAAAAAATAATAATTAAGCAAGGGTAATTATCATTTACAGGTCAACATTCAAATAGGGGGTTTAAAGCAAATGAATACCCACTTGACATATGAAATGAGTAATTAGCCACTTAAAACAAGAACTAGGTAGCGTATCTAAATTGCAAACTTAAGAAGCGTGGGATTCAAATTAAAGGATCGTGATAGATGAAGGTATAGGGGAAATTTTTAAAAAAAGATCGCAAATTAAAATGAGTGTTTTATATCAATTGTAAATAAAAATTACAAATATAAAAAGCGAGTCAGGAGATTTGAATTGAGATCAGAGGATCATAATGAGTGATGAAGGTGTGGGAGAAACACCAAAGAAAATCACGAGTCTAAATGAGTACACTCATATCAATTATGAACAAGGATATGGAAAATCTATAAAGAGAAATAGGGTACAATGACAGGATTAAAGATTCAAAGGATCGTGGTGGATGATAAAAGCATAGGGGCAACACCAAAGAAAATTATGAGCCAAGATGATTACTCTCATATCAATTATAAATAAGGATATGGAAAAATCTATAAAAACAAATAAGATACACATATAGCACCAAAATCAATGTACCAAATGTCATAAGATCAAAATGAAGGTAGTAAAGGTTATTGGAATTTGAGAAGGGGACCCCAGAGAGAATGTTGTTGAGGTAGAGAATGTTGTTGAGGTAATTATAGGTCTGATAGAGTCAACAATTGACTCAAAAATAATAGAATGCCAAATCAACATTATCCAAATTTCAACATTCTCCCTTTAGTTTCCAAGCATCATCACACAAAATGATAGAATAAATGGAAGTATGAAAACATTCATTGCATCTGTAAGATATTTGAAAAGTATTATTTATAAATTGTAGAAAAAAATAGCTATTGCTTAAAGTTCATTGCATGCAGCCATCTCCAATCATCACTGACTTCAAAAGGTCTAATAGTTTGAAAAGTATTATTTATAAATTGTAGAAAAAAATAGCTATTGCTTAAAGTTCATTGCATGCAGCCATCTCCAATCATCATTGACTTCAAAAGGTCTAATAGTTTTCTCATATATTTTCTTGGTAATTAGATTGCACACAACTATCACCTCTTTCAACTTCCCCATCTAATCCTAATTTTGTAGTATTTAATTTTTATCACTCAAATAAAGAGCTTATTTGAGAGTAGATTTAATTTCCTATTAATCATTAGAATCAAATTTATCTTCCAATTTGTCATTGGCATTTATAATGTTTTGATGATGTTGTCCATATACATTTTAAGGTTGTTCAACTCACATCATTTATTTATTTTTATTTTTAATTTGTGTCCTCTGCTACAATCTCATCTACTTCCTTCAGCATGTGGTTTATTTCTTTTATCATATGTAATAGTGTATTTTTTTAAGTAAACTTTCGGTAGCCTTATTCTCTACTCTTTCATTGAGAATATTTTTAGCATTCACCATAAAGATAACCTCAATATGTGTTACAACATTGTGAATAACAATTATATGTGCCAAAATATTCGGTAAGTCAACTACAATAATGTTAATCAATATTCAAAAATTAACTTCTCATCAACACAGGAAAAAAAAATTTACATTGTAAAGTTGGCTAAGTAGTTGGTAGGATTCCTACCAAATCAAACTTGTTTAATTCCAAGTAATCTTTTAGACTCTACCCCCCTTTATATAGATAAATTTACACATCAAACTAATTTTTAGTTGTAATGAGACTTAATCCACTCATTTCTCGTGTAACTAGCACTATTTAGCTATAGATAGTATTGAGAAGGCCTTGGTCCTACCTTGATTTGTGTTGGGAATTAAGGTGCTCAACCTTAGCAATTCCTTACATTATATTTATTTATTGAATATCTTATGTGTAAGTTATTTCTCGTCATATTATGTCATTTAATGTGACATGGAAGATGACACGAATGTATTTTATCCTTATATGGTCAAGTAGGCATCCCACTTTGGTAGAGATATTTTGAAATGTGTTGGCATCTTAGAAACATGTGTAAGTTATTACTATATAATAGTTTCTTATGACAAGCTCAACAAGTTTGGAAGGCATATGGGGTTATGATGAATTGTAAAAGAATCAAATGATTATAATCACTTATATAAGATTCTCTTAAAATTGTAAGTGTTGTCATATATGAAAGATTTTATGACAATTGTAATGTGTGTAAGATTTTTTGTCATATCTATTATTAGCAAAAAAAAAAAGTCTCCAAGTTTGGAGGTATGTGAGAAGGGCTAGAAAATGATGTACATGTGTCATTTGCATGTTTACATGTGGTTGGAAAATATGTGCCATGATAATTTGTACAACCCTTTATTTGGGCTTTGTCTAGAAGCTACTTTAAGCTTATAAATCTCTATAAATTACATGTCTTCTATGTGGGTTTTGAGAGAGGAGAAAGGAAATTGTTCTTTGCGGGCTTATGTTGTTGGTTTTCCTTTAGTAAAGCAAGATGTAGACTCCATGTAAATGCCTAGAGCCTGCAAGTGTATTGTAACTATCTATGATCAAAAAATAATCCAGGAGTCTCCATATGGTATGGGCACAAACAATAATGGAAAATATCATAAATATAATTTTTTGATATTTTCTAGGTTTTAGTAAATGGCATTTTCAGAGGTCTTCAAAGCATTTTTGGCCTTTGAAACTTTCGGTAGACCTTTATAAGTTCTTCCATAAGGTATTGAAACTAGATCTCTTGGAGATCTTTCCAATGGTGAAAACGGTTCACAGTTTTGAGCCTTGAGCGAAAAGTTATGCCTTTTCAAGGTTGGATTAAAATTGTATATAGTATTTTGACATTTTTTATTATTTTTGGTTTTTATTTTGCAATAAAAATTCCAGAGTGTTCATGTTCAATTCCAAGACAATTTTTGTGACCCTTGGGATCTCATAAAAATTATATAAACATTATTTTTTCCGAACGGAATGGAATCACTTTTGGCTTGCATATATTGGTGTCGAATTTGTTGTTCTTGTAACAGGTTTGTCAATACCGCAAGTCATACAATAGGTATTGTACTCTGAAACCATAATTTGGATCAATCTGTTGCATATTAATACATGTTGTTTTGATGCTTTGAAGTGTAAGGTTTTTTAGCCGAAAGAGTTGTCCCCATGTATATCGGTGTTTCTTCTCTTCTATCTATATTTCTTCTATTCTAATTATTTTGTGTTCTTGAAGTGTTGGTTTACATGTTGTTATGCTAACAAAAAATTTTAGACATGCTAACTACATTGTCTTTCTCGTATCCATGTTAATGAATGAAAAATTAGCTACACTTGTTTATGCTTTTGTGACTTAGTAGTATGTGATTGTATCAAGATGAAATATGTTTAAAACAAAATGTAGGATACTAGAGTTGCATACTAGTTCTCAGATGGATTTCTAGGTTTATTTTTTTCTTTCATTTGGTATTAGAGCTTAGATAAAATATCAAATCTTGAAAAACAAATTACACTTAAGCTTTCCTTCCATGTCATTAAACAATTCAAATATGTAGAAGAGATGAAGGAAAACAATAACATCTCTTCAATTCAATTGGAAAAGAGAAAATTTTGCCTACTAACAAACATTTCTCTACATTATAGTTTTCCACAACGCACCTATGGTTTTGCATCATAAAACTTCTCTATATTATTGTTTTCCATGATGCACATATGGTTTTGCATCATAAAATGATGGACACATATCAATATCTTATATTTTTCTTAGGGTAATTGTTTATACCATACGAATTGTTAAACTAGCATGATTGTAGAAGATATTTTCTAAGAAACAAGCCATATATTTATTGTACTTGAATTATATTTAGTTTGATTAAATTGTACTAAATTTTACATGTCAAATAAATGAAGTAACATGATGAAAGAAGTGGGCAAGGAAGATTTCTTGGATAGATTACACTAGACATAGGTCAATAACCATGTACCATCTTACCATCCTACACCTTTTGATGACAATGTTGCTAAGAATTGGAACCTCTCTAATTCCTATGCTAGATTTGACAACTCAAAGGTGATGAACAGACTTAATAAAAGATGAAACCCCCCACATTTTGGATTCCATAAACTCAATTTTTATGGGTCAACAAGGGGAAACTAGGACAAGGTCGTGACTGGTGGAGTGATAAGATCTAGCATCGATGCCTTTGTGGCAGCTTATATAGGTAGCTTTGAAGGAGGCACTAACAATCAAACTGAGGGAACAACCTTGCTTTAGGGAAAAATGATTTCTTTCTCAATTTGGATTAGGATCCTTATAATTGAAGGGAACTTCAAGATAATTTTTTTATTTCATTAAAGTCCTCAATGCATTGGGTTGGTGTGTTGAAGGAATAATTATTAATATGCGTAAACTCCTCCTAGGTTTGGATATTTTTTAGATCAGGCATACATACAAGGAAGGGAACAAAGTTGTGGATGTCATGGATACCCTAAGGATGGAAGAGGATTTTCCTACTGATAAATGCCAAAAATCTCCTTTCAAAGGAGATAAAATCAAACCAACACACAACATGTTGAATACCCCAGGTGTTTGGTTCTCTGGACCTTTATCTACTAGGTTTCTTTAGAGTGGGTTTTTGGAGACAATGAACATATTTAAAAATTATTTAGTGGACTAAAGATCATAATATTCTGTTGAATAGACTTGACAATAAAAATCCCTATAATACTTATTGGGTGATGTGGCTCGCAAAGAAGACATGGATGAATTGTTGAAGAGAAAGAAGGATTAGGTGGATCAAAAGATGGGGCCCACAACATGAATATACACATGATTTAGGTGTCGATCTGGCGCCTTCATTGATGGTATGCACGTGTGACCACTACCAAGAGTCATTTACTAATGATTTAATGTCATCATTTCTTTGTCATTGACATGACCAAAGTAGAAATTTTAATAAGAATTTAACTAGATTTTTCGGTGGTTGATGTCTTATGCAAGGAAAATGTTGCTAAATATTTCCCTAAGTACTATGAGAAAATGTTGGCATAAGTTGCATTAAATGTAGATGCCAAAATAATATTATCTCCTCGTTGGCATGTATTCCACCCTTTCCAATAAAATATTATTGCATTTCATTATGACTATTCTTAGTTGGTTGGGTAAAAGAAAGATTACGTCTTTGTTTTAAGTAATCTCTAATATTATTTTAATATCAATTATCTAAACTATGGGTGGGGACTTGGTGTAAACCAAACCAAGTACCCAAATCGAGTTCAAAGAAGATGATATAGTGTGGCACATCTATAGTGAGAGAGGGGTAGCCCAATTCATAGAATGCATCAATGGGTTCGATGAGAACCTATCTATATAGTTTTCCATGTCATGGGAGGATAAGACAATTAGGGTTGGTGGTATCTCTTTTGATATCAATGAAGATTTCATAGCCAAGGCAATATGCCTCTCAACTAAGGGAAAAAAAGAAATAAATGGAGCAGGGTGACAAATAATGATAATTTGAACCAATTCTTAGGGAAAATGAGAAACTAATTAAGTTGCATGGGGAGTTTATAGATCCAAGCTACCTACTCCTTGCAACCATGTATTTTTAAAGATGATGAAAATTTTCACCCTAAAGGGGCATATTTAAAGTCTATCACTATTGTCATTTACCCTTGTTAAATCATTTGTGTTACCATGCTTTGATTTCATTTCCATTTTTTCTTTTGAATTCTCTTGAAAATTTAGTTAAGTATGTTATTGAAATGACCAAGATCCAAGATAGAAACTATTCCTTCTCCATTAAGGTCTCATATTTTTCCTTTATAATTTCCATCTTGCCCTATGCCTCCCTATAAAAATTATAGTCATGGAAGCCATATGCTTTGATTCTCCCCCAATAATGATAATTATTGAATCCCATATCCCTAGAAAGAAAAAGGGCCTATGCATATTGGGAGATGGTAAAATCCTTTCCCAATCTGGTACCCTTGGTACCCCCACCCACAAAATTGTTGTTGAAGGCCTCTACAACCTTAAGCATATTGTGACCACCTTCATTGTAGGAAAAAAGAAAACTAAAAAACATACCCCACTAGAAAAAAAACCCAATAACACATATAATAATTGAGGAAATCATTAGTGATGCAAATCAGGGTTTGGGGGAAGAAGATAGTAAAAGTGGAAGTGTCTACCCTAGACACTGTAACTGAATGGTAGGGTGTGTGGCTAATAAATGGAAGGAAAAGATATTGGTGGATTATGAGGAAGAATAAAAAGAAGATGATGTTATTGGTAAATGTGATGTCTCTAATGATAGTGATATGGGGAAGGATGAAAGCTCGACTAAGTCTACTGATGATGGTTCCATGCATAATTTTTATAGTTTCAAGATAGAACTAGTGTACCTAACTTAGGATGATTTATCAGAGGAAGAGGATACAAATTGATGGAGTGGTGTGGGAACCTTTTCATAATGCAAGATTATGGTGGTGGAATTCGGGACCTTAAATAAAAAAGTGTTGGAGATGGAGAAAAAGATGATCAACATATACAAGTTCATCTTACATGTGATGTAAACTTGACTACTTCTCGATGTCTAATGTTGAAGGTGTCAAGAAAGAATTTTGAGAAAGAAATAAACTATAAGGAGATTTTTAAGTTCCTCAATGATGATTTAGAAATGTGCTCACTTAACCACTAGATGGTTGGTTTCAGTCCTTATTGTTCTTGTTATATGTTTCTAAGACTCATAATTGTCTTACTTTTAATTGTTGTTAAGACTATTTATCTATTTTATTTTGATGCCAATCTATTATTGGTGTATTGTTGATGTTTGGTTGATATCATGTTTAAGTTGCCTATGAGTTGTTTTTTATTACGGTAAAAATAGGTTTTGAAGGGACCCCGAAACCCTTTAACAAAATAGAAAAAAGAAAGACATTAAATCCCAGAGAACAACAAGCTGCCCCAAGGAAGGAAGCAGGCTACAAAGGGACAAATCCTAGATTTAACAATAGGCAGATACAAAGAAAAAAACAAAATAAGATGCTGGAAGGAAAACAGAGAGAAGAGCCGCCATCACCGAGATCAAGACAGAGTCTTCAGGAAACTCTCAGATTCCTCCAGCTGAGTCTTCATAGTCTTCACATTGTCTTTCAGCTTCTGGATATCCGGATCCTCAACCTTCTGCTTCTTTGACCTAGTGCGAGTGCTAGGTCCCATCTGCTGGGAAGGATCAGAATGTTCAATGGTATCTTTGTTTCCTTCCAGCCAGTTTCTCAGAGACATCAAATTCTCCATAGTAGACCTCATTCCTGTGTTCACCAGCGTAAGCAGATGTTTTAGCATTTCCTCATTCCCGCTTATTTTCTTCTAGATAGGTATCATGGCTATCTCGACAGCTTTTTTAATTTTTTCATCAATTTCAGAGCCGTGATCATGTACAGGGACATTGACATTTTGAGGAAAGTCCTTTCTGAGAATAGTCATAGTTTCCTCAATCATAGAGCTCTTATTTTCCAGCTTGATACATCTATTCTTAAGTTCAACCAAATCACTCTGCACCCATTTGTCCAAATTGTAGCTATAGATAGATTTATTTTTTGCAATCTCAAGGGGAGACATGATAATAGTCCTTCTGACCTGTGAGTCCATCCTTCTGATATCTCTTTGAAGAGATTGAGTTTTTCTACCCTGAAGGATTCTCTCACTATCTTCTTCCATATTCTCCTTCTTAGAACTGGGAGAATCATGAGACTCCAAGTTTTCCTCTTCCAGAACCTTAAAACTATTGTCCCCCGAGTTATCAGCATTACTATCCATAAGATTAATATCAATTTCTTTATTTTTGTTGGCAACCTTCTCACACTCAATCTCTTTATTCTCATTTCCTTCTGTATTAACATTCTCCAGAACAGAATTAAATTTTTCCCGAGATTTTAGATTATCATGACTTTCCTCAGGGTTTTCCTTGGCATTTTCAATTTTAGGATCCTCTGAATCCTTCACCACAGGGGTCTGGGTAGTGGGATTATTCTCAGCATTAGGATCCATCTGATGATTCTGGACACCTTCAATTTCAGTTTCCTGAGGGATAAGCTTCTCACCATCAGACTCCTGGAGGATAGGACTAACAAGGGAATCCAAAACATTCTTTTCTGACCCAGAGGCAACACTAAGGTGCTCATCATTCTTCTGCTCAACCAGAGACTTAGGAGGAGACGGCTCAGAGGGCAGAGAGGCTTTCTTAGATTTAGGAGTCTTAGACAGAGACCCCATAGACTTCCTCTTTTTAATCTGGGCAGGGATAGGGTCGGGAATATGGTCTCTGGCATAATCAGCTATAAGGAGGATAAGCCCGACATGGAGGATAGGGGAATTCTTCCCTTTGTAGTCAGTAATGCTCTGGTTAAGCGACCAGAGGAGAAAGTAGGGGAAAGAAATGTGGATCTCATGTCTAAAGTGATTAACTAGGGCAAAATGATAATTATAGACCCTAGAGAATCTACCCTCGAGAGTAAAGTATTCCATTATAACTTTAATAACAGAACCTCAAATTTTATCAATATTCTCCATGTCGACATAGTCTTTCTTACCTTTCACCAAAAGAGCCCTCTCCTCATCAGTGACAGAAAATTTCTTGTAAGCTATGGTTCCCACTTTCACCTCTTTTGAATACTTCAGTCCATCCAGTGGGAGACCAGTGATATCAGATAGGGCCTCGAGGCTAAGGCTATAAGACTTTACCGCAATATTAACCGTGCCCTTATCCCAGCCATCAGCGAAGGCTTTAGAAACCTCAGTATCAAAACCATGAAGTCTCTTAAGAAAATGGTGAACATGACCTTTCTTCAAAATTCTCCACACTTCCTTTTCCTTCTTCCACTTGCATTCCGCAGGCTCTTCCCTTCTGAGATCACCACCCATGG
>MU226414.1:859609-876207 GCA_018584345.1 Thuja plicata
ATACATATATATATACATACATACATATATATATAGATACATACATACATACATATATATATATATATGTATATATATGTATATGTGTGTGTGTGTGTGTGTGTGTGTGTGTCTATATATGTGTGTGTGTGTGTGTGTGTGTATCTTTACCATGTTGGCTCTCTTAACCAAATATTATATAGTTGGCTCTCAATACAAAATAGATTTAATAAAGAAAATATTAAATACATAGTCGGCGCTCTTACATAATAAAAATATACATTATCCACAACCATAATCCATCTTATCTCTCCAGGAGTCCACGTCATACTCTCCAAATCATCGCTACAGTTCAACTGCTCTATATCTTTGTTCTGTTGTTGTCGCATGTCTTCAAATCTCTCTAACTCTCTATAATCGTTACCAAAATCAAATTGATCTTAGATGTAGGTCATACATACCCCATAATATATTCCTCTAATATTTCTCTCCATAACTCATCGATCTTGATCTTCGATACCTAAAATACCTCTATATTCTGCTTCTGTACTTAGTTGATTTCAAAATTGAATCATCAAAACTTAACTTCAAATCAATCGATCAATATGCCAGATATGTTGCCATAAATGACAACCAAAAAGTGATTCATATCATCAAAAGGATCACTTTCCAACAATCTCTCCATTTGGTATTTATGGAAACACTTAACAAAAATTGACTAAGTGTTCCAACACAAAAACTGTCTCTCCTCTCTTCTTCTATTTTGCTTCTCTCTTCTCATTTTTCTCTCTTCTCCCCATTTATTTTTTTTCATTTTTTTCTTCTCTCTTCTCCCCCTTTGACAACAATGAAAAAGGTGCATAAAATAATACAGCTAGTGCTTTCTCACCATTTTCATAATATCTTGAAAAAAATCTTCCAAGATCTTCACTTTTGTGCTCCATGATTCAATAAATAGTTGACTAACATGAATTAGTCCGCTTAGTACATATGATGAAGTCTCTGCTTCTTTCAACTCTGTAGGCATAGAGTTTGTCAGTGATTCTATTGTTTTCTCCATATTTGATAAATGTATTTTGAGAATTGATAGTTTAGGAGTGATCAAACTCTTCAACAAACCAAATCTTGACATGACTCTCCCTTTCTCTATATGCAATACATTCAGTTTATCTAGAATCCTTGTTACTTCTTTGTCTATTTCTGTTACCATTTACGAGGAGGTTTCACAACTATCCATCATACTGTTCAAGGTTTCCATGTCCTTAGCAATAATGTCTTCAATGTTTTGAACATGTCTGATAGGGTTCAAGAAATAACTAAATAGTATCCTACCATGCACAACACAACTCTTTGCTTTTGTTGTAATAGATTTCAGAATGCCTAAGTCCCATGAAATAGACTAGAAAACTTCTATCAGTTTCTTCTCCAAGTAGCTCTTCTCTACCTTTTCTTTTGTTATCTTCACTAGGGTCTCACAGTGACCATCAAACTCATCAAGTACTAAATTCAAGTTCTCTACATCATCTCTTCTTTGGAAAACAATAGGTACTGGAAGCAATTTATTCACAGTATCGATTGCTCTAGACATTACCTTAGTTTTCTTGTCACTTTTCTGCTTAGATCTTTCCTTTTCTTTAGTGAGTGCAGTGAAGGCTAGACTCACCAACTCATCCTCATCCATGCGATCAACATAAACATCAATAGGTTTGTCTTTACTTGCCAACAATAAGATAGAAGACGTGTCAATTTCATTTTTGTCTTCAACTTTTTCTTCTTCATCTTTCTGCTCCATTTCTTCCTGTTCTTCCTCTCTTTGTTCTTCCTCTTTCTGTTCCTCATCTTCAGCCATTGTACTATCAATGTTTCCTTCAAATGGATCCTTATCATCATGAGAAGTGTCAAGTGTCATAGGCACACCGTAAATATAGAAATTAGGTTGCATATCACCTTCGCTTTTCTCAACACTTGCCTTAGCTGATTTGGAACTCTCTCCCATTCCTAAGGGTGTAGGCATTGTAGTCTTAGGAGGTTAAGCCTTCTCAGGAATAGTACTCTTTAGTATCTGATACAATGCTCTCTAAGTCTCTTCAGTAACTTCTTTATATTTTATTGCTATAATCTTTACTAACCTTGCCTTAGTCCTCAATAATGGTTTTAGTTCATTGAATATTCTATCTATCTCTTGCATAGAAATCACAGGTAACATGTTATCAATTGCTTGATTTATGATAGTCTCATCTTCAATATGTGCTAAATATTTTCTTATTTCCAATCTCTCATACAAATCTTCAGGTACACTACCCTCTATCTCTAGCAGATTTTTCTTGAAAAAAAGTAGGTGATTTACGACAATATCTTTAATCATAAGTTTATCATTTTCAAGTTTGGTTTCCACACTTATCTAACACTTTTAGCTTTCTTCTCTTCTCTCAGATTCCTTAGGTCGCTTCTCTTCAAATGGTAAGGAAATAGATAAACATTAGGTGCTTTATACAACGTTAAGTGTCAAAAACTCATATTACCCAGTACTGTCCAATAAGTCATAAATTTCATGATCATAATATATGCATCGTCCAATGTTGCGCTCTTAGATATAAGTTCCATGATGTCGGCCAATATCATACCTAATCTCACTAGAGCTCACTCTACAAAATTAGGGAAGGGATATATTCTGATATATTCATCCAATGCTTCCCCTAAGGCCATGCTTGACTATTCAGGTTGATTCTACTTTGTTATCATTATCCAAAGATCTAGTAGCATCTACTATCTCTGCCTGAACCAATATCTCATGTGTCTCTTTGATTTTCCATATCTTGCCACTGTTGTTATCTTCTGCTTTCTTGAAACAATTGTCAAAATCACTCTTTAGTTCTACAATACTTTTATCAGTATCATTTTCATTCTTCTTTGTGTTCATAGGAGGTGGCACTCTTCTTTTATTTACTTCATTATACCTGCAAAACTTCGCTATATGTCTTGGATTGTTGCATTTTTAACATATAGGAGGTATTCTTTCCTGATTTACTTGTAACTTACAATACTTAGCAATGTGTCCAATTTTATTGCAATTGTAACATGTAAGTTTTAATATAGGTTCTCTTATATTGTCTTTTCTATATCCAGATTGATTGAGTTTCATGCATTCTACTTTCTTGTGCCCATATGCATTACAGTTAAAACAATAACCAAAAAAACTTTTAAAAGGGGAATTACCTCTGTAATCTCTTTTCATGTGTCCAAACTTATTACAACCAAAACATCTACCTCTGAAAGTTCTGATCTTCTCTTTAGGTTCTTCAAGAGTAGGTTTTTTTGTATCAATCTTTGCATCTTGTTTCTCTTCCTGATTCTTGGAACATTGAGCTTCATTGAAGCCAATACCAGTCATATCTCCTTTAGGTTTTTGTCTGTCTCTTTGTTCATCGATCAAGTCACTGCTCATGTAAAGTTTCTCAATGTGTTTCTTTGTCTCAAAAAGTTCACCCTTTATGATCTGATTGTATTTCTCCAATTCTAGATACTTGTTCTTGTAATGGTCAGCCTCATTCTTTATTTGTTCTATCAAAACTTTTGCATTTTTCAAAGCTTCTTCAATCTTGTTTTTAGCATCTTTTTCCTGTTGAATCTCTTTATCCATTACTTCATTCTCAAGCTTCAAAGTGTCATTATCTTGTTCAAGTTTCTTTATCTAATCTGAATTATCATTATCTAAATCTTCTTTTATCTGAACCACAAGGTCTTGTCTCTGATTTCTAGAAATTTCAAGCCAGTCTTTCAGTTTCTTGATAAATCCCTCAGCTCTCCTTAATTTGAATCTCAAGTCACCATTTCCTGCTTTTTCTTTATCAAGGTCTTCAAGTGTAGCTTCAAAGTTCTCTTTCAAATTATTTGAATCCATTTTGATCTCCCTTAAGCTGTTAGGATTTCTCTCCAAGGTCAAAAAGCTTTGATACCAATTGTTAGGATTAAGTAATACTGAGAGGGGGGGTGAGTCAGTATTACAACACTTAAAATAAACTTTAAACCAATTCCACATAAACCATAAGCATAGTTTAATCAAAATAAGATAAGAAAATAACATAGAACTCATAACACCATTATTTGTTGTCGAGGAAACCCTGGCCAAGGGAAAACCCCGGTGGGGATGGTACCCACAACCATGCACTAAAGTATAATGTCCTTGTTAGGAGACTTAGCCATATTAGGAGCTAAATATTACATAGTACAATTCCTTGTTAGAGGAATACAACCCTGTTAAAGGTATACAACACCCTGTTAGGGGATAACCGAGCTTACACCTCTTACAATAATACTTCTATTACAAATTGTTCTCAGTAATGAACAAAACAAGCATCTTCAATGCTTAGATAGCTCCAGTTATAGTTTTGCAATGATCTCTTTCATCCTCTGCTCTTCTATTCCTATTAAATATCCATCACTCTTACATTTTCATTATCTTCTCTCTAAAAAAATTCTTCATATATATATCTTTATCTTTACCAAGTCAACTCTCTTAACCAAATATTACATAGTCGGCTCTCAATACAAAATAGATTTAATAAAGAAAATATTAAATACATAATCAGCACTCTTACATAATAAAAATATATATTATCCACAACCATAATCCAACTTATCTTTCTAGGAGTCCACGTCATACTCCCCAAATCATCGCTATAGCTCAACTTCTTTGTATCTCTGTTATGTTGCTGTCGCATGTCTTCAAATCTCTCTAACTCTCTGTAATCATTACCAAAATCAAATTTATCTTAGATGTAGGTCATACATACCCCATAGTATCTTCCTCTAATCTCTCTCCATAACTCATCAATCTCGATCTTTCATACCTAAAATACCTTTGTATTTTTGCTTATGTACTTAGTCGATTTCAGAACTGAATCATCAAAACGTAACTTCAAATCAATCGATCAATATGCCAGATATGTTTCCATAAATGAAAACCAAAAATTGATTCAAATCATCAAAAGGATCACTTTCCAATATATTATATAGCACATTGCAAGATTTCCAATGCTTCAAATGGTTCATCAATCCGATTCAAAAGTTATGGCCTCCAAACGCTGGGTCTCCCAAAATAGGAAATGTAAAAATGTGTCAAACATGTAAATGATCTTTAAAAGGGAGTTACATATGTTTGTGTGTGTATTGACACATCATAAGGTATCTCTTAATGGAGTTAAGGTGGGCACCACTTTATAAGTGATTTTTAGCTTGTGGTTTTGTAATACCATTTGACAGTTTCATGTATTGTATCTCCTATATATTAGGCGTGTGAGATGGAGGGTGTGTGTAAGATTTTTATAGCTTTTTAGTTACCTCTGGATCTCTAGTTGGTGATACTCCTAAGAGAAGCTAGCCCTGCAATTATATTGTAATATATTATTGATTAATGAATAATATATTATGCTACTTTTGGAGTGTAGGTTTTTTCTCTCGAATGAGTTTTTCCCACGTAAAACATCATGTTGTCGTATGCATGATATTTTATCTTATTTATGTTAAATGTATGTATTTTTGATAAAGATCTAAGATTTTTTTTACATTACCCTCTCCTCAAGATTAGTGTAGGAATTTGTTTCGCCACTTACCTTCCTTATAAAACCTTGGGGGACACCTTCTATATCTCATACCATCATCCTCACCAATTTTTCTCAAACAATTGAGCTAAAACCTTGTGGCTCAACTCACATAATTTTTGGCTACATATTTAACTATCCAAACAAATCATACACAAGGATAAAATTAATAATAGATTTTGTTGCAATAATAAAACAAGGGTAATTACCGATCATGGATTAACATCAAAATAGAATGCTTGATGTGGGTTTAAATCAAATGAAGGACTACTTGACATATGATATAGGGGAAGTCAATGAATTGATATAAAACACTAGTATAATTAAATAGAAAAGATAGGGAGTGAGTCTAGAACCTTGAATTAAAATCAAAGGATTGTGATAAATATAAAGGCATAAAGGAAACACTAAATAAAATTATGAGTTAAAATGAATATTTTCATATAAATTGTGAATATAAATTACAAATACAAAAAGTGAGTTAAGAAACTTGAATTCAAACCAAAGGATCATGATGGATGATGGAGACATAGGGGAAATATCACATAAAACCATGAGCCAAAATGAGTATTCTCATATCAATTATAAACAAGGATATGACAAATCTATAAAGATAAATAGGGTAGACATAGAAGAACAAATATTCAAAGGATCATGATGAATGATGAAGAAATGGGGGAACATCAACAAAAATCATGAGAAAAAATAATTATGTGTGTATTAATTATAAACAAGGATATAGAAAATTTATAAAGAGAAATATGGTACAATTATATGACCCAAGATTGAAAAGGAAATGATGAATCATGAAGGCATTGGGGAAAACACCAAAGGAAATCATAAGCCAAAGTGAGTATTCCCATATCAATTATAGAAAAGGATATCCAGAAAATATATAAAAATAATAGAGAGCACATGTGTGACCAAAATCAATGTACTATAGGTCATAGGATCGAATGAATGTATTGAAGGTCATTGGAATATGAGGAGGGGTCCCCAATTTTTCAAAAAAATAAGGGAATTTTGTTAAGGTAATAATAGGTCTACTTGAGACATTGGAAGTTAAATTATGATACATAGTCAAATCAAAAATAATTTAAGCCCTATATTAATTTATTTAAAATTAATAAAATATTCAATCAACATTCTTCAAATTTTAACATTCTTTATTTAGTTTCCTATAATTATCACACAAAATGATTTAGTAAATTTCAATGACAATCTTGGGAATATCCATTCTATTTGTAGGATACTTGGCAAGTATTATTTATAAATTGTAGCAAAAAGTAGATGTTGATTAAAGTTCATCACATGTGGTCATCTTCTTCATCTTTGACTTCAAAGGGTCTAATAGTTTTCTCATATGCTTTCTTGATAATTGGATTGTATACAAATATCATCTTTTCAACTTCTCTATGTAATCTTACTTTTTTATTATTTAATCTTTATCAATAGAATCAATTTTAACTTCCAACTATTCATTGACATTTATAATATTTTTATGTTGTCCATATACATTTCAAGATAGTTCCTCACATCATTTTTGTTTTTTGGGCCCTCTCCTACAATCTCATCCACTTCCTTCACCATGTGGTTTACTTATTCTTGAGTCATTATTCCTTTATCATTTGTAACATAGTGTTTTTAGGAACTTTTGCTAGCCTTATCCTCTTCTCTTTCATGGGGAATATCACTATCATTCACCATGAGAGTAACTTCAATATATGTTACAACATTGGGAATAACAATAGTTTAAATAAAACACAATGATAAGTTAACAATATTAATGTTAATAAAAGTTCAAAATAATTCTTTCACAAAAACATAATAGTAGATATTTTACAATAAGAAGTTGGCTAAGCAGTTGATAGAATTCCTACCAAATAAGATGTATCTAAATCCAAGAAATATTTTAGACTCTACTCTCTTTTATATAGCTAAATTTGTACATTAAACTAATTTTGTAGTTGTAATGAGACCAAATCCAATAATTTATCATGTAACTAACATTGTTTATTCATAGAGAGTATTGAGAAGGTCTTAGCCCTACCTTGATTTGTAAAGGACTAAGAATTCTAGGATTATATATAATACAAGTTCTTGAGTGAGTCAAACATTGATAGGTGGAATTAGGACTAATATAAGAAATAAACATGTTATAGGAAAGAATCAATAGGAAATAATATCCAAAATAAGAGGAACTTCTACAAATAGATACCTTAGTTTTCATGTAGAGAGAGTGTCCACTATATGTTAAAAAAACTCTAAAGTACAAATAATTTCTTAACTAACATATTAAAATTATGAATATGAATAGATATCTCTAAGATGAATATATCCATGATTAAAAATATTTTCAAAACACCAATGTTTAACCTCCAAGGTAATTAACACGAATATGTTTGTCACCTCAACTCTTGTTCAATCTATATGTGTTGGTAACAAACAAGATCATTTGCAAAAATAAATACTCTTCACAAACCAATAATATACAAAACACATAAATGCTATAAAAAATATCAAAAATCTACAAAAGGTTCGCATAAGGCAAATAAGAAGAGGTGAGAAGGTAGGAGTGAAACTCTGACTAGGCCTCCAAGTATGCAACAATTGTAGGATTTTATGGAAAAGTGTTGGGACACCTGGTGAGTCTAAATAAGGTGAGACTGAAGTCCAAATAACCTCCCATAAGGTGAGGAGATAATGTGTTAACCTCTAGGTGAGCTTAAACATAGTGTGAATAGGACTCAACTAAGTAGGATAAAAGAAAAATATTTATATAAAACACATTTTTTGACACAAGGCAGGGTTCATAATGGGGCCAAAGGCTATCCCAAATACTAAACCAGCTTGCAGACACAATGCGGAAGCCACAACAACACAGTGAGAGAAGAAACAACATGGATCCTTTTCATTAATTGATCAAACTTATTACACGTCGGGATGTAAGGGCCATATACATTCAATGAATTACAAATTGATCTTCATACATGCAAGGTCACAGATCTACCTTACAATATCTCAACAGATAATCTTCTATTACAATCTGATATCAAATCCTACTCTCTCCTTGCTGCCCAAAACTAAGAACATAGAAACACATATATGCAAGATTATACCAAGAGAGGTCGGTGCTCAAATCCATAAGAGAGACCCATATTTAGGTCCAAACAGATCCCAATGAGAGACCCCAAATTAATTAAGCCATAGAAATTAACTGAAGAAGTCAGCCACTAGATCCAACTCCAAAATAAACAACTTGGGAAAAGGATGACCGAGCAACAGAGTGACTCAGGAAATGAATAACCCGAGAAACATAAACATGAGTTGAGCCAAGCATACCTGAGTAACAGAAGACAAACCCAAGCAACAGAAAAGAACTCAGAAACAAGCATTCCCGAGCGACAGAAACTCGAGCAACAGAGACCAACTTGGAACAAGCATAACTGAGTGACAGACCCAAGCAACAGAGTATTTCTCAAGCAACCTCCTAACAAACTAAAGAACAAAACAAACATCTTTTTTTTTTTGGTTGAGAAGGATTTCCAAGGACCCAAGATGCTCCTGCATCATTTTTACACTAACAACCACCCTTAAAAGAAATTAGGGAGTAAGCTAATCAAATAAAATATGAGTCCTCAAAACATGGCTAGATAAATACTCATGTACAAATAAAGATCTCTCATAAATGGAGAAAGGGAAAAAATATTGTGGGATTAAAACTCCCATATAAAAGAGAGAAAGAGAAGGATAAAGCCTCATACATGTGAAGATGAACATGATGATGAAGAAATTCTAGAGTATTTCAAGAACTATAAAATCTATTAAAAGATAAAATAGTAAATGTTGAGATCAACAAATTTCCAAAGATGTGGACCAAGAGATACAACTTTAATAAAAAAACATAAATAATAAAGCATGAGTGTCATGTAGTTCAATACTTAGAAGTGTCTAGAGTTCAACATGGATGATCGAAGAACATAAACAAGAAAGCATAAGTGACATGTAATACACTGGTTAGAAGTGTCTAGAATTCATGAATCTCACAAAATGATCCATTAAGAGAATTCCCCATATGAGAGATACAATGAGTAGTTTTATGCGACTCCCTTACAAATTTGTGAAGTTCATAAGGCACCACAAGGTTCCTTGACCACATCTCTACTAAAGACAAAAATCATTAGCAATAAAAATATCATGATTCCTCACTTAATTCTAATGAGGAAGTGTGATGATGGAAAACCAACTAAAATTCATTTTTTTGGCACTTTATATTAGTTTATTTATAGAATTATATGTTGTGGAATGAGTTCTTACACTTTTAATGTCAAGAGGTGGACAATGAATACATATATCAATTTGTCTTTCAAACTTTGACAAGTTAATAAAAATGGCAAACAAAATCCCCATAATTTATATATAGACCCCCTTAAAAGTATACAGTGATATGACACTTTATTCTAGTGCATTTGCATAATAGAAAATATTTACAAGTCCTCAAATGAGGCATCAACATAATTAAATATTTTAGAATATTGTCATGAAAAATAAACATCACCACTACATAAAGATTGAAAAAACCATGTGGGTTTAAAAATGGCACCCAAAAACATGTCCATATGAACCCAAACAAGTTTCTCAAAGTTCAAAAAATTAGGATTATGCAGGGCATCTTCTAAGAAATAAAAAAATTGGAAAAAAATTGTACATCATTCTACAAAATAAACTATACCACTAGATAGAGCATGAAAAAATACGCACAGTGAAAAAAATCACTCAAAATGCCTCTATATGAATGAGAAATAACCCTTTGAAGTTGAGGCCCAAAAAAAACGCAGCTTAGTTGAGAGATGGTACGAACCTAGGGAGAAAATGGTGGTTTTAGCATGACATCATGATGATATCAATATGAAAACATGCTAATATCAACATGTTGGTTGGGCATTGACTAGGTGTATATACTGGATGATTGTGCATACAAATAAAAGGCATAGTTAGGTGACTGTGTTGCCAACATGTCACTGGTTTAGGTAGTATGATTATTGACATCAACAAAAAAAACTAGTGGGATATTTTTTACGAAAAAATATTCTATGGATGGTATAGGTTGATAAAAAATGTTCAATTAATATAATATTCTTTGTAGGGAAATGGGCAGATAGTTTATTGCATAGTGGACAGTGTAGGCCTATGTAGGGTGACATCATGCCTATGTATGCATACTTGCAAAAATATATTAAAAAAAAATCCAACAAAAAAAGTGAACACCTACAAAAAAGTATTTTTTACACCACCTCAAGAGGCTTGGGTTATTTGTACAAGACTATGATACGACTACCATACAACCCTGTCATAAAATGCCCCTGGAAACACCAAAAAAAACCATCACCAAAGCACAAAGTGTTACATGTCAAAGTTTTCTTGCAGACCCTTCAGAGTGAAACCATGATGTTCCCCTCTCTCCATGACACATGGTTTGATGCCTTATGTCCACAGCCCTCTCAAAATAAAGAGAAAGAAGGAGAGTCTTTACAATTCTACTCTAATACCATGTTGGTACCAACCAAGATCACTAGAAAAAAGAATACTCTCCATAAATTAACAAAATGGAAAATATATAAATACCATAAGCAATTGTCTCAAATGTACAAAATGTACCTTTCATATAAAGGCAACCAAGAAGAGGTGACAAGGTAGGAGTGAAACTATGACTACTCCTCCAAGTATGAAACAACACAGAGACTCTATGTACTAGTATTGGGACACTTGGGGAGTCTACATGAGTTGAGACTAAACTCTAGATAACCTCCCATAAGGTAAGGAGAGAATATCTCAACCTCTGAGTGACCTTAAACATGGTGTGAATAAGACTCTACTAAGTAGGATAAAAATAAACTAGTTAGATAAAAACACCTTTTCACAATAAAAAAATGTAGTTATTGTAATTTTTCATTCATTTATTATATGAGCAAAATCCTAGCTAGGAAATGCACAAACATCTTTGACTACTTGCCTTTGTGTGTTATTGAAATGTGCAAAGAATAAAAAGATAGTTAATTCTTTGGTTTTTAACTTAAAACTTAAGTATTTTATTAAATAAATGTGAAGTTGAAGATAATTGGAATTGCTTATTGTTGACTTGGTGGTCAGCGCATCCTTAGAGATTCATGACATGGATTATCTGCCTCCTGTGGGTCAGGTTAAATGTGGCATTTGTATCGGGCCTTGACAGTTTGAGTTGTTGGTGCAACGATAAATAATTCCAACAATTGGTATCAGAGCCTTGGGTCACGGGTTCGAGTCTCCTTCAGTGGGTGTTGAAGGCTCAGTCGGTGCTGAGGGGAGATTGTTTACTTGGTGGTCAGCACATCCTTAGAGATTCATGACATGGCTTAACCACCTCCCATGGGTCAGGTTAAATTTGGCATTTGTATCGGGCATTGACAGTTCGAGCTGCTGGTGCAATGGAAAATAATTCCAACACTTAAAGCATGTATAATTTCTTCAACCAATAGATCCTACAAATTTCTTCTATTAAAGGTAATAATTTACTATGAATTTTTTAAAAATATAAATAACTAAAACAATTACATAAGAATCCTCGATTTTCTTTCCAAACAAGGACTTCTATCTCATTTTTTATTATTCACATTTTCTATAGCCCATGGATAGGGGCAAGAGATATTTTATAATATTAGCTATGTAACCTTTTTTTTACACTGAGGTAACAGTTTCCTTGAGATTAATAACTTTGATTTCCCCCTTAACTTCACCTAAATATAAGATTTTCCATCCTTTCTTATAGTTTTTTAGTGTAGAATTTTTATGTCTCTTTGTACCTCTATTTCTATTTTAGTTTTCAATATTTTGTGGTAAAATCTGTCTCTGTGTACCTCTTTGTCATTATATTTGAGTAAAATTTGGATCATTTTTTTGGTCGATAAACTTAAGTGAAATTAGTTATGTCCCCCATATTAATAGTCTAACAATCTTTCTTTTACTAAATACCAACATGATACAATTTAAGAGCCTATAGTAGAATATAAGTTATATTTATTTCATATAGAAAGTTATATCTTGTTAAATGTATATTTATTTACATCTTCACGAGCCTTCCTAAGATCTTTCAAGTAAATAAAAACCCTCTTCATTGACATATTCAACAAATTTCTCTTCTTTTAGTCATCTTTTTAATATATATTTCAAATAAGATAGATAAAAATTCTTTAACTAAATCTTGTATTCAAATTTAAATTTATAATTTTCTAAATTTTCTACCCACATTGCTTATTATTCAATTATGATATTTTAAGATAAAAAAATTTAAAATTTAATAATTGTTTTAGATGATAGAGTATTTCCTACAAAAAATTAATTATTGTACGCCTGAGTTGGCCTAGTGGTGGAGAACTTGTACTCTTGAAAGGGAGGTCACAAGTTCAAATCCCACTAGGGGGGTAGGGTATGTATGGCTCGTTTGTAGCATAATGGATGCCTCCTACAAAGAGTATGGGGTAGTCTCATATTGTTGTCACCATATGTAGACCCGAAAACATATGGTTGGTATAGTGGACTATAAAAGGACCTTTCCTTTACTTTACTTTCCTTTCCTTTCCTTATGTTGTGATTTTATAATATACATGGGATCAAATTTTATTAAGCATAAATTCATAATAACTCATTTTCATTCAATTTTACATCATAACTACAATTATGACATTTCTTGATGCATCACAATATACTATAAATGTTTGTGAAAATTATTATTAAATGGAAACTATATTTCCTTTATCATTTAAACTATATTTAAACTTTATAATATCAATAAGGCTTTCCTCAAGGTCCTGAATAATCAATTAGCTTCTACCATATATTAAAATTGTAATGCCCAACAATTCCTCTTAATTAAGTCACACAATTTGGAGTGAGAAAGTTAAGGATGGATTGGAATTGAGTTTAATAAAAATTATAATCTTCGTGATTAATAATACCTCCCAAGTACACAATATCACTCTTTACAAAATTAATTCAGTTCTATAGCAAATAAATAATATAGTTGCAAGAATAATGAAGTGCTTTCAATTGGTTTAGGTCATCCTTCTCCATTCTTCTACAAACAAAAGAATCATCATATATCTATAATAAATGACCTCAAATAGGACTTGAAATCTTTATTTTTTTATCTTATAAGGTTTCTCAAGCTTCAAATATTTTGAATAAATGAAAATAATAAAGTTACATTTGATTATTGTATCTTAGTTTATATAGATTAGAGTTGTTGCTATTATAATAAAATAAAACAATCTTACTTTGGGTAAGAAAAGTATCATTTCATCATAAATGCTACTTATATTTATTATTCTTGTCAATAATCACAAATTTAATTTTATAAAAAGATGAAGCATGTCAACAAAGTAATTATAAAAAATTTGTTGCAGCCACATGGAGCAGATGCAAGGGAGAGGGTTAGGTCATTGCAAGGGTTTTGGTGGCAGATCAATTACAAGGAATGAGCAGATCAAGACCTTCAACAAGATAGAGAATATAGAATAGTTTCTACTTGGTGGCCACCTAGGTGCATGAGAGGTGAGGCTAAAAAATCGATTGGGAAAACATATGAAAAGGGCTTCAAAAAAATGATAGTTGGTGGTGGTGATCGACAAGAGAAGAGTTATAGAAGGCTGCTACCAAAGAATGGTTATGCACAATGCCTGGAGAATCATACCACATATTAGAATAAGCTGGAAAATAAATTTTGTAAGTTGGAGGAGGATAAGACAAAGGAAGAATTGAAGGAGGTTAAAGAAAAGGAAGGACCATCAAAGGTATATTATATCTCAGATAAATACCCTTGTTTGTTGGTTAAAATAGATCACATAGGATGGAATGATGCTATTTTATGGTTGAGACATAAAGGATTTTTTATGAATTGGGTCAAGGAACAACCAAATTTATCTTGCATTAGGAAATAGTGTGAATAATGTGGACCTTTTAGAGTAGAACTCAAAACCCTCCCAAACACCTTTTATTTAGTAATCTGTGAAACTGCTCAAGTGAAACAATAGATTTTGGATAATGGGCCACACATGATGAGTGGAACGGGTTTTTTTTATTAAACACTGGGATCCAAAATTAAACCCTTTGAAGGTAAAAATTGAGGAGGTACCAATCTAGATTAGATTCTATAATCTTCCTTTTGAATACTAGGTCATAGACACAATGACGATGATATGCAATAAGTTGGGAAAGTTCATTAAGATTGGGGAACGTTAATGCTAGGAACAAGTCCCAAAATAATTTTTTCAATAGACCATTAGAAAAGTAGAGAGTCATCTCTAAGATTTTGGGTGTTAAAACATGTGCTTTACCTAGGAAATTCCTTGGCATTCCATTATTTGAAGGGGCAGGAATTTTTTTTATATCTAGAACAATCTATTAGATCAATGTAGTAGAAGGTTATAAGGCTACAAGATTTGATGGATTTCATTGGTTAGGCATATTATAATACTTTAAATGGCAATTTATGTTATTCCTTTATTCTAAATTTCATGTCTCAAACTTCCTATGAAAATTATTAAGGCTGTAGAAAGAAGAAAGTGTAAACTCATGTGGAATGGAAGTCAAAATTAGGATAAAACCCCTTTTCTTGCATGGGAAAGAATATGTAAACCAAAAGGTAAAGGGGGTGCATGATTAAGGAACTGACAATTGATGAATGAAGTAATGGGAGCCAATTTGATATGGATTTTATTTTAGAACCCCAAAAAATGGGCAAAATTTCTTAGATGAAAATATTTAGACAGTAAAGAGAAATACAAAATTCTAATGATTTGAAACCGTCCTAAAGGATCAACCGTATAGAATGTTTTTCTTTCATGTAGAACCCTCATTGTAAACCATATTTCCTGGTTAATTGGAAATGGGAGTACGGAATAATTTTGGTGCAACTCATGGAAGGGTCATAAATTTTTGAATGAGGGTGATAGATACAGGGAGATTCAATGCATCACATGTATGGCATGGGGCTCAAAAGTAAAGGAATTTTTTGAGAAAAGACATTTGAATGGGGTTGAGGTGTGGGAGTGGAAATCACCTTGGATTTTACCTTTATCTCTTGGAGATTAGGATAGGCTGATAGAAATTTCCAAGCAATGACTGGTGATGATTTTAGATCAAGAAGACAAAATCATATGGTGTGGTTCCCAAAAGGGTAGTTACTTAGTGAAGATAGGATGCAATATTTTGGAAAAATATTTTAGAAAAGGAGTGGTCTAACAATTTATGTTGGAATAAATATTGCTTGCATAAAGAAAACTCTTTCTCATGGTTACCATTACAAGGGAGAATACTTTCAGGAGAAAGGCTAACTGGTCAATTGGGATTCAAAGGCCCTTTCAGGTGTGTTATGTGTTGCAATCATGAGGAAACACACAATAATATGCTTCTTCACTATGAAAGATAAACCAGATTGGTCTGGTGCCTAAAATGATGAGAGATTTATTTCAATGTCGGGGTCATGGACTAGGAAACTCAACAGTCTCATGTATTTGGAAGATATACCCTTCTACTATTATTTGGGAGATTTAGGAGTGTAATAGGAGAATATTTTAGGACAAGTGAGAGTCTCTCTAGAGGATGTATAATAGGATAGAAGTTGCAATATTGGATCTTGTGAATGCGGTGGTTGAAAAGTTAAATCCATCCAAAATCCCTTTCACTAATGGGGATAGAAGAATACAAGCTCAATGGCCACTCCTAAAGTATCGAGTTGTTAATAGGTGTAATGGGGCTAATCCTATGTATGGGGTGGATAGAGAGGTGAAGTGGGAAGTCCCAAAATAGGGATGGATGAAAGTAAATTTTGATGGAGCATCAAAAGGTAATTCGGTTTCATCTGTAGGATTTGAGAAATACAAATCCACAGAATGCCAAGAATACCTGCATGCAAATAACCTGTTACAAGAGAGAAGCAGAAGGAGGAAAAAGCAGAACTCAGAAGTTACTCAAAATGTGAGAGCA